>CAXKVR010000028.1:0-510167 GCA_964058845.1 Carex sylvatica
TATAAGGACAGAGGTCAGAAAGAGGAAAGGTCACTTGATGGGACCAAGAGAGATCCTTTGCCATACACTTCTGCTTGGTATACGGCACAGTTGCACAGAGAGTAGATTAGACTAGCACAATGAGAGGGGCTAGAGGTGGGTGTGTGTTTGTGTGTGTGGGAGAGGGAGAGAGAGAGAGAGATAGAGATGGTCAATATTCTAGAGGCATTTTGAAGTTGAAAAATATTAGGTTCTGAGAAGAAATTGAACCAAAATAAGTACTTGCTCTATTTTACAGTTTGCAAGTTGCAATTGGCAATACTATTCAAAAAGAAAGAAAAAAAAAATGTGTTTTTGCTTTTTATTGTTCATAATTTTAACATTGTAGAACCACTGAACCAGACAAAAGAAGTAAATAAACAAAAATGTGCTTCTGTGTTCTGACTGAAATGCCAACTGACCCCCATTTTCAAGAGAAATTTGTGTTTGCCATGCTAGCTAGCAAGCACAAGAGAGATGAATTGGTATGGACTATGGAGTGATGAAATGCTTCAGAATGTAGGCGATAAAATAATAAAAGAGGGGCATTTTCGTCTTTTATCCCTCATGGAATAATAAGTAGAGAGAGGAAGTCACAAGACTAATTAATGAGACTATGAGAGGGACAGCAGCCATTGGTCAGAGAATACATAAATTGACCATACCAATGTATTGCTTTGAACAAAATAATTGAATTGAAAAAACTATGTATTATTTAAATTAGGCAAAATAGGTCAAGAACAGTACAGTCATGGAATTTGTAAAGCCATACATGTGCAAACTTCAATTTGCAAAATTGTACTCTTTAACGTAATAAATAATGTCGGAAACACAGGCAATTGTTTCAAATTGAATGCCCTTTAAAAATGATATTTTTATCCATGGAGAAATAATTTGATATAGTGGTGGGATAGAAAATATTGACACCTAATGTTTAAATAATTAAATTATTTGCTCCATGAGCAAACGATATTTGATTTAATTTGACATATGTGTTATTAGAATAATTAAACATATCTTTAATTATAATTATTATTTTTCACATCTTTGATAATGGATGTCAAAAATGACAAATTTGAATAATTAAAAAAAAATCCCTCGATGATATACACTAATACACAAAAAATATGCTATACTGACTACCAAAAATAGCATGCAATATTAATAGACTTTTTTTTAGAGGAAGGCGAGGATTAGTTTTAATTTTTTAATATTTATAAAGAAACTTTTATTTGTAAATCTTTGTACAAATATTAATATTAACTTTTGTCACTAGATTAAAAATTGATTCTCGTAAAATAATTAATAGACATAGTATTATAATTAATATAGAAATATATTTTTGGCACCTGAAACATTTCCAATAAATAAATATGTATATAGTGTCCATTAGTGAAACTGTGGAATTTTTTTATAAACCATAATTAAGAAAATTATTTTTAGGGAACCAGTGTGATTGTTTTTTTTTTTTTTTTGAGAAAAATTACAAGACCGAATGCTCCATTCAGTCTCCAATTTTGCTTTTCTCCAGACCAAATGGAGCATTCGGTCTCACCTATTTTTATACTTTTCCTTATACTTTTTTCGTGCGGCCTATGGTGTAGTGAATTATTGTATATATAATATGTTTCGTGTATATGTATAATATATGTATATATAATATAATATATGTAGAGATGGACTTGGTGAGCCATGGCTCACCAGCGTTTGTACTCCACGGCCGTATTTTTATTTTGAAAGTCCAAACGATCGATCCGAACCGTTAGATGTGATCTCTATATTGAAATGTGCTTGGAGACCAAATTTTACATTTTTTGGATTTTTTTTTACTATTTATTAAGCATTTTTGAAAATTGTTGTTTTGTTGTGAACAATAAAAAACAATAAAATTTTCTGGACCATCGGATCAGCAATTTTAAAAAATGCTTAATAAATAGTAAAAAAAATTCAAAAAATATAAAATTTGGTCTCCAAGCACATTTCAATATGAAGAACAAGATGAACGGTTCGGATCGGTTGTTTGAATTTTCAAATGGCTAACATGAGCCATGGTTCACCAACACGAAATAAGCTGTGGCTCATTTTAGCTCAACTCATATATATGCATATATAATATTGTATATATAATATAATATATGTATATATAATATGAGCGCGGATTAAAACACCCCCATTAATTCACAAAGTAGCGTAGCCTTACTCTATGTATATAATACATGAGGAGGGTTCAATGCACCATCATTTTGGTGCTCCAATATGCACATGTCCTTTATCTCTATTTTCAAAGTTCGAACAGTCGAACCAAACCGCTCAACATGATCTTCATAATAAAATATGCTTGGAGACCAAATTTTATATTTTTTAGAATTTTTTTACTATTTTTTTATATATATACAAAATCACCTTTTAAGGAGATTCTGGACCATCTGATAAAGTCATATTGTACCTATTTAAAAAAATAGTAAAAAAATTATAAAAAAATATAAAATTTGGTCTCCAAGCATATTTTATTATAAAGATCACGTTGAGCGGTTCGGATCAACTGTTCAGACTTTGAAAATAGAGATAAAGAACATGGTGCATATTAGAGCACCAAAATGATGGTGCATTGGAACCCTCCTCATAATACATATATATATATATAATATGAGAGTGACTAATGTGCATTCGAATGTATATGGACAGAAATATATACGGTCCAAATTTGACTTTTCAAAATCCAAATGGTCGATCCGAACCGTTCATCTTGTTCTCCATATTAATATGTGCTTGGAGACCAAATTTGATATTTTTCTGGTTTTTTTTACTATTTATTAAGTATTTTACAAAATTGTTGATCCAACGGTGGCTTAACAAAACAGTAAAATCAGCAGCCGTTGAATCAACAATTTTATAAAATACATAATAAATAGTAAACAAATTAAAAAAAAAGATAAAATTTGGTCTCCAAGCACATATTAATATGAAGAACAAGATGAATGGTTTGGATCGACCGTTTGAATTTTGAAAAATTGAATTTGGACCGTATGTATTTCGATCCATATACATTCGAATGCACATTAGTCACTCTCTATATAATATATGTATAATATATTTATATGTATATCAAATTTGACATCTGCTGGTAAATCAGCAAGTCTGAACTGATACAGGGATCAAACTGCAAAATGATTTCCTTACACTTTTTTTTAATATAATTTTTTCTTTCTTATTATATTGGTTAAAAAAATACAGGGATCATCTGCTGATAATAATTCACTACATCATAGGCCTCACAGGAAAAGTGGAAGAAAAAGTGTAAGAATAGGTGAGACCGAATGCTCCATTCGATCTGGAGAAAAGCAAAAGTGGAGACCGAATGGAGCATTCGGTCTTTGTGGTTTTTCAAAAAAAAAAGAAGCAATCATACTGGTTTTCTAAAAATAATTTTTTTAATTATTGTTTGTAAAAAAAATTCGAAACTGTGAGTGTATCATAATTTAAGGGGAGGGGGGGCTCCTCGAGCCAACAACCTGACATGTAAATATTACTTGAATATTTAGGTAAAATAGATCATGGCTAGAAAAGTTGTGGTAGGGTTTTGCACCCATTAGAGCTAGCAACAGATCTCAATTTAAGGAGATCATGTCACTTTAGCAATATACTTCTAGGAATTTGGACAGAGTGGAGGATGAAACCAATCTCAATAAAAAGAAAGAAGAAGAAAATGGCATTATTATTTTAAAAGCTAGTCTATTCAAGTATTCAACAACAGAGAATAAGAAGAGAGCTAGCACTAGCATTCAATTTTTACATTGGGTTACAACTCATGAGTTGGACTAAGGCCAGAAAAATGTGGAGGCGCCAAATCTCTTGGGTCAAAGTTATAATGAAATAAGTTGTTTATTTTAAGTTAAAATAATTTAAAATATTTTTATTTGATTGTGATTTAAAGCTAAGTTGTGAATTAAACTATTCTTATTTAGTTAGAACAAGCTAAAATCACGACTTAAACTAATTGTTGAATCGTATGTTGTTATTTCTCATTGTTAAATTGTGTATTGTTGAATTAAGAAATTTAGGACACAAGAAATTAAAACCAATAGTTTTTTAGGAATAGTATTACATAAATTAGAAATTAAATTACAAAGCAGTGGTACCTAATACAGAAATTAAAAGTACAAAAGATATGTAAAATTTAAAAAGCTACAACACATTATACTAAAATAGAGATGAAAAATATAAATCAATCGACAATATAGATCACATGTAACAGTAACAATGGCACTTGGCAACTCCTGTGATAATGTATTCTAATTGCAGGACATGAGAAAAACATTAATTTTTAGTTTAGTGACTAATTTCATATAAAAGGTTGCATAATTGTATGTTTGAAATTCAAATGGAATTATTTATGAATACTTAAAGATAAAATGCCTGTCCTTGATATTTATCTTAAAGAAAATAGTTTGTTGATGATTATGCATGAATCTCTATTTTAGAAATGAATGTTTGACTTGTAATTTTTTTTTTTTTTTTGAAAAAATGTTGAACATGAGATAAGTCCAAAATACCACAGGAAATCAAAACATAAATATGAATCGCACACCAAAACCGACATCTTATTCATCTTATTCGGAATAAAGATTGCGTCAAGCGGCGTTATCTTATCAAAATGTCTTATTCTTGTTTTAAAACTATATGTACCAAATACTTACGATATTCATATGATTTACCTGAATTATTGTTTCATTAAATTTTTATATACTTATCATTTTCACAAACAATATTTGTTGAATACATGATCTCTTACAATCAAAATTCTTTACAATTATTTTTAAAAGTAATTTATATAAACACAAAAAAATGTTTATACATTTTAATTGAAAATTAGCGATGTGACTATTTAAATGATTGATAATAAATATTTATACAAAACTATTATGTAGTTATGCTTAGACATACAAGAAATATTTAAATATGGTAAACCAATCAAATTCATCTGGCATGTTGAGCAAATTCTTTGTTTAAATCTTTCTGACCTGATGAAGCTTTTGAAATTTGAACAAACGACAAAGAGAAATTAACAAAATCATATGGATAAACGACATTAAAGCAATTATTGGATCTCTTCTCCAAAAATTAAATGACATAAAATAATGTCAATTTTCAACCATAATATATACATCATGAATATTGAACACACAAGCAAGGATTATAGACAAACTATTTTTTTGAAAAGCTCGGTAGAAACTACCAAATATGCATGAAATTAAATATGTTTACAACTACACAAACCTAAAACAATAAATTAAAAATGTTTTATACTAATATCTTATTTAATATCAACGACCCTGACCCACTACCAGCATGCAATGCATGGCCTCGTAAGAGCCCATACAAAACAGTAAACACAATCTCAACTCGTCAATGATTCTACTCGCTAGCAGCTCATGAGCAATCTCCATCACTGGGCCTTTGACTACCAGATCTTCTGCGTCAGGAACAAACTGCAGTATGTCTGGCGAGTCAATAAAATCTGTCATGTAAATAAAAGGGAAGGAAGAAGGGCGAATAAGTCACTGTAAAAGTTTGCTTTATCTACATTCCGATTTTCCGATTTAAACGTGACAAATATTGCTGAATTTAATATTATTTTGATATATAGGCATTTATTTTAATATTATTTTATGAATGGTGTTTATCAGGGATACGCCACACATCACATAATGATGCAAATATATGCACCTTACAGGATCAGAGTCAAAGAAAATTATTGAGTTTACTAAAAAAGAGAATTAGATGGTGATAGCTTGAAAGAACGAATGGTGTTGTTCCGGATAGGAATAAACCCAAATACAAGTGACCTCTCTCATTCTTTGTCATATGTTGTCGTTTTCAAAACATGCCAAAATTTGTATTAAACTGCAATCATTTAATTAGCAAAGAAAGTTCCTTTGCGATTAGATTATTTTATTCAGGTTGGAAAATAACTTAAATGAGTCTTGCTCATACTAGCACCGATCGGTTATGGTTTTCAATTTTATGTTAATGTATTATACTTGGAGTAGAGTTACAGTGTTGTTAAGCTAATTAATTTTTTAATGAGTTTAATTGTAAAATTTACCATAATGATTTCAAATGATATATTTAAACGGTTTAAACCTGTCTAGTTAAAGAGTAATGTGTTCACATATTTAATTTATACTTTTTTGAATTAATTTGATATATAGTCAGGTGGTAAAATAAGTTTATAAATAATTTTAAATTTATATCAAATTAATTTAAAAAATTTTAAAATTTGTCATTAAATGTATCACTCGTAAATAGATTTTCTTGAATTCGTCGTTTGAAGTTAATTTAATAGATTTGAAGTCAAACTCACAAAAGAGCTTAAGCTCACTCAAGGGAGTTGGCTACGGTGCTACGCGTAGCATAGAGGGCCTCCGTGCAACGGCTCAATATTTGAGTTTTCAAAATCTCAATGGTCGATCCGAACCGTTCAATATAATCTCCATATGAATATGTACTTGCAAACCAAGTTTTACATTTTTTAGAATTTTTTTACTATTTTTTTAGATGGGTGGAAAATCACTTAATCTGAAAATTTTGTACCATTCATATTACTGGTGTAGAATAAAAATGATGAAACTTACTTTAAACTGTCTTTAATTTTACCATTTGATATTTATCCTTTAACCCAGGAAGGCAATCTGTTGCTCCAACTGTCAACTTCCCAAGAAGGGCAAAATTCACAGGATGCAGAGGCAGCAGGACTTGGGTTAGAGGGAATGGATCTCTCAGTTTACCTGAGAAACAGGGCTGATTCTGATACAGATTCCATCTCCTATAATCCAGATTATGCATCTCAAACCAGTGAAGAATCCTACGTACATGGATTATACTACTGCCTCCTCAGATCTGTAGTTGATTAGAATAATATGCTTTTGCCTTTTGGTTTACCTTATGTCTTAGTCATTCTCTTGGTCTGTATAATATGGCTGTCTAAACTAGTTGATACTTGGCTTGTGTTGTGCGCAATGGATTTACCATCCATTGAATTTTGTATAAACTGCTACTTTAGTTTCTAATGAAACTGGTGGGTTACCCATTTTGTCAAAAAAATAAAAATAAAGTACTCATTTAATTTTTTATTATAAAAAAAATATATATATATAGTTTGCTTAGAATAAATATTAATGTCTTCTAATTCATTGATTATGAAGTTAATGATTTATTTTTTATACTTGTAACTAGAGGTTTGCTCTCGGGTAGGGGCAGGGCGGACCGTGCATACCCGGGCACGGGCACACGTAGGAATCGGGCACAAGTATCACAGGTAGATGGGTACCACGGGCCGGGCATCACGAGTTTTTTTTTTTAAAACCGTGCCCTGCCTGTCTTATACCCGTGCCCGTTGTACCCTCGAGGGGCAGGGCGGTCCGGGTGGTCAGTCCGGTTTGGTCCGTTTTTTCTCTGCTTTTTTTTCTGGTTTTTATTTTTTATTTTTTTATTTTATGGTGTTATACGAATATTATTACGTGTTTATAATTCGACTTTTAAAATCAAAATAGTTCAATATCAAATAGTGTATATAAATAAATAAAATTTGTAACCTGTATATAAAAATTATTCATGCGAAAATTTGTATATTTATTCAGGGCGGTCCGGTTTGATTTGATCGGTTCGGATCCAGTTTTGTTTGAACCGATCAGAGGGAGGGAAAAAATTGAAAATTTTGAAAAAAAAAAAAAAAACAGGTACCGGTACACGGGTATAGGGTACACAGGTATACGGATGCAGGCACGGGTGCACGAGTTCACGGACACGGACACGGAGGTATATGGGTACGGGTAAACTGATCCGAGTATGGTCGGATTTTTTCCCGAAAAGATGTGCTCTGCCCATTTTATATCCTTACCAGTGTACCCGTTTACCCACTTATACTCGAGACAGGGACACAAATAACCCGAGCAGTGGACACGGACGGTCCGAGCACAGACAACCCCCCGGTTAGTGTCAATCCACTACTTGTAACGCACACAAATGTTTGCTTAAATACATCTTTAAAAAGTTGTTAATAAGAACTTCTAGAAGTTCTTGTATTTAATAATATAAAATATTTGACAAACTAAGATAGAACCTAAAGTAGAAAAAACGTGTCGTGTCGTGCAGTGCAATAATTAAGTTAATTTTTCATGTGCCAATCATGTCGTGATTAAAATGTCAAGGGATGATCACGGCACGTAAATAGTTATATCACATGAGTTATGCCATGTCTAAACGTGCCGTGATTAAACATGACTCGCGTGACCATTTAGTTTGGACATTGACTAAACATGACTCGCGTGACCATTTAGTCAAAATATAGTCAAGATATAATGATCCTAATTACACATGACTCGTGTGACCACGGGTCGTGACTAAATCTTTCCCATGACGTGTCAAGTTTTTCAAAGATAATCACGATACGGGGCACGAGAGTCACGACATGTAACCAACATACGTGATGTACCGTTCCATACTATTACCGTACGGAACGAAGCCAGCTCCATACCATTTTTCCCACTAGGGCCATGATCGGCCTTCTTGATCTCATGAGGTACCTTACTGTGTAAAGTTACATTCAAACTTTCATTTTAATTGACACTAATCTCAAAATTAAAAGATCCCGTAAATTCTAAGCATGTTCAAATTCTTTATTGCCCATGTTTGGAACAACTTCACGAGGTGAGGTACCTGAGAGGATACTCATTCTTAAAGTGATACCTATATTTTCTTTTCTAATGTAAAACATTAATTTAGCTCTCTCGTCAAATTTATTCGGCTTTCCTCAATTTTATTTTTTAACTCTGCATTATAAATGTAGTCTATTTGAAACATAGAAGATTCGCTTTAAAACTCGTGTCAGATCAAATCGGATGATTGTCCTCGATCTGAATTTCAACGGTGCCACGTGAGAACAAGTATCTATTTAATCAGACTTTCCATGCCTCATCACTTGATGAATCAATTCAAAAGGCATTTTATGAACTTAATTTTTTTTAAAAGAAAGGGGGACACAATGGCGTCACTTGTTTACCACAGAATGTTGCTTAAATTAAAGCGCCTGTTCTATGCTTCTGTTGCATTTTCTACGCAAAACGGCAAAAGCATGCATGCTTACATGCCTCTTCAAATTAAAATACTTTGAACTTTTGGATTTAGCGATTGAATTTTTGTTAATTACGTTTCTTACAATCTCAATTCATCCAGCTGCGGATGGTAGTGAGAAAAAAAATAAGCTAAGTTCGCTTATAATTGTAAATTTGTAATATTATATGCATTAATACTTTTTAGTCTCTTTTATAAAAATAAATTTAAAACATATTTAAATTTTTAATATCCAATTTCAATTTTTCAGTTCTAACTTTTATAACAAAATAACGTTGTCAAAATCGCTATTTTTTTTTTCTTTATATCAAATAACAATTAGATCGTTACGATTAATTCATGAGGTATCGATCCTCTGAAATAAAATGGAATGAATTTAAAAGTAAAATATATTTTGACCAAAATCTATATGCTATTAGATTACATAATGTGGATAATTCAGGTGGTGCGTAGTCTATATTAACCATTTTTTTTTTTTTTTTTTTTGAGAAAGTGAATTCCTTTCCTTCTTTCTAAAAATACATTTGCTTCTGTTACTTATTGTAATTATTATTTTACACATTTTTCTTTTCTTTCCATGCAATGTTGTCACCGTCATAAATCCTCCTTTTCTAGAAGATTTAAAGAGGGAGGAAAGATTGAGAGAAGATGGGGTTGAATTTTAAAAATGGACTTGTAACCGAATTTTTGAACAACTTTTTATCCAAATCAGAAAGGAACAAAAGAAGGGTTGAGCTGTAAAATTTGACCATGTGTTGGCGGTCAAATTTAAAAACATCAGTGTACTACAAACGCACACACGTGCGGTCGTGCGGCGGTAGGAATGAAAATTGAGGTCCACCGCATATCGTCTAGCATTTTGATTTTTCTTCTTTGTTTTGGAATAAGTTTTTTCATAATTTTTCCACAAAAATGTTGGAGGCGAATTTTGATTATTGATGAAAGGCCAACATTAATTATTGTTGCGTGTTATGTGGTCAGGAAAATTGGGATTGAGAATATCGAATAAATTATTGTAATATAATTTTAATTTATAAAAAATAGAAGTTATATATAGTTATAAAGAGAAATTAATTTGTCCTCTTTTTTCAGTCTGGAAATTCTTCAATTCATCTTTTTTTTTCTGAACTTCTGTAATTTTTTCTTTCTTTATCGAATTCAATTTTTATTTTGTAATTTTTCTACGCACACTTAAACTTTAGGTATAATATACGTTATATAGCGTGTTCTAAATAGTGCGCTATAGCGATACAATAGCATTATTATAGTATTTTTTGACCTTAAACACTAAGCTATGAAATAAAAGCGTGTTATTTCAGCTACTACTGCTATCTGCACTACACACTATGCTATATAGGCTTTTTTTATAAAGGCTCAACCGAAAATTAATTTTAACGATCAATTTTTTCAAGGTCTAGATTAATTTTACTTTTAAATAGAAAAAAAATAGATAGTTTATTCCATGATACCTAGTTTTTTTTAATAAAAAAAAAAAGTTTATGCCATGATACTTAGGTTATTTTAAATGAAAAAGAATAGATAGTTTATGATATTATTATAAATATTTTGAATAGCAATTTGGATTTTGTACTGGTTTCAATAAGAATATTATAATTTCTTAATCAATTTTATGTTACTTATTGCTCTATGAGACTTTAGATAATGTTGATAATTAGTAAAAATAAAAAAATAACAAAAAACACTATGTAGGATAGCTTTCGCTATAGCTATACAAATTGTAATAATTGCTATTTAGAACCTTGGTTATATATAAACACTTGGATACATAAGTATCAATATTTATACCATAAAGAGAAAATGTATTTATTTATTTCTCTCATCATCGACTCATCTTTTATACATTTTCAGATGAAGGTTTTTCCTCCATTCAATTTCGCTCATGTTTCCGACGATATTTGAGGACTTTGTAAATCTAAACCTGGTAGGGGAGGAATTAGAAATTTTGAATAGAAAGGGCTAATATATAAAATGTAATATGTGAAAAAGACAAAATAAGTGTGGTTAGTGGGAATTGATCAATTGAACCCATGACTCTACACATGCCAACTAGAACTCAAACCACTAGATTACCATCATATATTTATCATTGTATGAGGGGGACTACACTATATAAAAGTTCAAAAAACTCAAAAGTTTAATTAAATGTTAATATACATAATTAAGAATTTTAAAATCATAGGGTGGCTCAGCACCCCCTAACATATACGTAGATCCGCCCCTGAAACCTGTGAAAATCTTGTACTCGGTTATCTCTTTGAAATGAGGTCCATATGAAAATACTTTCGGGTTCTATTCGCTCCACTATTTTTTCTTGTTCTTGTTATAGTATGCATAAAGACATAATATGCTAGATATAAATACTTGAAAGCTTAAGTATTTAGATTTAAAGTTTAAATATAAAACTTCAAAGTGTATAGGTATAAATTCTTGATATGTTATGTATAAATTCTAAATATGCTATGTATAAATACTTGATATATTTTGTATAAATATTTGAATAAGGCGAAAAATTTAAAATCAATATTTTTAAAAATATTTTACACTAATTAATCTTATTTTTTATACAAAGCATTCATGGACAATTTCAATTCAAATTAAAGCATAACTAACACCAGTTACCATGTACAATCTTCATAAAGAGCTTATATGTCTAACTTTAAAAAAGAAAAACTTAGTATGTTATATATCAATACTTGTATATGCTAGTTGTAAATTTACTAACGACCTTCTAGAGAATGGTCCTGATCAAAGTTAGTTAGAGTTAAAATATTTGACCAGCAAGTTTTTTGAAAAACTATTATCGTACCTCTTTTATAAATTAGAAAATACAAAAAAAAAAGTTTAATTTTTAATTCATTAAAATGACTTAGTCACCTCTAATTAACATCTAGATCCGTCCATATTTAAACGCCAATTAATAGTCATACTATTCTAGTCTAGTCTAGGTAGATATAATTAATTCAGGTAGATTTCTTTTTCACCAGTTTTATGAATATATTTTATCAATACTCTGTTTGAAAAAAGTTTGTAAAAGCAGCCAGGAATAAAACTTATTGGTTGTCAATTAACCCACTGGATGAATGGGTAGAAAATAAAAAAATAATGAACACTCTCAAAATGAATTATATAGTCCGTATGAATATTCTTATGAGCTTCATGTGACCTAACAGCCGTATTATTTTGTTATTTGAAACTTTTGAATACATATAATAATTTTTAGTATCTGCATTCGTTATATTCTCTAAATAATTACATGTATTAGTATCTATATTTTATATAATACGGATTCAAGTTCAAATACAGTTAAATTAAATTTAGGGAAATATTTTGGTCTCTCGAGCCATCATATCCGAAGCGCTCTTCAACTAGTTTAATCGAAAAAATATTTTATGTCTAACTTTCATTTCAAGTGCTCATATCCAAGATTTTAAAGTTCTTTTAAAACTTTTAACAATGCTACTCGTAAGCATTTAAATCTCTATCTGCAAACATTTAAATTATAAATCTTGATAGTTTTAACTCCTAACTACTTTTGTCTTCAGTCATTAAACATATTTGATTTTCTTTTTTTAATCTTGATAGTTTTAACTCCTAACTATTCGTACCCATTCTTTTTTAATTATTTTTTCTGATAATTCTTGTCTATTTTTCCAACCACCCGTGATAATTTTGCAAATCTAAAAATACAATCGTTTTCTATTTGATTTTTTTTTTCAAATGAGATCTATTAAGAAATACTTTTAAATTATTTTGAAGTCGTTTGTTTTTTATTTATTTGAAAGTAAAGCCTATGAACACTTTAAATTTTCTATCTTTTAAACTTCAGTCTACAACCATTAAACATATGATGTCCACCATTTAAAGTACTACATTCAAGCGTTTATATCTCTGATGTCGATCGTATAGTATCACGCGTTTAAACCTCGGATTCAAATCAGCTGAAATCCGAGATCCATGAACAGTACCCCCTGAAATTCTTGAAATTATAAATCCAGCCATCCAATTTTTTTTGTGCACGCATCTCAGAACAACTAATTTTTCTGTACACATATCTCGAAACAGTTCAACGGCTGGATTTGAAATTCCATAAATTTTAGGATTACTGTTTATGATCTCAGATTTCAACTTATTTGAATCCTTAAACCTCTGTCTACATTCAAACAATATGAAATATGAAATATTAATAATTGCTATGAAATAAAAAAAAAAACAATTAAAACACACAAAAAACAAAAGAAAAAAAGCCGCCATAAAAGCTAGCTCAAATCCGAAAAATTATTTTTAGAATTCACAGATTCAAAAAATAATTTTTTGAAAAGAGAATAGACGAATCAGGAGAACAAATCTTCGGAAAGTACAGCTAGATTCAAAGAATTATTCTCCGAATTAGACATATTTGGAAAAAAGAACCAAAAAATAGACGCAGATTTTGAAATTTTGTACTTTTTTATATTAATAAAATTTTGGTAATATTTCTCTCAAATTTTAGTTGTTTAATACATAACGTTAGTTAGCATATGAAAATATTAATATCAAATAATATAAGTATTTATACTTCATCATCTTATACAAAAATAAATAGTTCATATGTTTAATATAAAGCTGCTTTTTAAATTGACAAATATAAAACTATCTACTTTGATGAAAAGATAGGCTAATGAATTTTTTTCTTTTTCATATATATAAATTTTAAAATCAAAACAGATAAAATTGTCCAACATACTTCATCATATAATTATATAATAGTATGAAATTGCCATTATTTTTTATCCTTTGATTTAGACCAGCACAAAATAATGAGAGAGTCGGAGAGAGGGACAGGTCAACAATTTTGACTTTAGTAGAAAGATTTTTAGGAGACTGAAAAAGATAGATACGATGATTATTCTAAATTCAAAATCAATAATTTCTCTGATCGGTTGGTTAAATTAATCCGATTTGGACTTGCATCCCTATGACTACCTTATAAACTCGCCTTTTAAGGGCCTTCAATACGACTTTTACATATTCTCAAATACACAATTATTACATAATTTACACTCAATACTACAAAAGGCACGCTCAACTTATTACAAAATGCACACTAAATAACTTATTACATAACGCGTTTCTTTACAAAATAAGATCCAATAAACCAAAATTCTTATTCGTATCCCAAAAAAGACAAAATTTCAAACATAATCTCCGATTTCCAAAATTTCGAAATGTGCCTCTACCGCTGGCAAGCGGTATAGAAAGGGTGTCTACTGCTGTCAACGCCAACGGTACCAGTTTTTTACCAGTATTTATTTTTCTTTGAGAGAGAATGACTCAAATTCTTTTGTATCGGACTATTGGCGCTTAATTGATGTTTATTTTTAATAAAACATTAATGCACTTGTGATGAAATTAGCCAGAGTATACAATATCGTCGCATTGTTGATGTTTTTACAATAAAACATCGATACATTGTTTTCAAATTTTATACACGCTTAACTTTTAGTAAAAAACTTTGATTTGAACATTTGGCTACAATTCGAAAAGCTCGTAAAGACACAGAGAACATGGTATCTCGGGATAGCCCATGACATCAAACAAATTAGAATTAAAAAAAAAAAAAAAAACGTTGTTTAGGACCTCAAAACTTTAGTTAAAGTTTCTGATTCTACTATACGTTAATTATTTATCAAGAAATTGTATTTTATGATAATCGATATTTTAAAATTAAATATTAATATTATAAAAAAAATACAAAGTCAACAAAAAAATTAATCATACATGCTTGAACTATATTTTTAATTTTGTTTGAGAAGTTAAAAAAAAAAAAAATACCGCTGGCATAGGAGGAAAATAGTACCTCATTGACGCATTGCCAGCGGGAGAGACGCTTCGAAATTTTGGAAAATACGATGTTATGTTTGGAATTTCGTTTTCTAGGATATTAATAAAAAATTCGGTCCAATGGAAACAGTATATTAGGCCCAGTGATACTGGACCGAATCACCAACAAGCCCATATATCATTCCTAACCGAAAATAATTTTGCTTTGGTGCCTTTCCAATTTTATTTTAATTATTTTTCTGTGCATGAAATATACAGGCAGTTTATCTAATGTATGACAGCAAAAATAAAAAAATATTTTTTTTTGGAATTGATATATTATGAATTCTTTCATATTTCAAATACTGAATAGTTTGACAAAATTAACAACAAAATCATATTGAACCGTGTGTTTACGTACGTTATTTTTTGTGGCAGGGCCACATAAAATCAGAGGGACACTTATCCCTCCTTGGCCGAAAAATAATCATAATTTTTCTTCTATTCATATGTTTTTTTTAAATATATATACTATACTTAAGATGCAAAAATATTATAAATTTAAATCTCACCCGAACGTTATTCTTCAATAATTACTTTCTGTTTTTTAATATTCATTGTCTTATCATAAAATTCTGTCCCCCACTACTAAATATGTTGAGTTACTTTATATTTCTTATCTAATGCGCTTTGTACATCTTTGTATTTTTTTTATCATGACGGAGTAAAATTGAAGACTCCAGGCAATCAATTATATTTGTAGCTATCATTACTGGATAAATTTGTAGTTTCTGTTTTCCATGACCATGAGCAACTCAAACAGGAAAATATTAAAAAAAATTAAGAATAAAATATGGCTTTTGTGATCCAACCCCCACAACGCCCCATCATTTTCTCACATTCAAAATTCCAAAAGCTATCTTATCAAAATCTTTTTTGGGGCCCAAGTCACACTCCGTGCACTACGCAAGATTAATTGTTTGGGTACCCACTTTTAAAATAACATCACCATCTAATAGTACTGCTAATTCATTAGGGTATTTTTGCAAAGATTTATGTCATAAAATGTCATAATTTTCTCTTTATCAATGCTTAAACATATAAAATCGAAACAAACGACTGTTCATTTCATCGAACGATATATCGACATTAAAAATATATATAATTTTGGAGTTCAGTACATATAAAATCAAAAGTTCATAAATTGGAAATCAATGTGCAATATTTTTAGCGTAAGTTAATTTTTTGTACTCGGATAACTTCAAGAGTTAAAAGTTTGTTCTAAATTCATTTTTGTCAGGAATATTCTAGAATTTTATTAGGTCTGAATTCAAATTTTGGGTAATATTGTGGACTTGTAGCTAAATTTTACTAGGAGAAACTTAACAAAAGAAACTATTAAAGAGGGTAAGGTCTTAATTTTATTTGTTGTAAGGGTATGCAAACATTATGGGGAAAAAATAGAAGAGTAAAAAATAGAGAAATGTTATGGTACCCCGAGCTATCATACCCGAGTGTGTCCCCAAGTAGTTTAATAGAAAAACCTTCTAATATTGTCTAACTTTCATTTCCAGCCCTAATATCCAAACATTTAAAGCTATGCTTATAACATTTTAAAATATTATTCGCAAGCATATAAATCTCTATCTGAAAGCATTTTTAGATAGTTTTAACTCTCAACTGCTTTTGTTTTCAAGCCAAAAAAAGAAATATTTTTTTCACCCACTATTTTTTATTTTTTTTCTCTGATCATTATAATTTATTTTTTCAACGATCCGTGATAAATTTTACGAATATAAAAATACGAACGTTTTCTATTCTATTTTACCTTTCAAATAAGATACATGAAGAAATACTTTTGAGTAATTTTAAAGTCATTTATTTTTTTTAAAGTAAAACTCATGAGCACTTTCAATTTTCAAGTTTTTAAATCTCAGTCTACAACCATTAAAATTTTCACTTTGTACATGAGGTTTATATACTTTGTAAATGAGCTTTGTAATTGCAGTGTTATTGTTGAGGTTTATGCTTTGAAGTGTTATTGTTGAGGTTTAAGTCCTTTGTAAATGAGGTTTATATGTTTTATTCTAGAGATTTAAAGTGTTATTAATGAGGTTTATATGCTTGTAAACAGAGATTTAAATTGGTAAATAAAATTACGACACAAATATAACTCGAAAATTATTTTTCATCGATCTCATTTGAAAGAGAAAATTTAGTAAAAAAATATTTATATTTTTAGATTCGCAAAATTCATCATGGATCGTCAAGAAAATGAATGAGAATTATCAGAAAAACAATAAAAAAAAAAGTGGGTGAAATGAATTTTTTCGTTTTTGGCTTGAAAACAAAAATAATTAGGAGTTAAAACTATACAGATTTAGAATTTTAATACTTGTATGCAGAGATTTAAATGCTTGCAAGTAACATTGTAAAATGTTATAAACAAAGTTTTAAATGTTTGAATATTAGCGTTGTAAATGAAAATTAAATAACACTGGAAGTTTTTTTCTGTTAAACTATTTGGGAGACGCACTTGAAGATTTTGTTTGAGGTACAATTATCATGCTTCTAAAAAATATAAAGAAAAGAAGGGAAGTTGAATGAATGATGATTTGATAAACAAAAGAAAAGAACAGTAGAAACAACAACTCAAAAGAGAAGCAAAAGGAATTAGATTTGAAAAAGCTTGTTTAATAAATCATTAAACAAGACAACTTTACATCTTTCCACCATTAAGCCCAAACAAAAGTTCCCAGATCCTTCTCCTACCAAATTGAAAACTATCCCCCCACCTTCGCCGAACGCCATTTCTTTAATCGCAATCGCAAATCTCTCCTCTTGTACGCCATGTGGGGTACTCTCTCTCTCTCTCTCTTTCTCTATCTCTCTATCATCATCCCTACAACCTCTCTTGTGTGTTCCTACACACACATACACACAGAGAGAAAAAGACTCTCTCTGTCATACCTTTAGAGAGAGAGAGAGAGAGAGAGAGAGAGAGAGGGAAGGGTTTTGGGTGAGGAAGAAAAATGGCTAAAGAAACAGAGTACTACGATATCTTAGGCGTTGTCTCAACTGCATCAGAAGAGGAAATCAGAAAGGCGTACTATCTCAAGGTGTGGCTATGATCCTTAAAAACATGTTTTTGCTATGAAAAATATTCCTTTTCCTGGCCATAGGGATATTCTGGGTATTTAATAGATTAGTTCATAGTTCCAATTTTCTCCTTTTTGAGATAATTCTATGTGGCATGTCAAATGGGGTGCACTATTGCTTGCTCAAGCCTGAAAATTTGCCAAAAATAATATGAACAATTACAGAAGTTCTTGCTCGATTGGTTAAATATAGAAATCACTTTCGGTTATAATTATGCGTAGACAGTTTCTAATTACAATAAGCTATCCTTTTGAGCTAGATAATAGAACATGCTGCAATCGCAGTTTTGGAATTAGAATAAAAGTAATATTCTTTTGTTGGTTAGGCAAGACAAGTTCATCCTGATAAAAACCCGAATGATCCCCAAGCAGCTGAGAGATTTCAGGTACTGGGAGAAGCATATCAGGTCTTAAGTGACCCGGTACAGAGAAAGGCTTATGATGGCTTTGGTAAAAATTGCATATCTAGGTAAAATTCTATCTTTTTTTGGCATGCTAATTTTTGAAGTAGCAATTCGAGTACTGTGCCATTGCCTATGCATGAACTGACCATTTATACAGGCCCAATTTGGCACCTGGCATCAGTAGTACCTTGGTTTCAAACAAGAATTGTATTGATTGGTACTGATAGAATTGCATCAGGTGTGATACCAGTATAGTTGGTATGAGTCAACTTTGTTTTTACGACTCAATTGTTGGACCAGGAAGTAAAATTTTATCTATTACTCAATTGAGCTGATAACATAATTGGTATAATGTATATCTAGGGAGAATATGTTGGATGGAGCAGTGGTATTTACACTTCTATTTGGAAGTGACCTTTTTGAAGATTATATTGGCAATTTGGCAATGGCTGTCATGGCTTCCTCTGAGATGGCAAGCGACTCTGACAATTCTGAAAAGCTACAAGACAGGCTTAAGGTACTAATCTGATTTAAATATAATAATTATCTTTGTGTGTTATTATTTTTCTCATATTTACAAAAGGGTTCTAAGCTCCCTGTATACACAATAACTTTCTTATTGTTCAAATAGTTCTTAACCTTTTAGGATATCATTATAAAGTGAAATATCTTGTAAACATTAAATTAGTAGAGTACCCTTTTTATGTTGTAAGTGAAAGGAAGAAATTTTCAATATCAAATTTATTGTCAGATTTTGAGTATAATTTATTAACAATTCTGCAGTAAAATATGATATTTTGCAACTACAATTGTGTTTTCATTGGGATCTTTAATTTGTCTACCCAATATGTTCATAAAAAATCTTCTTAATTAACAATAGAACCAAGAAAAAGAGTTTCTTTACCCCTTGTAACAATTAAGATAAGTTAAGAAGGGTTATGGATATTTCGAGAGTTGCTTAGCATTTCCTTGTATAGTTTTAATTTGTTTAATTATTATTAAGGTCGTACAAAGAGAAAGGGAAGAAAAACTAGTGAGATTTTTAAGAGAATTTCTTAACCAATTTGTGCGTGGTGACAAGGAAGGGTTTATTAATCGTGCTGAAGCTGAAGCAAGGCGACTTTCTAATACTGGTAGATTCATTTAATTTCAATATGGTGTTGATGTAATTATTTGTCATTCATTTCATATTAATATAAGAATTAACTTTTTTCCTGATTTTTTTTTTGTTCATGTACTTTTTCGTAGCAGGCCTTGATATTTTGCGAACCATTGGGTATGTCTATTCAAGACAATCTGCAAAAGAACTTGGAAAAAAGGCGATGTACCTAGGCGTGCCATTTCTAGCCGAGTGGGTAAGAAACAAGGGGCACCATTGGAAATCTCAAATAACAGCAGCTAAAGGTATATACATTAATGTGTTTTTCAGCCTTTCAACACTATATCGTCAAGTTATTAACAAAATAAATTACATTTGTTTTAGGGGCACTGCAATTGCTGCAGTTGCAAGAAGATGTGTGTAGACAAACAAACAAAGAAGGCAGTGGTTTGGAAAGAGAAGTTGATTTACAAATGCGAATGAATAAAGAGTTGATGATGAACTCTCTGTGGAAGCTCAATGTTGTAGATATTGAGGTTACTCTTCTCCATGTGTGCCAAATGGTATGACATTTTATTTTCTGTTTTTTTTTTTAATTGGTGCCTTGTGTTAATTTACCAAAGTTGTTTTTAACTTTATTATGACAACTTAAATATTAATATGAAAAAATGGGCACTGTGCGAACCATGTTTTTTTTTTTTTTGGTATCTTAGGTATCTTTGCCTTGATATCAGTATTCCCTGAATTTGTTGATAGGTCTTGCAAGAGAGCAACGTGAAGAGAGAGGATTTGAAGGCACGTGCTTTAGCTTTGAAAATTCTAGGGAATATATTTCAGGTACAGTACAACTGAGCACCGGGACATATATATATACAAATATTGTTAATTTGGAGGTGGTATGTAAAAGATTGTTTTTCTTTGGCAGAGGGAAAAGCAGGCACTGCCAGGTGGAACATCGAAGCAGAACATTCTAGAAGGTGACAATGATACCAGTTCTGATACCAGTTCAGAGGATGAGGCACCTCGCAATCTGTCTTATCGAACCCCTCACTATACTCAGGCATGTAATATTTTGTTAAAAACAAGAAATCTTAACTGCAACCCTGTTTGTTGTAATTTATAACTGCTAAAAGCAAATACCAAAATTGAATTTATAACTGTGACCCTGTTTGTTGTAATTCTTACTGAAAACGTACTCTTTTAAGATCTTATTTTTATTTCAGGTTCACAAATAATTATTTCCTCAAAATGAGATAGTACTAATACTTTTATTGCATGATGCAGGGAATCGGAAGACTGTTTAGATGCCTCTGCAACCCAGCCTATGATGTAGATGATGATTTTGAACCTCCTCAAACCCAAAAGAAACCTTGAAATTTATATTTGTATCCAAAGCTATCTCCTTTGTAGATTGTTCTTCACCATAATGGTCTCTACTTGCATTTTTTCCAATTAACCCTTCACTCGAGATGTCAATGTAAACTGATTTGTTTGTTGATGTATAATAGATCATCATACCATATTTGTTTACTGTTGTTATTTTATATATAAATGTGAAATAGTGTTTATCGATTCTTCTTCTTGCACATTCATTCTTCCTTTAGTTTGCTTCTTTTATGAAGGCCTACCATTGATTGCAAGAGTCTTAACATCGGCATGGAAGCATGAGAAAACTAGGACTCGATTTTCCTTTTTAACTTTTGGTTTTCTACACATAATAGAAATGATCTACGGCAATATTAAAATAATTGAGGGACTCATGCAAGATAGCAAAAACAGTTAATAATGATGTTTCATGTCTTACGTTGTCAGATACGGATCGGATAGTGATTTTACCGTATCCACATTCGTTATAATTTTTTAGATATGGAAATGGATACGGATCGAAAATCAGACGGTTACAGATATTTTTCATAATTAGCTTGTTAATTACAAAATATCTATTATATTATTAAAATATTAGTCACTAATTATGTTATAGTGTTATATTGTTAATTAATATATATATATATATATATATATAGAGGTTGGCTACTATGCTTATATAAGCATATACCCACATGCTTATAACTTATTTTTGTGTTTTCAATGTCCAAATGGTCGATTGGAACCGTTCATCTTGTTCTCCATATTAATATGTTCTTGGAGACCAAATTTTACATTTTTTTGAATTTTATTACTATTTATTAAGCCAATTTGAAAATCTCTGATCCAACGGTGGCTTCTGATTTTACTGTTTTGTTAAGCCACCATTGGATCAGCGATTTTCAAAGTGGCTTAATAAATAGTAAACAAATTCAGAAAAATGTAAAATTTGGTCTCCAAGAACATATTAATATAGAGAACAAGATGAACGGTTCCGATCGACCATTTGGACATTGAAAACAAAAAAATGAGTTATAAGCATATGTGGGGATATGCTTATATAAGCATAGTAGCCAACCCCTCTCTCTCTCTCTCTATATATATATATATGCAATTTAATAAATTATTCGTACTATGTCATTTAATAAATCAATTTAAGAATATATATCACATTTGTTGTGGTTTAAAAGTGTAAACGGTCGAATACGGATGGTTAAAAGTCTTACCGTATCCGTATTAGTTATAACTTTTCAGATACGAATACGGATCAGATAATTTAAGTACTTTTCCGAATTCGGATTCAGACGAAATCGGATATTATCCGATCCGTTTACACCCCTACTTACGTTCCTTTCATGGAGAGCATTAGCACGGAGGTCACAATCATGTACAACAATTAGTGACATGATGCTTCACAGCCTGGAACTGGCACACTTATTGAATGTCAATTTACAATTTCGACCCTTCCAGACTCAGCTTATTTTCAGAATTTACACCATATTGCTTCCACTTAGGATCTTTCCAAAGAAACCACCAAAAGAGAAGAAATTGTTCTTGGCTAAGCCGGTACTGGCAGCCTGCTCTTGCGCAACCTTACTAGGTGTTGCAGTGTTAGATGACACGTTTTTCACATTGAGCATGATGGTTTGACCGATTTCCTTTCGTACTTCATCGATAGTAGTCGGGTTCACGGCTTTGCCTGATGGGTCCCGCACATAAAAGACATTCATGGCTTGTTCTCCCACCGTCGCCACGTCAGCTCTAGTGACAGTCAGACCATGCTCACGCAAGACCCGAGTAACATCAGAGAGGAGCCCAACTCTGTCCCTACCACATATCTCCAGACTGAATCCCTATTTTAGTTGGAGAACACAACAAAAAATCAGAATGAATTAATTACACAAACTACACTCAACTCGGTATTACTTCTTTCTGACTTGGAAACAAATTTTGGGTTTTTTTACACCTGGCTAGGTTGATTTGCTGGTGATGACAGGTTTTGTAATTTTAACTTCAAAGTCATTTATATTTTAATTTAACATGGTAGTGACCTCAGATACTCGTCTAAGAATAGCGGCTTCAAGACACTTGATGACCTTTTCAACCTCATCTTTTGAGTCGAGGGTTCCCCCATCCATTCTTCTTATATACAGCTCCTGATATATGTATATACAAAGTCATAAAAACAAGATAACAAGTATAATCAACATCACAAGTACAATTATATTAGATATCCTTTCTAGACCTACCTGTAAACCATAGAGGCCATCAGATGTGACGGAGGCATGAAACACCACAAATTGCATATCTGTCAGTGTACAAACTATATCGAAAAGCAGCTTTGGCCGGTCTTTGCACTTCACATTCACCACAGAATATGCCTTCTCTTCGCATCTTTCAATTGTTACTATCGGTTTTAAACCAACCGCCTCACTGGGCCCCACAGTAGCATCAGTGTCAATTTCCACGTCAGCAAGCATCAATTGGTGCAGCCGCCGGTCCACTGGTGTGGACCCCATTGAGAAGTTGGTGCGCGCTCCCCTGAAAGTTAGGATTTGTACTTGTTGGTATAACATTCGCATATTAAAAAAGATCTACTGTACCAACCCGTTCATAAAACATAAGTACTTGCCTGGAATCACCCCCATGTGCTTTTAACAAATTCTTGAGCTGTTCCTCGATCTTCTCCAAGCGGGTTGGGTCATCAACCGCCTTACCAGAAACCACGTCATTAACGTACACCACGCAAGCAACCCGAATACTGTGGGTCCACACCTCAGCCGCTATGACATTACATTCCGAATCCTTCAACACAGCAAATATATCTGAGAGTAGGCCCGGTCTGTCAGTGCCTGTCAGCTCTATTGCAGTGTGGTCACCTATGAAGTGCATCCCAACTGATTTTAGAGGTGATGTATCGCGTTTCACGCCTATTATGTTGCTCTCTGGTCCCAGAGCCTGACACAATCCCACAATTGACAATCAATTTGTTGTCTAATTACAGTTCAAAATTCATGAGAACTTTGCAAAATAGCCCCTTATGGTTTTAATATTGGGTTAACTTCCTTCATAGTTTGAACATTTCATTAAAGGATCCTAATCATAAATTAAACTCTAGCACCCCTGAGAGATGAGTACTTGGTTCTTGCAAAAGTTACCGAGCCTTAATCTACAATTTTTTTAATGCTTTATCTAACAAAGTAATAATCAATCAACAAAGAACA
This sequence comes from Carex sylvatica, assembly GCA_964058845.1. Lineage (NCBI taxonomy): Eukaryota > Viridiplantae > Streptophyta > Magnoliopsida > Poales > Cyperaceae > Carex > Carex sylvatica. The sequence goes on from CAXKVR010000028.1 coordinate 24,221, forward strand.
AGTCAAATATGGTATCGTCACTATTTCAGCAACTACAAATAAAGTATTTGCTTTATAATCTTTCTGGCAGTTAAATACCACTCCAGTAATCTTAATCTGTTTACTTAATATGACTTTATAAAATGTAAGATGCAGGGACTAATTTGGAGTTTCATCCAGCAGATTTTGCAAATATTGAACAAAAGTAGTTATTTTTGATTTTTTTCTCAAATTTCTGCAATGCCATAGGTGCCTACCTTCTCTATGTAATCTATGGTTGTCTTATCAGTCACTTTGCGGCTGCTTGGATCAGTTACATGAAAAACTGCATTTAAAGAAAAAAAAAAGAATGATCATAAGTAATTAGATAAGGTACCAAGTACAAATTAGTTAGTAATACAGTAAAATTAGTTAATTACCATCCATAAACCAGCCTCCATCAGAAGTGATGTAAGCTTTGGAAATGGTTAAGTCTAGGTCACTGAGCACTTGTACCACTTCCAGCAATATACCAGTCTTGTTCATACTATCCACCTAAAATGAAAAAAAAGAGCAAGTTATTATGGCTTTATATTCTACAAGATGTATAGAAAAGTAGGCAAACTGTAGAAGGGCACATCACCTTAACAAGAGTACAGTCATTGCAAGTCAAGTTATCTATGCATACCCTGCATAATCAATTCAGATACAAAAATATTAGACTAAACTAGTTATCTAGAGCACACTCGTATGAGAGAGAGAGAGAGAGAGAGAGAGAGAGATTGACCTTGGAGGGTTGATTCTCTGATTGAAGTTTTCATACTCTGGATCAAAGTATGGACGCATTTTTGGGATATCTTGTTGTCTGCAACAGCAAAAGAAAATTATTTATCTCCAAATTAAGACATAGCCATACCTAAAAATGAGAATGTACCAACCTATATATTGACATTGTCTGTGTAATTTGACATTTTCAATAGTTAGTATGTCAAAAATGAAAACCTTTTTTTTTTTTTTTTTGCTTTGTTGGGAAGTACCATGTACATCTGTACTCGGTATATTTTCTCATTTATGACGAACAGAGCAAGTTGAATTACAAATCAATTTAGACACCAGATATGCATAAAATTGCGTGAAGAGATAAACATCCTATACGCACGATATTGAATAGTCAGATAGAACTTAAAACTAAAGGAATTGATTTATTCAAATCAAATTAATCATATATATATAGCCGGGTTTTGTTTTTGTTTCTTTGACCTCCTATTACAATCAATACTAATATTATTATTCGACCTTATGTTAGTGGTCCATGACCTCCTAAATAGCCTCATGCAATTAATCTTTTCTAAAGTTATTATATTCAACATTAATTAGCATAACAGATTAGTTGATACAAGGAATCTAACATGGGACCCAGTTCAGTCAAAGGCAAAAAAAATACACGTCAACAACTCTTTAATAAGTAGGCCATGTATTTTAAAAAGAGATGTTATTTCCCTTTGTAAAAGATTACCAATAAAATGGTAAAAGCACCGAAGGGAATCTGGAAGCCACGTCAGAAAGAACCAAGTATCTCATATTTTATTCTAGTGCTTCATCTTCCATTTCTTTATTCCCACCATTGAATAAGTGGCAAAGATAAATTAATGGTATACAAACAAAACTGGCCCTTCAGCAATCCATTTTGCAAGGACAAAATCGTAACTTAACTGAAAAGGGAAATCCGGAAGCCGGAGCACTAGCTCAATCGTGGTCCACGCAGGCACGCATGTGTCTTTCACATTAATTATTAAGAGAACCAAACCAGGTTCGTCATAAAAAAAAAAAAAAAAATCTTACTAAATGCGTCTTAACTCTTTAAGATCATGTTTGGTCATGGAGTAAAAATTAATAGAATTAAATTACTTACTTAAAGCCAACGGTGAAATCCTTTTGACTTTATGTAATTGACAAACATGTGGTGATTTGTATGGATATGATCCAGGTGTAAGTGTGTAACCAACTTTTGAGAGACGAATAAAACCAAAACAACCTGACGCCGCGTCCGCATAAGATCTGGCAAACATTGTCCCGCATCTCCTTCGCTTTCTCGCAGCCTCCAAAGAAGTGGGATTTTGTACAGATATCCTTGTAAAACTGTACTATAACATTTCACATGATTTCTCACCAGAAAGGCAAAAGGCGGTTCATTAATAAACACCTTTTGTTAGATATTTCCAAACACAATTCATCCTATTGTCGTTGTAACCCTTTATTTTCTATTAAAAAGAAAGGAAAAGAGAGAGCGTTGTCTAATTTTGTAACCGTTTGCTTGTAACTCCTACAGCTGTCAAAGCATGAATCCCATTGTCAAAGAGTGTTAATAGTTACTGAATACAGGGGTACACGTGCAAAAGGAACACGAACGCTGCTTGTGTGCGGGCAAAGTAATTGACATATCTGATTTGGAATTATACGTACAGTACGAAACAGACAAAAGTACGACAGCTCAAACCCGATGGGATAAGCACGGCCGTCAAATTTTAATCTAACGGGCCAGGATTAGTTCGGCCCATTTAAGTAAAAAAAAGAATAATGCACCCGGAGTAAATCCGTCGACACTACACCGCTCTCTCGATTATGTGGTTATATTCAAACGGTAATATGACAACACGTATTTCTAAATTCTAATAGGGGGTTGTATCTACAGAAAATCCATGTTATGCACCGTCGTTCCATTTAAAGTTTTTTAAGGTTTTAGTGAAGGTTTTTGGAATTTGCGGTCTTTCAGCTATAAATCCTAGAAAGGAAGGGACATAAGGAAAATTTTACCTTTAGAACACCTCAGAAAATTCCTTAAAAAGACAGAAATTTCGAAGAAAGCGAATCTGGCTAGACGAAATTTCTCAACTCACTAACTAGTTTCAACGCAAAATTGTTCAGAAATAATCAAACTCATAGCAAGAATCAATTATAAAGTTCCAAATCAATCCGAACTCAAACCAAAAAAAAAAAAAAAACAAGAAAGAGAAGAAAGAAGAAGTTACAATTCTAACCTCTTTCTGAATTGAGTCGTTGCTCTGTTGCTCCTCACTCTTCTTCTTGATTGTGAGCTCGATTAAGAAACCTACCACTCGCGCTTGTTATTGGAGAGAGATGGAGATCAGATGGGACTGAGAGGAAAGACAAAGAGACTACTTTGTATATAGAAGAGAATAGAGGAATATTAAATTAGATGAGGATCAGAGAGAGCATAGAGAAAAAAAGTAAGAGACGAAGAGGAGAAGAGATGGTTTAAGAGAGGGAGAGGGAGAGGAGAGACGGACAAAGATATAGGGAATCTTTTTTAGAGGTTGTTTAGGGGCAGCACTTGATTTACCTCTTAAATTCATCCACTGGCCAGGGACTGGACTGGGTCCCGGAGGGAGAAGAGAAACAAGGCAACAAACAAACAAAACCTTCTACTCTCCTCCTGGGGTTTTTATATTGGTCTTCCAGACTTGATTTGATACACGGCTTTTACCAAATGCACCCTTAATAGTGACTAGGTATTATATATTCCCTATATATATTAGAGCCTTAGAACAGGGATCTATTCACATCTTTTTTGGTGACACTGAATTACATTCTACATTTTCAAAAAATTTAAAGTCTAAACAGTCAATTCAAACCGTTCAACATAATGAATATATTAAAATGTGCTTGCGGATCAAATTTTACATTTTTTTTAATTTTTTACTATTTATTAAGTATTTTATAAAATCATTGTTTTCAAACTATTGAATTTATTAAGTATTGTACCCATCTTAATAAATAGTAAAAAAATTATAAAAAAATATAAATTTTGATCTGCAAGCACATTTTAATATATTCATCATGCTGAATGGTTTGGATCTACTATTTGAATTTTAAAAATGTTGAATGTAATTCGGTGTCATCAAAAAAATATAAGTGGATAACTCCTTATATATATATATATATATATATATATATATATAGAGGTTGGCTACTATGCTTATATAAGCATATCCCCACATATGCTTATAACTCATTCTTGTGTTTTCAATGTCTAAATGGTCGATCTGAACCGTTCATCTTGTTCACCATATTAATATGTGCTTGGAAACTAAATTTTACATTTTTCTGAATTTTTTTACTATTTATTAAGCCACTTTGAAAGTTATTAATCCAACGGTGGCTGCTGATTTTACTGTTTTGTGCAGCCACCGTTGGATCAGCGATTTCAAAGTGGCTTAATAAATAGTAAAAAAATTCAGAAAAATGTAAAATTTAGTTTCCAAGCACATATTAATATGGTGAACAAGATGAACGGTTCAGATCGACCATTTAGACATTGAAAACACAAGAATGAGTTATAAGCATATGTGGGGATATGCTTATATAAGCATAGTAGCCAACCTCTATATATATATATATATATATATATATTAAACCGACCTACTGCTGTAGGCACTTCTAATATTTATATTTGAGTTGAGATGATCAGTAAGGGTGAGTTAATTAATTTGATGATGTTGAAATATTTTTCAAATTAAGTCAATAGAAAATCTAAAATAGGAGTTACAGGCATTTGTTTGGCTAAAAAATTCATTGTGTATCAAATTTCTTGCAATTTGGTATCGATCCTTTCATATAATTCTACGAAAGAATGCTAAGTGTTAAATCATTGTAAAGTTCATGTTATTTGATAAATTGTATAGAAGATACTCTACATTTCAAAATTTCAAAATTTTAAATGTGAGTCTGACTAGTATGATATAAGTATTATTTCAGTGTATATAAGATCTACTTAAAACCTATCGAATCGTCTTCAAATGGTGAATCCAAACCGTTCAAATCGATCTACTTCATTAGTTGTGTGTTTACATACAAAATTTATTAGTTTTCAAATTTATTTAGTATCAAGGTCAAGTGGTCATGTGGGAGTTTTTAAGTTAATTTTAACGCATTCATTTTTCAACATTTTTAACCACTTGATTTGATACTAAAATTTTGGATAAAAGGCTAAAAAGCTCGTTTCATGTTAACGAAACAAAGTTAAGTTACATCAGCATTGTTTCTGACAAAAGGGACTCAAACAGGGTACCATATACCACCACACCTAGTAACTAAACAAACGGATATAAACCAACACCAAGGTTGATCAACAAAAACAAGTAAATCTAAAGATAAGCCACTGGACATGATAACTACAATCGGCAACGGTGGTATAGTCTGCGCATTGCTTGCTAGTCTCCATCCTACTCTTCTGCTGGAGTGTCAAGGTCTACTGGTATTGCTTCTCCAAGGGAAATGGAACACAGGGGAATCTCATCCAAATACTGTCGGAGCCAAAAAGCCGTAGCATCCTTGACCTTCTTTGCAGTAGTTCATGTCCAATATGTAACCAGAGATATTATGAGTAAAATTAAAGTCCTAGTAGATTATGAACTAATTTTATTAAAAATCAAGTCATTTCGGTATTTTCATAGTGTCCAGCACAGGGCACTATAAACTAAGAGAAAGGCAGTCTGTTGTGGTTTAGGCAAAGTAACAGCAAAATGGACAATATGATCACATGAAGTCCAGCTGGAGAAATGTGCTTGGCTGTGCCCCATCCAAAACCAAACAGTTTGAGTTAATTGACAAGTTAGAAACAAATGAGCTACTGTTTCATTTTGTGCACAAAAAAGACAGGTAGCATCTCCAAACCAACCTTTAACAAGCAAATTATCTTTAGTTAATATTCTGTTGGAGTGTAATAACCACATAAAAATCTGAATTTTAGGAGGTATTAGGAGTTCCCACCATAACAAAGAATTCGGATGAGGCATAATTCCTCTACAATTCAATGTATTATAAAGAGATTGGACTGAAAACGTCCCTGAGACCTCCCATCTCCAAGCAATTTTGTCAGTGAGATGTATAAAAGAACTCTAACTAAGGAGGTATAAAATTGCAGCCCATTCTTTTTTAAGGATTCCAGTCAATATATCTTGAAAACACACTCGGCCTTGTGTTTGAATAGCTACAGCTAGCAAAACGTTTTTATTGCTACACAATCTATAAAGTTGAGGAAATATAGTAGCTAAAGTACAATTACCATGCCAAATGTCTTGCCAAAGAGTAATGAATGTATGTATCCCTGATTCATAGCAAACACTCATTAAACTTATGTACTCATATTGCATGATGGTAGACCAAAAAGGAGACAATGTTTCTCTATTAGTATAGTATTTAAATAGAATAACTGTTTTCCATATACTAGAATACGAGTTAGTTTTGAGTTTCCATCACCATGATTTGATACTAAAATAAATAAATTTTTTTTTTTTTTTGAATGTAAACGCATCACTCATAAAGTAAAACAGTTTGGATTAGTTATTTGAAGTCTATCCAATAAGTTTTGGAGTTGGTGTCATATGCACCAATGTCATACTAGCTAGACTCATTAAAAGTAATTTTAAATTATTGTTGAAATTGTCAATATCTCCGTCCCTTCTATTTTTAACACTCTTATAATGTACATTTTAATCATGCAATAATAAAGCAATTGAGATTAGTAGATAAGAATAGAGAGAAAATAGTGATTTTCATATTATTATGAAAATAGTGTAATGTGGTGCTATTTGGATTGGTGAAAATTTTGTTTGCAACTTCTCTTGCGAGCGAGAAAGCATAGAGCTAAAGAAGAGAAAAAATAAGCAAGTGGGGTTTCAAATGAATTGTCAAGACGTGGAGATAGCGGAAGCGACATCAACTTTGATAAATCTAACTGTGTTGGAAAAAATCCAAGAAAGAAATATTTTATTCTCTCTTCACACACATAAATAATTGCTATTCCATCTGACACATGAAACAACGAATTAGCATCCAACACAAGAAACAACATACTAGTAAAAATAGTAGTTATTTCGAATAGCAAATTTTTTGTTTAGACATACATTGCTACTCTCGAAACAATGCTATTCTCCAGCAATACAAACATGAGTAGAACTAGGGTGTTCTTAAGTTCACTAAGTTTTTTGGTGAACTCAAGTCTAAAACCCGTCAAATTGGTTTCAAATGACGAATTTGAACTGTTGAAATCCGCCTACCTTACGAGTGATGCGTCTACATGTGAAAATTTTAAACATTTGAATTAATTTAGTATAAAGTCAAGCGGTCAAAAAATATTCAAAAAATGAATGCATTAAAATTTATTAACCTTCTAATTTTGACCGATTGACTTTATACTAAATTAATTTGAATGTTAAAAATTTCACATATAGACGCATCACTCATAAGGTAGGCGGGTTTTAACAGTTCGAATTCGTCATTTAAAACTAATTTGATGAGTTTTAGACTTGAGTTCATTAAAGAGCTTGGTGAACTTAAGAACACCCTAGTTCTACTCTCCAAATTTAAGAGGTATGTATTTACACGTTGATTGTATGTCTAAGTCGAAATATTTAATAATTGAATAATTCAATCATATTCCAATCAATTAAAGGACAAAAATAACACAAATAATGGAAGAGACCTAGTTCTAGTTTGGTAAAAAGATAAAGAGATAATACTTATCACATTATCACATAAAAAAATTTATCCAATTATCCATTCGCTTTTCTCCTCCTCTAAACATGGCTTAAAAAATCAGAAAAAAAAGATCAGACGGTGTGTATTATAATGTATTTAATATCACGATAGTTTCTACCTGTGATAGTGACAGATAGTGGTAGACATATGCAATGTTTTATAAGAAAAATAAATGATCTTTGAAGCTTAAATACCAATAGTATTTATTAAGTGATCGGCACAGAATTATTAATAGTCCTTGTTACACCATGTTTGGATGGAGAGTAGAGGAAGAAAGGAGACGTAAAAAATGGAAAGGAATAAAAATGAAGATTATTTAATTTTTTTGTGTTTGGATGATTAATGAAGGAAAATAAATTTATCTTTCATTTTCGTCTTATTTCTTGTTTGGTTAATTAAAATTTACAAGGTTAATGAGAAATTCTATGGCTGTTGTAAGATTGTGAGAAAAAACGTGTATGAGAATTAAATAGGTAAGACATATAGTTGGTCATTTGTATTATTTTTTCTAAACATATTTGCAACAATTTTTTTTTCCATCCATTACACTCCAATTTGAAAAGAAAACCAATTTTATTGATTACAATGATACAAAATTAAACTTTTCACCTCTTGTACCTTTCACCTCCGACATAATTTTATCAACCAAACACGATTCGATGAAAAATTTTCTTTTCTTTCCATTCCCTCCCTTCCTCTACTCTCCATCCAGACAAGGTGTTAATCAAGCATTGAAGTTTATAGAATAATAGGCTCAGTCAAACATAAAATTAGTTATATCCTGACGGGAATGTTCGAAAAAATCTATTAAAGTTTTGGAGATGATTATCAAATCCATAGAAAAATTGGAAATTCTATTATTCAATTAGACCTTATTCAAGGCACCACATATAACAATCATAAGCCAAGTTATACTGGACATTATTGTTACAACCTAACTTCTATACAAATTGAATTTTATCATATGTTTCCGTCATATTTCACATTATAACAATAAAATATTAATTTTACACAATTCAATCATGTGTGACGGTTCATGATCAGAGTGTCATAAATGTGGTTATTTTATATTTTTAGTTATTTTTTTGTCATTTGGTAATATGTGTTGATGCATTATATTAGTGGTATAATAGGTTTCTTAATTCTTTTCTTTATCTGATATATAAGACTCAAATTTAAAAAAATATAGATTTTGTCTTTTATTGAAACTTTGATGTTTAATTACAATTAATGATTGGTTTGAATTTCAATAAGATTATAGTGCAATATTCTCTCCATCATTAAAACAATGATTGGTTTGACCGTCAATAAGATTTTAGAGTACTGCAATATTGGTATTAATGCTGGTGATGAGTACGTCATTCTCAAATTAAATGATGCAGTTATAAAATAAGAGCAAAGTTAAGGTGTAATGTATTCACTAAGAGAGTTTGATGAGCACAACTTTAAAATTATATTGGATTGATTTCAAACGACAAATTCAAACCATTAAAATTCATGTACTTCATGAGTGATGCATGTACATGTAAAAGTTTGAAAGTTTCAAATTATTTGCTATAAGTTATCTTATAAGTTATTTAGGAACCCTTTATAAAGAAAATGAAGGAAACAAACTTATTTAGGAACCCTTGACAATTATTTAGGTACTATTATAAAGAAAATAATAAAAAATGAATATATAAAATAACTTATAAAACATCATATTTATCCTCCACAATAACAACATTTTAGGATTTTAGGAGATAGACAACCAAAACAATTATTATAACATTACCTAGAGAGCTTGTTGGTACCGTACCAGTAACCCAAAGGTGCCAAGATTTTTGAAGCAGTCAGATTACCAGAACTAAAATCAAGAAAGCCAATTCTGACTCCAAAGAGATGAACAAAGTGGCACTTAGTAAAGAGAAAAGAAATATCCAATTCAAATTGCTTTACTATTTACCGTGGCTAGCTAGATATGAATAGTACGAGAGATGTATCAGTTAGAAGTATATTCATTCGTTTAGTAGATTTTTTTACTGAATGGACACAATTGGGTATAATTTTGTGTTTTTTTAGCATAGAAGTTGGATGACAAAGAGCTGTGTTTATTTTTACTGAATGGACAAAGTTGTGTGTATTTTCCTTTATAATATGCTGTAAGTAAATATTTTAGTTAATGAAACAGACATTTTTTTTTCCTTTTTTTCCAAAAAAATAAAATAAAATAAATTACGATATTTTAGTATTACAATGACAAACAACCTTGATAATTTGTTCTATTACATTGTATGAAAAAAATATAAGACATCAGTGCACTAGAAATTAAGAGAGGGAAGTTGCTATTAACCACAGAAAACTCAAATAAAAACTTGATTTATTTAGTTGAAACTTTTTAAAAAAAAAAAATCACGCCTATATACCATGTATTACCATTTTATTGAGAAAATAGCATGCTATACATGATTATTAGAGTCGAATTAATTAGGGATCCAAAGAATGTCCTTTAGAAATTAATCATTCCAAACATCAAATGAGACTTAAATATTCATTCTAGCTATTACGTAAATTTACAATCATATACGTATTCATTTAAGAAATGTCTTTTTTTTTTTTTTTTAAATTGACTGATTCAGTCAAGGCTTATCCTGATCACCAGAGAACATAATAGTGTATGATTTCAATAATTATGATTAAAAAAGAAAATGGCGCTATATAGCTAGGCTTATATCCTAGCTTGCCCAATGCGTAAAGACCATTAATTGAATTTTTGATGTGCCACTTTTCCACCCTTAATACGAAATGTTATGGTGATGAGTAGCAATGCATGCCTCTCATTAATTTATGATTATGATTAAAAAGGAAAAACAGTACCTGGGTACAAAGTATTACTGTTTCAAAAGAAATTGAAAAAAAAGAAGAAGAATATATAAGGCATTAGCTTTGTTTTGTAATTACTAGGGCAAGATTTTTTAAAAGAAATATTGAAAAAGAATAAGGCGTAAATTAATTCTAAACTCTAAACTTTAAATCCTAAATCTTAAACCATAAATAGTGATGCCACCATTATACTATTGTTTTAAAAATGAACAATTAGTACTAATATATTTTTAAGAGTACAGTTAATGCATTATTGGTTTTGTGTTCCAACTATATCCCACATCTCTATTTCTCTTTTCATAGTTCAAACAGTCGATCTGAACCGATCAACATGATCTCCATATTAAAATGTGCTTAGGGACCAAATTATATATATATATATATATTTATATTTAAAATATTTTAATATTTTTTAGATAAGTACAATCTCATTATTTTTTGATGGCCCAAAAATAATAATTTGTACTTATCTAGAAAATAATAAAAGATTTCCAAAACATATAAAATTTGATCTCTAAGCACATTTTAATATGGAGATCATGTTGATCGGTTCAGATCGACTATTTGAACTTTAAAAATAGATATAAAAATATAGAGTGTGGTTGGAGACACAAAACCCATAATCCATTTTAATCCTATTCTTTTCCTAAACACGTGCATTTAATTTGATCGAGCTCATAAGTTCATACAATTTAAAGAATAGATAAAATTTTGTAAGTACATAATGGAGCATTTCAAATTCATCAGAATGCACTTTATTGTTTTTTAAGAATTTTTTAAAATAGTCATAAAAAATTATGTTTTGAATTTTTTTGAAAAAATATTAAAAAAATTCTAAAAAAATGTAAATTTTGGTCTCCAAACATATATTAATATGAAGAATATGTTGAGTGCTTCAAATCGACAATTTAAACATTAAAATTGTAAAAACAACTTATAAGCATATTCCCTCGTATACTTATTAAAGTAGATTAGTCAATCTCTCTCTCTATATATATTAAAGTGATGTGAGATAAACACACTCAATTATTTAATATTTAGTAATATTTTTAATCTTAATTTTAAATATGCAATATTCTATATAAAAAATATTATTTTTATTACTAAATCATAGTGATTTTTTCTTTATGATATTTTTTTTAGAATTTAGAATTATTTGAGTGTTCAGTTCGATATGACTCATAAACGAAATACATATCAAACTTTTTAAAATGAAAGTGTTCATTTCAAAGAAGAATCTAGATAGCCAAAAACAAATCCGGAGTGAGCGAGAGCGTGTGGAAACGATTGTTGGGTGACAAAGAACACGCGTGCCACGTCAGATAAGCCAGGTACTGCTGTGGGGTTGTACGCCTGTATCTGACATCTTCAGGGAAGACACGTGTAACATACTGCCCAGCTTGTCAGTGACAATTTTGGCTCCCCCCCCGCCCCCCGAATTCGTATCCTATGTGTTAACTCAAAAAGAATCTTTTGAGTTTGAGAATTCTAATTGTTGATCTGTTTTAAAATTTGTACTAATATTGTGTGGAATTAACTCCATTAAAATCAGACAGTTCAGATTTATTAACTCAAAAAAATTTCTTTTAAATTAACGTAGAAGATACGCATTCACACACACTCCACATCCCATTTCTTTCCATTCAAATCCAACACCTCTACAGTGTACCATTTTTTGTTCGCATTCCTAGAAATTGTTAAGGTTTTTTTTAACGGTAGTAACCAGAAAGAGTGTGTCCCCAGAGGCCAGATTCCAGGTATTGGAGGGTTACAATAAAAAAACAGACGGTCCACATTAATTTCGGTATCTATGAAAAATATATATAGAAACTCTGTTTTGAGATTCGTGTTACGTTAAAAAAAAATGATCCGTATCTACTCATTGCATCTCAGGTATTGCACTGGATTCACATTCAACTAGCAAGGCAGGTCCAATTTACCTGGAGTGGGGACAGTTAGACATGCATCGGATTATACAAATTAACGTTCGGGGTTGTGTCAACATTCATGTACACGTGTATTTGATTCGTGCGAATTTTGGAATTTATCTGCAGAAATTTAAATGTGGATTGAACGGTGACTTCGATCGATCTGGCATTAGATTGAATTTGATATGATGTTTATCGGATCCCTCCCAATTTCCAGTTTAGTCACCAAATTATTACACATTTAGTTTAAGCATGTGGATCCCACAAATTATAATTGATAATTAATTAAGAAATTGTCGGAGAATTTCATAATACCTTTTAAAAAATAAATTAAAAATGCGTATTTATTTCCTCAAATTCATAATATTATATTTATTATACTAAATTTCAAAAACTCATAAATTTATTAAATTTATTGTTTTATTATTAAAACTCATTTTTCTTTATTTAAAAATAAAAATTATGCAACATGTTTTAAATTTATAAAGTTCTTATTTTTTATTTAAAACTAAAAAAATATGTAACTGAGTAAGATCAAAGATGTACGTTATTTCAATAAGTAATTGATAAAAGAGTAAATTTAAAAACACATATGTTGAAAATTTATGCTTTGGATCTCAGTTGTCAAAACCATATAAAGTTGTTGGATGGGATGAATTGTTTGATATGGTTCTTATAATTTGTCTATTTCCTACATAGATTGAGAACATTATTTCAGGTCGGCTGGTCAGGTCACATGAAAAAGGGAAGTGCTTTGGCACTTTCAAGGCCAGCTCTCTCAATTCCCCCACCAAATAATGTAAATTTATTTGCTTTAGAGGCGGTCATTTTTATTAATACTCTAAAAAAAAAAAAATTTAAAAATGCTCCTGCATTTGGTTTTATTTTCAAAATTGTCCTGACTGTCAGACTTACGGGTGGCCCAATCCCCATAGCAGACCGCCCCTGGTTCGGACGGTTATTTTTTTTTTTTTAGAGATCTTAATATTTTTTATTTAAATAATTTTGTGAAGAATATTTTTTCTTGTTTAGAGTGTATGCTAAAAAAAAGACATTTGATATATTTATGAAGTGATGTCGTAACTCTTTATAACTTTAATTGATTTGATTTGTCAGTTGGATATCACAAGTCTAAAGATAACACTAATTAAGAACTTGACATTAATTCTTAATAATTTATTTTATTCAAATATACACAAGAAAATATAGTTAGATTGTCTCAATGATGTCAACTTCACGTTGACCATCGGTAGACATATTAAACCAGTTAGATCCCGACCTAGTACCAGTCGGAACTCTGTGGATCTACAAGTTAGACCCCCACCCAGTACCAATCGAAATTCTGTAGATCTACCAGTTAGACCCCGACCCAGTAGCAGTCGACACTCTGTGGATCTACCAGTTAGACCCCGACCAAGTACCAGTAGATCGGTCCGTAGGTCAGTACGTGATTATTCGCATGTACCTTTGGATGTAATTGATTCTGACAGTTTGGAGAGTGGAGATGAAATGCCCTCAGATGAGTCAGCGGGTTCGGACGATGATATCGGACCGTCCAGCCAGTCACATTCACAGTCCTGTCAACCACAGTGCCATCCAGCACAGTACCCGATAACTGGTCGGGAAAATATGACACATCTGGTTGATAGTTTCAATGATATATCCAGTTTTCGGCCTGCGGATGTAGATTTTTTCGACAGATTAAAAAGAACATTCGATAATCCAATGAGCAAGGGTGTAGTTTACGAGTCGAAAACAGCTCTAAAGATAGCAATCAATGAGTTTCACCTCGAGAAAAATTGTGAGTGTAAGGTTTCTAGAAGCGAACCTAGACGTTACGAGGTGGTGTGCAGAGATGATTTTTGTAAATTTCGGTTATGCGTGAAGCAGAACGGTATAACAGAATCTTGGATTATTACCAAACAAGCAATTCATCATACATACAAAGTACCGACAACACGTGTTGATCATCGTCAGCTTACAGCAGAGATGGTTGCCCTTGCAATTGAAAAAACCATTAGAAGGGATGTGTGCTCTCCTATAAATCATATCCGAGATCTTGTGAAGAAATCCTACGATAAGGTAACCCCCAAGTACAACAAATTATGGAGAGGCCGTGAGCTTGCTATTGCAAATATGTTTGGGAGTTGGGAGAACTCGTATAACTTGCTTATTCCACTATTGGAAGCCATAAAAAGAACCAATCCAGGAACTAAGTATTGTGTGACCTCGACCCCGATTGACTGAGAAAATGATAGGCATTTTCATAGAATGGCATGGGCATTTGGACTGTATTGCAGCGATACCATTTCTCAGACCAGTGATTAGTATCGATGCATGTTTCATGTTGGGATGATATCAAGGTAGGCTGCTAATGGCATGTATGTACGATGCCGAAAACCAATTGCTTGTAGTGGCTTTTGCAATTGTGGAGAAAGAAAGCGCTGACAACTGGGGTTTTTTTATGAGATGGTTGAGGTTAGAAGTAATTGGAGATAATCGATTCTTTTGTGTCATATCGGATAGACATTTGGGAATTAAAGCTGTGTTCCAGGATCCGCATCTCGGATGGGATGAGTCTACTAATCAATGTGTGCATCGGTATTGTTCTCAACATGTTGCCAAAAACCTATACAAGCACGTGGGACGTAAGAGAGAAGTTAGCGGCAGGTTCATAGCTAGAGTGAACAAATGCAAACCTAGGAGGTTGGAGGAGATGATACATAACTTTGAAATTGGATGTCCAAAAGCTATCGACTATCTTAACAAGGTGGGTAAAATGAACCCTAATGATGAAGACGAGCTTTCATGTCCAAAGAAGTTATATCAAACATTGGACGGAGGTCACCGATGGGGTTTAATGATAACAAATGGGTCAGAGTCACTAAACGCCGTATTCAAAATTAGTCGGCGATTACCGGTTGCAGCGGTCGTGGAGGACACATTCTATAAGTTGAACAAATGATTTTTTGAACGGGGGAATAAAGCTCAAATGGGGTGTCAGCATGGTCAGGTGTTTAGCGACAGGATAACTGAGTTATTGCAAAAGAGAATTGAAAAAGGACGGAGCATGACGATCCATCCCTTCCACGTGCTGACCAAACAAGTAGACACATGTCATGCCATTTTTTTGGTACCATTCTCGATATCTTATAAGGTCATCCACGTCAAACGAATGAGCCTCTTCGTGCACATGCTGTGCGTTTTGTGTTGCATTCCTCACATGCCGGTGATGCAAATCTGACCAGTTCGCATTCTTCCTTGAGCTCCATTTCAACCTGTTTACAATATTAGTAAATCAAATAAGTACATAAGTAAATAAGTATATTAAAATAAATAAACAACATAAATACTGCAAATATTACTTGTGCAGCTCTATGTGCTCGTGCTGATGTAAAGGAGACGGTGGCGGGATCTCTTGAAATCTTCCAAACTATCTCATGCAGCGATCAGGATTATGGTGCTCCACAATCTAATAAAAAATAAGAGGACTGCGGTACAAGTAGTACGGCTGATAAATTTGTAGTTGCAATGTTAGTTATAATTTATAATTATGATGACATAAATAAAAAAAATGTGCGACCCTACTACAAAGTACCTGGTCTGTCCGAGTTACTCTCAAAAGCTTGTGGTAAATATATGTATATGACTCCCACTCCACCACGTTCTCTGTCAGTTGCTGAAACTGGTTGCGTGGGATACTTGGACCGACGGTTTTTGAATGCGATGAGTTCTTGAAGTTATGTGGGCCTTTCCATAGATCAACAAAAGCTGGGCATGTGTATTATGTTGTCGCGCCCCATGCTGGTTGTGGCTGATCCACCGGCCGGTGAATTTGAAATCGGCTCCACGACCAGTGCTGCAGAAGTATAGTGGGACCATGCATAGAGTGACATGAAGGAACAGATGCGAGGCATATATTTCAGTATAAATATGCGAGAACGGCTCCTCCCCAATTGTAATTTCTCGGATTGTCCAACTCGTCCACCATGTTGAGATACCATAGCAGTATCCCGTCCCCGCTACTGTCAGGAAACATGGTACTCCCTAATATCTCTAGAGTAAATGCACAGAGATACCTAATCGCCAATGTTAGAATGTGAGTACATTATTGAAAATGCAAAATATGAATAGAGTTAAAAAAAAAATACTAACCACTTCACTGTTTGTTCGTCCGCTCCTTTCGAAACGCGCACGGAGTGCCTTTTTCGACAGAAGTACGTCAGACATTTTTTCATTGGCATCATTTCCCCTTGTTTTCATTAACCCCTTGATTTCATGATCTTGGACACCTAGCAACTCATACAGACAGGCTTGGATACTCCTCGAGTCTGTAATTCCTGTTACCGGATCTCCCGAGATAGGCAGACCCCATAAACAACTCACATCCTCTAGAGTAACTGTAATTTACTTGACTTGTCAGTAAGAATTTAAAATAAAAAAATTATTTGAATTAGTTAATACCTGTCATCTCTCCGAAAGGAAGATGAAAGTGTTAGATTTGTGTTCTAAAAGTTATCATTTGTTGATTATCTTTTATATATGTTATATTTATGAATTGAATGTGATTTACATTTTGTTCAATGAGTTTTATATTTATATTTAGAAGTGTTCAAGAAGATGCACTTGGTCTTGAATTGCAGGACTTTAAGTAAATAAATATACAACACTAAAATGTTCACAAGTCTTGCATATTAGCAGGAACACTAATATGACATATAAGACTGTCGTGTTGATTAAAAGTACGTTGTAGTTCTGCAAACGTTGATAAAAGATTATCATTTAATAACACGAATATATGAAATGCTTCATATATTGAACAGACCTAATAGATGAAATATTATATGGATTGTGTTAGTGTCATTAATGTTTTCATCGTGTCTTTGATTTCAAGATTGAGACATATATTGTTTTCACATGAGGAATGTACAACGTAATTATTATTAAAAGCTACTTGCAAGAAGTGGTGATAAAAATAATAGTTCTTTATATGTAACTTGTGCGGGAAAATGATATATGTCAATAGCATCATTGCTACTCATTAATAATGAGAAATGATATTTTGGGCCCCTTGGTAAAGTAGAATTATAAATGGATCCAATATAACTGAAGTGCAGTTATAATTTTATAATTTGCTTAATAGAGATCAAGAAATGATTATAATACAAAGATGACACAGTCCTACTTTGTATATTAATCAGAATATCATAAGGCAAGAAATGGACACAAGTAATGACAAATGTTACATTACTGTAAGGATCGCGTTTCGTAAAAGGATTACTAAACGTCTATGTTATTTGGGTAGCTGTAATGTATAGCTAGAATACCGCTTACAGTTTATGAAATTAAATATTTTATTTCATTGCCAACATAATATAGATCTTCAATATAGGTCACACCAACTGAACGGGAAACAAGAAATAAATATTATGTCACATGATGTGGCTAACTAGCAGGGAAATAAATATATATTGTAATGTGCATATTATGAGAATAATATTCGTTGCACATATCATAATATGTGAATATTATGAAATATAAATTTATTTCAAGCCCAAGCCCAAGCCCAAGCCCAAAACATATTTTAGCAAATTGAGAAGAGAATAAGCCCAAACAAATATTGATTATGACCATTAAATTCGGATTACAAAATGGACAGATTTTAAGGCAACTTTGAATGAGCATTTGAAGGGGCAAACATTAACCAATCTGGGCGTATGATCTATGATTTCTATAGCCCTTCGAATGTAGAATCCAACGGTGAAAGTTTCAAGTCGTTTGGAATTCTCTACAGAAAGCGTTTAATTATATTTTTAATAGCTGTAAATAATAGAACTAAATATATACATCAGGTATGGCTTTTCTCTCTCTCAAGTGAGTTTAGAGTTTTTCCTCCAAAACATTTTGCTAAAATATATATCGATTGATTATACTATCGATTAATAGACGGGTGAAAAGCTAGACGCGGAAGAGAGTTCGCTAGCACGAATTCGACACCGTTCTTGTTTCAGATTCAAGGTGAACCTCAGAGGAATCAAGCTACGTTAAAGATCATTGGTATGATATAAAATTCCCTCTTGTAGGAATATGTATATAATTACGACATGGATAAATTAGCAATAATAGAACGATCTTAGATGTTATCGGATTAAATTTTATTTTATTTTATCCGATTCGCATCATGAAATCCTTCAGAAAGGTGTGCGTCTCCGGACGCCACCGCTCGACAAGTCCATGAATTAGAGCCGAATCGAGGGCGATATCAGGCATTATTGCGATCTGATATAAGTCCATTCGAATTAAAAATGGTGCGTACTTGTCGTGAATTTTGCAATGACGTCGATAGTGTTTCACGGTTATAATACCATCACTCTAAATTAGGTAAAAAAATAAATTACAATATAGTTTGAGGAGATACCGAGTTATGAAAAACCAAATAAGTAAATACTTACCTCCCTAGAAGCCTCAAATACCCTGTGATTGGCGTGAGTTATCCACAACAAGTTGCTAAACGTATGCCCAAGTACTTCGTCTGCCATACTAAAAAATTCGAACAATATTCTAAATTATTCTTAACAATCTTAATTTTTTTTTAATATTATTCGAGACTATTTTGCCGTTTTCTAAGTTATTCCATACGATTTTGAAATTTTCTAAATTATTCTAAACTAGTTTGAAAACTATTTTGAAAATTTATAAATGATTTTAGGCCATTTTCTAATTTTCTAAGTTAATAGGGCAATATTCAAAACCATATTGAAATTTTATATATTATTATAAACTATTTTTGAATGTTCTAAAAAAACTAAATTATTCGGACAATATTCTAAATCATTTAAAATGAACTAATTAAATTATACTATAAATTAAAATTAAAATAAAAAGTACAAATAAAAATACCTGGATCGAAGAGCCAATCGGATAAGACAGTCGGAGCTCTGAAGGGGATCCGAAAAGAATTCTAAAAAAATTCTAAATCATTTTAGAATTTCTAAATTATTCTAAATTATTTTTAATTTTTTAAATAATTCTAAATCTTTTTGACATTTTCTAAATTACTCGGACAATATCTAAACCATTTTCTAAATAATTATAAATTGTTTTCAAAAAAATTAAATGATTCTAAACAAATTTACTATTTTCTAAATTAATCGGACAATATATTTATAATTTTCTATTATTCTAAACCATTTTGGAATTTCTAAATTATTCTAGACCATTTTGAAAATTCTAAATTATTCTAAACCATTTGGAATTTTCTAAATTATTCTAAACCATTTTGGAATTTTCTAAATTATTCTAAACTATTTTGGAATTTCTAAATTATTCTAGACCATTTTGGAAATTCTAAATTATTCTAAACCATTTTGGAATTTTCTAAATTATTCTAAACCATTTTGGAATTTTCTAAATTATTCTAAACCATTTTGGAATTTTCTAAATTATTCTAAACCATTTTGGAATTTCTAAATTATTCTAGACCATTTTGGAAATTCTAAATTATTCTAAACCATTTTGGAATTTTCTAAATTATTCTAAACCATTTTGGAATTTTCTAAATTATTCTAAATCATTTTGGAATTTCTAAATTATTCTAGACCATTTTGAAAATTTTAAATTATTCTAAATCATTTTGGAATTTTCTAAATTATTCTACACCATTTTGGAATTTTCTAAATTATTCTAAACCATTTTGGAATTTTCTAAATTATTCTAAACCATTTTGGAATTTCTAAAAATCCTAAATTATTCTAAAATAAACTAATTAATTATATTATAAATTAAAATTAAAATTAAAAAATAAAAATAAAAATACCTGGATTGAAGAATTGATCGATCAGACAGTCAGAGCTCCGACAATTGAGAAACTAAGGGGACCAATGTGGGGAAGAGAGGGACAAGTGTGGGGGAAGACAGGGACCGGTGCCTTTTGTATGCAAATCCTAGAACCGCAAATTTTTTTTGCGGTTTCGGGATCTCTTTCCGCAATTTTTTTTTGCGGTTTGAGGGCCTGAAACCGCAAAATAATTTGGCGGAAAGAGATCCCGAAAATGCAAATTTTTTTTGCGGTTTGGGTACTTCTGAAAATGTTGTCTCCAGTTGGATATTTTTTGAAATTTGAATTTTTTTTTGGATATTAATAAAAAAATCGGGCATTTGACAGAGTGAAGTTTTTCTTTCTTTTACAACAGGGATCACTGAAAGATACCTTTTATTGATCTCAAAGAAGTTTTCACATCACAACATTTCTTTGCTTGGAGGTATCTTGCTTAAAACAGATTAGGAAGTCAAATGAATATTCTATCAATTTTATTAGTGTTCCTATTTATTGCATTTCTGATGCACATGGCTTGTAATGGAGTTTCAAACCAAATTTATTATTAGTGTTTCTAGCTTTATATTAGTCTTAATTTTTAATTTTAGTATACTTTTTTAAAGAAAGGAATGAGATCACTAGAGCCAATTTTTTTTAATGCTTTCAATTTGGTCATCAAACTTTATTTTCGTTTTCAGGAAATTGATCAGCACATGTTTTAATTTTGGATGTAGTAATTTCCACAGTCTAAATGTTCAAGTATCTTTATTGGTATTGATAAAAGATTAGAAACATGATATTTTCTTCTAAAATGACAATACTCTTTAAATTAAGGTCTTACACGAAGTGTTTATTTTTTTTGGGTAGGTTATTTTGTCTAAATGTAATTGTTTGATTGTTTTTAGTTGCTATGATGTTTTGAAATGCTATTAAAGGCAACGTTAAATTTAGTATTTTGGGGGTATGTACCGTGTAAAGTAGATCAGTCTGGTCTGATTGCTAATTTTGTTGTATTTGATATCTCCATATTATATCTAAATTATGGCCCTAATTTACACTGAAATCTGTGCTTTAAAGCCTATGAATGTGGACTTTTTACTTGTATTTCGATGAAATGTGGTACTGCTATGCTTTGTTTGATATTTTGTAGGAAAAAGGGCGAAAAACTGCACCTGACTACTTTTCATACGGTCCGTATGACATTCTGTACAGACCGTACAAGATCTGCCCAACCACACGGAAGGATCCACAACAGAGGCACAAAGTCTCCAAGTCAAAGCCCAGGCATACGGTCCGCACCAGATCCCGTACGGACCGTACAACGCTGATTCGAAAAATCCAGCTGGAATCTGAAATGAGTATGATTTGAGGGGCCGAAAAGGAAACCCCTGGAGGTGTGATCTAGGGTATTAAAGGAGATATTTCACAGCAGGAAAGGAAATAAAAAAAATCAATAAACGAATCAATCAATAAATGAATAATTTTCCATCATCTTTCTTGGTTGCTTGGAGAGGAGGAAAAGGAGAAGAGAAGGGAAGAACGCGAGTTTGTAACGAATCTTGAGATTTTCCACTGTTTTTATCATGAACTCTTTTATTTCTTGTTATTTGTGTTATCTCGTGAACATGAGTAGCTAATTTACTTTGTTTCTAGGGGTAAGATGTAGTTTCTAGTTTTGTTTTGTTTGTATGCTACTTGGATCTTGTGTTGAATGCTTTGTTTTTACTTTGTTGTGTAGTATTTTTATTGCTTTATTTGTGCTTGCTTGAATTGATTAGTCATCCCATTAGATGAATGCGCACATCTAAGTGTTAGGAGCCAAGTCTATGACATTTATTCCAATCGAATAAAGTATATGAAGTAGAGTGAAACCAAGGAGTACCCGAAAGGCGAAACTTTCCTTGAGGCGAAAGCTCTTGGATACTTTTGTAAACTAACAAGTAACTTAGATAAATTATGCCAAAATGCGAAAGTTGAGGTTTAATGCATCTAAGAGGGAAGTATTTGAGTCCGGTAATCGGGTATTAGGCCAAAATGCAAAAGTTGAGGTTAGGTATCTAGATCTGGTCGAAAGAAACCCTAAACATAGTATCAACACAGAAAACAGTAGCTGCAACATCAACTTGAGGTCCCATACGGACTGTATGGGAATCTGTACGGGCCGTATGCCTCGAGGCTGAACAGAAATGAAATCTGAACCTTGGAAACGCCCTTTTATCAATTGAAAACAACTTTAATTATCTTTTATTGTCTTTTAAACTTGTCATAAATCAGTAGAATTGTTAGAACTAAACCCAAACCAATCTCTCTCACTTCTAGAATCTTAAGTGATTTTAGGATAAGTCCAGTTTTTTTCTTCCATCCCTGTGGATCGATACCTGAGCATACTCAACGATAGGATAGTACACTTGCTATCTGAATTGACAGAGAATAACAAAGGTTTAAAAAGTATAGCTTGCTATACCGAAACTTTGTAGCATATATTCTGTGCGATCAGTATTTATGAGTTTATTTGTCACACTCCTGATCCAGAGGTACGGCAATATACTGTGTCTATTTACTATTTAATATATATAACATAAGACATGGATTTTTCGTATGCATTGCTAATAACATCCATTATTTTTGTCAAATTTCAATTAAATTAACAATAATTATCTGGCATTTTATAATTGATGGTGCTAGAGATACATTATTTGTACCATATCAGATATAATAATCCCAAACCACATATATTTAGGTGGTCCTGCTGTCAATTATAACTCTCAAAGCATTTCTCTGTCTTCGTCTAACAAACCTGTAAATCTCACAAGGAGAAACGAGTGAGAAATAATAAATTATTTTTTAGTGCTGATTGCCACTCAGATTATTGAATTCGAAGAAAATTCATATTTAATGAAATCACCACACGAGAAACTAACATTTATTAATGACAAATGCAAATGCTCAATTACAGTATTCGTCTGAACAACAAAAATTACATAAATAAATCAGAATTTCAAGAATCTTATCAGAATATATGGTTTGGGTCAAAATCTTTTAAACCATAATGTCTGGTAGCATTTGAGACCTAATATTTACAACCACTAAGTCTAGTAACGTTTGGTTTCTTAAGTTTACAAGTTCTAGTCTGGTAACATTGACAGATACCATAACATGTATATGTCGTGTCATGACTTATACTGCTCTAACTATCATGACAATTTGTTAATGGAAACTAATACAGAACCAATATTACAATAATGTTATTATCAGAAAGAAAATCAATGATAGGACAGTTACCATAGTTAATTAGTCTTACAGTCATAATAAACATTTATTCCATATCTCCTACCCAATCGGTATTGAGTTCAGTTGGAGCCATTCACCATATACGCATAAGGATTCTGGAGTAAAGTCTAGTAGCTAGCTAGACTTTACGATATATTAATCATTTTTCTCTACTATATGGAGGTTTAAGAATTATAATATTCAATATTCAATCAATTTAGTTATTGTAATCTCAATCAATCATTTGCAATAAGAATCATCAAACCGATAAACAATATCATCATGACAGTCAACAAACTTACCTGCAATTCAATTTTAATTATATTGGGTTATGTATATGATGCAACAGTTCAATCAATGCAGTCAATCAAATATTCAATCAATGCAGTCATGAATCTCAGACTAATCCAAAAAAACAGTTCAATCAATGCAATCATGAATCTCAGACTAATCCAAAAAACAGTTCAATCAATGCAGTTAATCAAATATTCAAAATGCACAACGAGTTATAATTTAATTCATAGTCATAAATTTCAGACTAATTCAATAATCTCGCACCTGATAATATAAGCAGGTAGAGCAGTAACTCATTGCGTATAAGTTCTTGACAATCTCATTAAGTTTCACTTCGCGATATCGACACCAATAAAAGTATCACACAACCAACGATTAATTTCTAAACGCTAAAGCTCAATCAGCAAGCTCAGGGAAAAAAGACCCTTCTCATTTTCTTTGCAAAATAAAAAAAAATGAAAGAAATAAAGGAATGTTCCGGTAACAAACTAATTAAGCAGTGAAAATAAGAGTAAGATAAACGGAGTAAAGAACCAGCAGCTCAGTCATTAGTTGTTCGAGTTCCCCATAATTGGAGCTACTATCAATTGCCACGTATAGAGAGAGAAATAGAAGATAGATATTAAAAATCAGAAATAAAGTGATTAGTGAAAAATATCAGGAAAGTGAATAGAGCGAGAAACAGAGACAAAACTGAGCGAGAAAGCGAAAGAAATAATGATGAAAGTAGATACTAACACGTGGATCTCAACTGTCATAGGTGGTCCATATATGAATAACATCTTTAATGATATGCACCTTTTATTAATTCATGTTTACATAAATTTATGATTCCTTAATTCCAACGAATCTATTATGTTAAATAAATTTCTGTACACGAGTGTATTAATTTACAATATATATATATATATATATACACAATCCTTACTTTCATGATTTGTGACCTTTCTTTTAAATATTTTTATGAATTTTAGATTGACATGATCAGTTTTATCCTTCTTGTCAGTAAATTGATTTAATTAAGTACCTTATCAATTAATACAAGAAATTTGATTTGATTATATTCTATCTTCATAAAAAATTTATTCAAGACGTTTTGTATATGTATATTTATTTTATGGATGAATTTAAACTAACTTAATTATCTTATTAACATATTTAGTAAAATGATAATTTCACTTTAAATTTTACATATTTTCTTGAAAAATATTTTCATACATTTTGTGTTTTACTTTCAATTATTTATTTCATATTCATATTTTGCTTAATGTTACATTATATTGGTGCATAAGATGAACCGGAAGAGGAATGTTTTAGTGCCTTTTCTGAAATTATTGGAAATGAAAGGTTTTTTTTTACAATGTTTGTAATTCCCAAAAATAGACGGGCTGGATTGTTACATCTTTTGGTGAGCCTGACTTTCCTGTATTGATGCTATATAAGCAAGCATAGCTATACTGGTATTAAATGATTACCCAATAATCTTTTAGGGATTTTTACGATATATATATTGCGGGAACTTATATTCAGGTATAAATTAATAAATCGATGTAAAAAGGATTCTTTTATGATAAAGGAAACAGGTGGGGGTGTAATGCACCACCATCTTTTGTTTTTAAAAAAAAAAATTATAACGGGAATTTCGTTTCAAGTTTGTCCAAGCCATATTTGCTCTCTAATTGCAAGATCTGACATCTAGAGCATATTATCAGGATTGATATTTATTGAGTTGACAAGGATATATATCAGTAAGTCTTCTCCGTGAACAGTAATGCTGAAAGCAATTCCTTTCATCTTTATTTTATCAGTAAGTCTACTCTTGTCAGAATCAGCATTTTTTCTTGCTATTTAATGATTGGATGTATAATTTGGATTATTGCTTGAATGATGAGACTATTAAAAATAAGGGTTAATTTTCTATGTACTCTTCAGGACTTATTTAATTTTTTATTTACTCTGCACTCTTTGTTATATTCAATGTATCTCCTATCTCTTTCTATTTTATTTTTTTACCCATAAAATTAATTAGTCACATTTAAATGTTATTAAAATCTATTTTTTTCAATTATACCCTTGTCCTTACTTATAAATGTTTGTATGCTTTTACCGGCAACTTAAATATATAAACTTGTAGAAGCTCGAATTAATAAACTTGATAATGCCGTTAAGTTAACAATTGTTAGTAGCTGTTGTTTTTGAGATGCAGACTGAGGAGACTTGTTTTTGAAATTTTCTATTGTTATATTCAAAAGAGAGAGGGTTTTACCCTTTTATACATGCTCATTTCTAACTTACCTTGGTACTCAGAAATGGTACCTAACAGTACAATTATTTAATTTTTCTAATTACACTTTAGTCCTTTTTCTTATTTTACATTTCTACCCTTCTATTTATAATTATTCTCAACACTCCCCCTCAAGCTAGGATTATAAATATCGAGTAATCCTAGCTTGCTTGTGATTTCTTCAAACGGTTTTGGATCCAATCCTTTTGTGAACACATCCGCTAGTTGATCTCCACTTCCAACAAACGGTGTTTCTATTTTCTTGGCTTGGACCTTCTCTCTAATAAAATGACAATCTACTTCTATGTGTTTAGTCCGTTCGTGAAATACGGGATTTTGAGCAATGTGACGTGCCGAATTGTTGTCACAATACATTCTCATGGGTTGATCCAAGTTGATTCCCATATATTTAAGCAATTGTTTGAGCCATATCATTTCGCTTGCGGTTGATGCCATGACTCGATACTCCGCTTCTGCGCTTGATCGTGCCACGACACTTTGCTTCTTGCTTTTCCATGTGACTAAATTTCCTCCTACAAATGTGCAAAAACCGGTGGTAGATTTTCTATCAAAGCTACCGGCCCAATCTACATCAGAATAGCCACATATTGCATTAGAGTTATTATTCTTCATCCATATGCCCTTTCCGGGATTACCTTTTAAATATCTCAAAAGTCTATTTACGGCATCTAAGTGTGGTGTTCTTGGTGAATGCATAAACTTACTAATTTGGCTTACGAAAAATAAAATATCCGAACAGGTTACCATGAGGTAAATTAATTTTCCTACAAGTTTTTAAAATTGGTTTATATCTTCTAAAGGTTCACCATCTTCGGTATTTAGTTTATACTTACTATCTATTGGTGTAGAGGCTGGTTTACAACCTAATTTATCGGTTTCTTTTAATAAGTCTAAAGTATATTTTCTTTGTGAAATTAATAGACCTTTGTTGAAAAAAGCTACTTCTATTCCTAGAAAATATTTTAAATATCCTAAATCTTTAATGTCAAAATTTTCTTTTAATTGAGATTTAATTTTTCTAATTTCTTCTAAATTATTTCCGGTGATTATTAAATCATCTACATATACTAGCACAACAGTTGTATTATTTCCTTTATTTTTTGCAAACAATGAATAGTCGGCATTGCTAATTTTAAAATTGCAAGAAATTAAATATGAGCTAAGTTTGTCATACCATGCTCGTGGAGATTGCTTCAATCCATAGATTGATTTGTTTAATCTACAAATAAGATTAGTATTTTTTTTCTTTTACATGACCAGGTGGTAGAGTCATATAAATCTCTTCCTGAAGTGTTTCTTCAAGAAATGCATTTTTAACGTCCATTTGGTATAGGTTCCATCCATTATTTACTGCCATGAAAAATAAGACCCTAACAGTATTCATTTTTGCAACCGGTGCAAAAGTTTCACTGTAATCTATACCGTAGGTTTGTGTAAATTCTTTGGCCACTAACATTGCCTTATACCGTTCTATGGTACCATCACAATTATATTTAATCTTATAAATCCATTTGCACCCAACGAGTTTTTTATTTTTTGGTAATGGAACAATTACGCATGTTTCTTTTTTTCTAGAGTTTTTTTCCAAGTTGATTTTTGAATGGCTTCTTGGTAATTTTTGGTTCTACTTCCTTTTCTATGGTAGCAAAGAAAGTTTGGTATGAAGGCGAAATTTTATTATATGAAACAAAATTTTGTATGGGATATTGAACGATATAGGTTACATAATCTCTAAGTCTAGTAGACAGTTGTGATATTGTAGTTGTTTGTCTATGTCTCGAATTACTTTCTACTTCGGTTTCACTTGCATCATTTTTATTTTCATCTATTTCTTCTTCATGATCACTTGTATCATTTTCATTTTGAACTAAGTCTTGGTTTTCAAAGTAGGATATCATGGGGTTAATTCTTTTATTTTGACAAGGTACTTGAATTTCTCCTCCTTTTTTTGAAATACGGTTCATTTAAAAAAAAATACAATATTTTTAGAAATAAATAATTTTTTATTAATAGGATCATAATATTTGTATTCTTTTTTAAAAGATGAATATCCTAAGAAAATAGTTTTTGTTGATACAAAATCTAGTTTGTCTTTTCTTTTAATATGCACAAAACTTGTGCATCCAAATATTTTGAAGTAATCAAAAGTAATTTTTGTTGGTAGAGAATTTCTAGTGAGATTTTATTTTCTAGCCTTGAACTTAGTAATATATTAATCAAATGTGTAGCACAAAGTTTGGCATCTGACCAATATATTTTAGGGACATTACTTTGAAACATTAACGTTCGTGTCATTTCTAATAAGTGCCTATTTTTCCTTTCTGACACTCCATTTTGCTCGGGTGTATTAATACAAGTTGTTTGACATATAATTCCTTTTTCTTTAAAGAAATTTACAAAAAATTTGTTTATAAATTTTGTCCCATTATCCGATTTAAATATTTTTAGTTTGGCATTAAATTGATTTTCTATAAGATAAAAAAATTCTTTGAAATTGTTAAAAACTTCATCTTTTGATTTGAGTAAATATAACCAAGTAGTTCTTGAAAAGTCGTCAATAAAAGTAGCAAAATATTTGAATTCATTATACGATTCAATTTAGGCCGGTCCCCATACATCCGAATGGATCAAATCAAACATAGATTTACTTTTACTAATAGAATTAAGGAAATGAAGTTTTGTTTGTTTTGCTAACTTGCAAACTTCACAATTAGTACAATTTGAGCTTTTACAATTCAAAATAAAATTTAAAATCTTGTTGGAGGGATGCCCAAATCTTCTATGCCAAAGACTAGTGTCGATGGATTTAGTGGAAGCACAAAGATAATTTTTTTGGTTTGAAAAATAATGTCCATTTTTAAGAAATCCTTCACCAATCTTCGTCTCGGTTTTTCAGTCCTGAAATACAATATTTTTGCAAGAAAAAATTACATCACAATTTAATTCTTGTGTTAATTTTTGTACCGAAAGTAGATTTATAGGAAAAGTTTTCAAATATAATACATTAAATATTTTTTTATTAAAAAACATAGTTTCACCTATTCCGTTTATTTTAGCCTTCATACCATTGGCCACCAAGTCAAATTGGTTATTTTTTGTCATGTCTAAATTTGTTAGCAACTTTTGGTTACCAAACATATGATCAGTGCCTCCACTGTCAATAATTATTTTATCTAGCAAAATTAAATCTTTTGATTGTGAAGAAATACCAGAAAATGAAGGGTTTTATTTTGCCAGCAACACAGACATCTGCTGGAGAAGTGATTTCAATTGATCACAAGGAGCTTCTGACCCATTTTCACTTGAATTTGACCCGCCAGTGAAAAAACCAATGCCAGCGCCAGACTCAATCGGACCTGTTAAAATCCATCTTTCTGTCGAACCCGTTAAGAAGGAATTGGATCCAGATTGTGCAGCGTACCCTTCACGCGAGTTTCCTCCACGCGACTTCTCTGCCCTTTTCATTCCAGTCAAATCTTCCTCCAGCGCCTCTTCCATTCCATATTTCCATTGTTTCAGTTTTAGATGGGGATGGAGGAATCATCAAGTCTCGTGTGTATGCCCCTCTTTCTTGCAGTTTGAACATTTCTCAATTTCTCCTCTATTTTTAATTATTCTCAACAGTAGTTTGAATAAACTTGTAGGCACTTTATCATTGAATAAATTTGCTGGTACCAATTCGTGAGTGGAATTTGATTGATATATATTGATGCCATATGAAACTTCACAATTAACAAAAAAAAAAACTATTTCACAGTATACAAAATATTTTAAATTAGAGGTGCAGTACTAGTAGATTATCATGTGAGCACAAAAATGAATAAATAATTGTTGTACATAATTACCTTTATAGATATTTTAATTCCCTGAATAATGGTATTACATGTGAAAACATTAAACACCCCTTAGATTGACTGATCGTGTCATGGCTCCTCCAAATCGACGGCCTGCATCTACGAATTATGCAAATGAGTGCTCCGTGCCAGATTAAGCCACTTTGAGGGGCTTACACAGAAACAGTAGCTGAACACTGCCTCCCTGATCAAGCCTTTCATAACAAGAAATAGAGAAGAGCAAGAGCGAAAGAGAATAACAAATGGGCCCATCTTTGGTTATCAGGATCAATCGTCTCACCCGAGCAAGACAACTGATCAAGTGCCGCCCGAGATAGACGGTATGATGAATGGTACCCCTCTAAAGCTGCGAGTAATTAACTCTATGTACAATAATTTTATATATTTAGGTTGCCGGTGAAAATATACAGACATTTACAAGTAAAGAAATGGTATAATTGGAAAAGATAAATCTTAATAATATTTAAATGTGAATAATAAACTTTATAGGTAAAAAAAAAAGAGTTAAGAGATATATTGAATATAACAATGAGTGTAGGGATAAATAAAAAATTAAAGAAGTCTTTGAGGACACATAAAAAATTAACCCTAAAAAAGAGGACCAACAAAATCAAGGAGGCTTTAGCTGATGGGATACGAGTAGATCCGATGGGCATTGGACCTACTTTTAGGTTCAATTAACTCTATCACCGTACAATTGGCATTAAGATCTGTGCACACCAAAATTGATAAAAACTCATACGGATTTTAATAGAAGCACACGATTCTTGATGGAATTGGATGGCCAGATCACCCATCGAACCAAAGTAGGTGCAATGGGCATCGGACCTACTCCAAAGTGTTAGCTGATCGCTACTATCAGTCTTCTAAAAAATAAAAAATAAAAAATAAAAAATATCGAGGCATATAGAAGGAAAGGAAAGATAGATAATGAATGTTTTCAATTCTTTTTTCTAGCCATCAAGATATTTTCTAGCCATTAGAAACACAATTGGAAGCAAATTTCTTTAAATGTTTTGTCTTCATTTGTGTTAGTATGGTTCAAGATGATGTTAATAAATGACACATAAATTGTTCCATATGCTTTATGCAACAAAAAACTTTTTGTCACAATCATACATGGTGCCTCAATTATGAATATTTAGTAACATCATCTTGATCATAACTTTAAGGCGATTGTTTAACTGAACATGCGCGCGTGTTATTATCCGATGAAAGAATTTACAATCTATCATTATAATGTGTGTGGTATCCAAAAATAAAGGAGATAAAGGTGGAGTGAATATATTCTAATTATTTTTAATATTAAGATCAAGCATCAGTACCAGCACACATATATGGTACAAGGGAAAATCCAACATTATTCCTTCCCTATTTTGAAAATTCGCAAGGACAATTTGCATTTCAATAAATTATCTAGATATGGAGCATCTATGGATGCATATATGAATTCATAATTAGCAATTTGTGGTCGTTCTATTCTTTTTCCAGTGTATCCAATATATATTATGTATTCAAGATCAACCCTAAATTTTGCAGACTTCAAGCAATCTCTTTACGGGACATGATCACACGATAGCTTAGGGTATTCTCATTTTCGAATCAAGAAATACCGGAATTCACTGATCAAGAGGACCACCTAGTTTGGTACTGGAGTAGAGATGGTTTCTATTCTTCTAACTCGGTTTACAAGGTAATGTCAACATGGGGTTTAATTAGATGGAGATACAAGGATATTTGGTGATCCTATGCACCACCAAAGTTAAATTTTTTATTTTTTTGTGCCTTCATCAGAAAATTTTGACCCATGATATAATGCATACAAGAGGTATGAATTGCCAACTTGAGTGTGCAGTATGTCGAGAGTACCCCCTAGAAACAGCATTTCATGTTCTGTTCCAGTGCCGGTACGTATCACGAGTTTGGAAATGTATGGGACTAATCATTACTCGTGCGGATTCGATGCTTGAAACATGGGATAAATCATGGCGCAGATATAAGCGAGTTGTGAAAGAGAGTAAGAGGATCTGGTCAACGCGATTTATGATGGTAATATGGAATATTTGGAAGCAACGGAACGAGACCATATTCCGAGGGAAGAGAATGCATCCACTGGTACTGGCAGACAGAATCCGAGAAGAGACTGAGTTGTGGCTATCCTGTTATAGACGAGGCAGTGCTCAAGGAGTTGGTCGGAGGCATACTGGAATGGACAATACTGTGTAGTTTGTTTGGAGTTTTTGGAGTTTTTAGTTGGTGTTGTAATTTTAAACACATCTTAATTCTTGTAATTTGGTAGCTGCTACCAATGTTTCAATTTTTTTTTTTTTTTTTTTCAGAATTAACAAAACGATTCAATTTTAAGTTGCAAATATGAATGTGTTTAAACTCGATTTCATGAATTGAACGATTAGTGGACAGGCACATTAAAAAATAATGAATGTTTTGATCGATAAAGAAATAATACTATTCGGATTAGTGTATAAAAATAATGAGATAAAAATGAATTAATGAAAATTCAAATTGTGTGAATATATATAAACTTAATAATTTTTAAAAATGTGTAAATATTATTAGATTAATTTTTTCAAAATAATATTAGTTTAAGAAGATACTAATTCACTATCCATATAAAATATCGAGTTGATAAACACTCTTTTATAAATTTAAAAGATGTTTACAATACTATTTCAAAGATGTTGAAAATTGAAATATGTAAATTTAAAATCCGGACGAAATTTTTTATGAACATTAAAATGGATATTGGAAGGCTAGATTTTCATATTTCTATTTCAGAAAAATACTATTTCAAAGAGAGAGAAAAATATAAATTACAATTATATAGAAATAATATAATTTTTTTTCCCGAATTAATACTATCCTCACGTTACATTCAAACATATGCACAGTTAGAATATGCACAAGCGATTAGTGAGAATCAATTCATCAGTTCAAGTGATAAGAGAATTTATTGTGTTGGGTCCTACTCCTTGGGTCCTAGGGAGTAGAGAATCAATTAAATTTTAATAATTTAATTAATTTTTTCTCTTTAAGGTGGGATCCACTTCAAGGCACATGGTTCCAGTGAGTTGACACTTGATTGGACGACATATTTTACACTGTTATTATTATCTGAAAATAAGCTTTTTTTTGTCCGATTTAGTAATAATTATTAATTACTAATAACCGATTTATGTTTTTATATAGTGATGATAAGGAAAAGTTATCTAAAATATAAGTAGTTATCAAATAAATTATACATTATATAGTAAGAATTAATTTTGTGAAATTATGAGAATCAATATTTTGTCTAGTGTCAAAGACGATACCAAGACGATACCCTATGTGTAGAATGTCATAGGTTCGAAATTTGAATAGATAAATTCTTTACGAATATTAAATAGTTGGGTGACTTAATCTACAATATATACTCAAACTTTTTATTGTTGTTGTTAACTTTTATTAAATATAATGAAATTAATAATTATGTGAAAGAGGTCCAATTAGCTTATTTCTTCTCGTCTGAACTACCATCTATTACAAATGGCACAATTTAAAACAGAGGTTTGCAATTGATTCTATTATTAAAAAAAATAACATAATTTAGACAAAGATTACACTGAAACTAAATTTAAGTATTCGAGATTGACGAAATTTAAATCTTTTGTAACGTTGTTATTCCAAATAGAATACCTCTCTCTCAAAACAGGGTTTTTTCTCTCTCTCTCTTTCTAAAAACAGGATCATGTTATTCCAGCAGATTTGGATTCGTGAACTACTAGTTATATTGAGAGAGACTTAAAGAGTCAAGAATAAAAAAAAATAACATGTAGATTTTAGTTCTGATAGTAACAAATAAAGATTGACAAAATGATAACTTTACAGAAAAGAAAACACAATAAAGAGACATGATGATAGTAAAGAATAATGAATATTAATTTGAATTTCAATAAGTTTTAGTTTAGTTTAGATTGAGGATTTAGACCATCGCATTAATCTCCATCTACTCGCTCATTTTGACCATAACAAAATTTTGTTAGATTGTCAATATTGTAAAAAAAAAAAATTAATATCGTATGACTTAAAAAATCATAAAATAATTTGTCCCAAAAAGGCTACAACAACCTCTTGTAGATATTCAGATCAGACGAAAAGCTTTATGGAATCAGATTAGATCCGCACAGTTCAATTTAATTAAGTTTGTATGAATCTTAAAATAAATCACTATATTTCAAATAGACTCTGATTTTTTTTTTTTTACTTAGCTTTGATTAAATAAAATAAGGCATATTTAATCACCAATGCCCATATGATGGTCCATATCAGTCACAATGTAACATGAAAATGAGTTCAGTTTAAAAATTACTAAATGAAATGAATGAATTATGAACTAACATAACATAGAAGCTAACTTTTACATGAGAGGTTTCAGGTTCGAAACTAAAAAAAAAAATTATTGTAAATATTAAATAGTTTGATCTCCAACTTTTACTTAAAAAAAAAAGCGAGATCTATGTCTGCTTTCAAAGTGTTCTACCAAAAAAAATTTGAGCAGCCAAAGAGAGAAACCAGAAATTTTTTTATTCAGGTAATTACAAATAATTTATAAGTCAATTGATTTCTTATTTATATACATATAAGTTTTAATAACCAAACTTAATAAGTTCATTGGTTAATTATATAAAAGATATTTCTATACTACATTTAATTCTGATGGTATATAATTACATATATTTAAGAAGATACGGGATCCAATTACATTATTTTATAGTAACACATCTTGACACGATATGTTTATATGTCATTTTTGTAGTTTTAAAATTCAAATAGTCAATCTGAACCGTTCAACATAATCTCCATATTAAAATGTGCTTGGAGACTAAATTTTACATTTTCTTAGATTTATTTATTATTTATTAAGATGTGTACAAAATTGTTATTTACAAAAAATTCTGGACAATTAAAAGTAACAGTTTTCAAAATTTCTAAAGAATAGTAACTAATTTCTAGAAAATATAAAATTTGGTCTCCAAGCATATTTTAATATGGAGATCATGTTGAATAGTTCGGATCGACTATTTGAATATTAAAATTACAAAAATAACTTATAAATATATGATATTAAGATGTGTCACCATAAAATGATATAATTGAATTTCTTCTCCTATGAGAAACTATCACTTAAATTAATAATTATAATTGTAGGTGCATTTTCGATTATCTCGATAGAACGTGTATAAAAGTTAGCTTGATTTATAAGATGTTCAGCCTTCCAACAGTAAAATTTTAATAACTTTATAATGAATAATAATTCAAAATAACTCAAACTTGACACACGCCATATTTATACAATTGAGAACATATTAATAGCTGAGTGAGGCCATGGTATTATGTATAGTGTGAATTAGTCTGTATTCAATATTTTTGTTTTCAAAATTTAAATTGCCGATTTAAACTATTAAATATAATCTTCAAATAAAATTGTACTTGACTAAATTTTCAATGTTTTTACAATTTTTTATATATATTTTTTTAGAAAGAGGCTTCAAATGCCTTCATTTTATATGCCTCCGTCATGCATACCTCTATCTTTAAAATGTTAATAAATTAAAATTTAAAAACATAAACGTCAATATAAAATCGTTAGATGTAATCTATGTTATTTTATCTCTGTGCTCATAAATAATTATCACATTTCAATTTTTTTATATATAAATCAATAAGTTGAAAAATCAACATCTAAAAAATATCAATATTAGTACATTTTTACAATCTCTTGATGACAAACAAACCAAAGTTGAAATGTCATAATTTTTTACGTGTGTATAAATAAAATAATATAGATCATATTCAATGGTTTTATTTTGAGTTTAATAAGTTTTTAAAAAAGAAGGCATGATTGAGATAATGGAAGCATTTGAACCCTTTTTTTTTTAAAAAAATACGTAAAATATCACTACTTTTGAATAGTCTAATTTTTTTAAATTAAGAGGTTTTCTATCAATTTAAAAAATAGTGAAAAATTCTAAAAAATATAAAATTTATTCTGCAAGTATACTTTTATACAGAAATTATGTTGAACGGTTCAAATCGATTATTTTGACTTTAAAAAGGAAGATATTTATTCAATACAGACTACTGTAATACGCACTATGTATACTGTATAGTGCCATAGGCTCACTCTTTTGAACATATATATCATAACAATTAAATATATATATATAAAGTAATTGTACGTTTATATTAAAAATTTAAAATGTAGAACACACAAGTAACACAAAATATATAGTGAAACATCAAGTAGCTTTCCGACAAAGAAGACAACAAATGTCCGAAGACTTCACTATTTTCTTCGAAAAAGGTAGAAAATGAATGGACCATGGACTCCTGGAAAAGTTCAAAAACCCTAACTACTGGATCATAATCATTTTGGACCTAATTGGAATGCATCCAAGCCGATGCTTTTGTTCGGTGAAGTGTACTGTTGTTTGTTGACTCAAAAATAAATTAGTCGTCGGTTTATTATGTCGTATGTTTCCTTCATTTTTTTTAGGTCTCTGATCATTGTCTCTTTATTCTCATTTCTTCGTTATCTTCTCAATTTTATTTGTTTAATTTTGTTCATATTTTCACGATTTATTAAAAATTATACGAATCTAAAATTATGAACGTCTTCTACGCAATTTTATTTTTCAAATGAGATCCATAATGATATATTTTCGAGCTCATCGTCACACAAGTATTTATATCTCGTCATTTAAGTATTTATATCTAGTATTTTACACACATGACACTGTTGACATTTAAAAGTATTAATATCAAATATTACAAGTATTTATACCTATGCACTGAAGTATTTATACTTATATGGTCAACTATTTTTGTTAGAGAAATGTTGATGCAGGGACGATTGGGAAAGGTTGATGCAGAGATGCGGGCTCCACGATTGGGATAAATATTTACAAGTATAGGTATAAATATTTGCACGATGAGGTATAAATATTTGTGTGACGATGAGCCCGAAAGTATGTCATCATGTATCTCATTTGAAAGATAAAATTGCGTAGAATACATTCGTGATTTTAGATTTACAAAATTCCTCCTAGATCGTGAGAAATGTGGACTACATTGAAAAAAGAAAGAAAAAACTCATATTTAAAAACGTGTATGATTCTTCTCCCCCATGTAGTTTGAGTGGTCCCCCATATAGTCATATCAAGTTAGATATGCAAATATTAATATCTTAGTTTGCAAATATTAATTTATTATCTTCCAAGTATTTATACTTATGAATTTAATTAAAATTGAAAGACCACAGTGTTTTGAATAAATTTAATTAAACTAGTTAGTTAAGTTAGTTTATGAAAGTTAAACATGATTGGAGATAAATACTTACAAGTATAGGTATAAATACTTGCATGATGAGGTATAAATATTTGTGTGACGATTAGCCCGAAAGCATGTCATTATGATCTCATTTGAAATATAAAATTGCGTAGAATATGTTCGTGATTTTAGATTTGTAAAATTCGTCATAGATCGTAAGAAATGTAGACGGCATTGAAAAAAAAAAAACTCACTTCTAAAAACGTGTATGGGAGTTTAAGATATGGGGGGATGATGGAGGATGAGAGTGGGAGGTTTCATATAATTATTTATTTTTTTAATGAAATATTTTAGATTTCGAATTTATACTATTATTTTTGTCACTAAATTAAATATTGATTCTCATATTATCTTTTATGTTTTAATCGGGGGACGCCTTCCTCCTAATTTATATCATCTAAAATAACTCAAAATTATTTTGAGTTTAGATCCGAATCGTCGGATTTTTTTTTTGAGTAAGAATAGGAGTTAAAGATTTTTTTTTAAATATTTATTTTAAACACATATATTATAAGATCTCGTACATTTTATTTCGGACCGAACTAAAAAGAATCCTTTTAAGTGGCAGGTAGTTACTTGCAAGCACACATTCAGATATGTTAGTCAAAATGAGGATTTAAATCATATTTTCTGTCATATTAATAATTGTAATAAATTCAATTAATTTTAAACCATCATCATTTCAATAATTTATTCTAATTTTCAATTTCTAAAGATACATTAAGTATTTCCATATATACTTTTATAAAATTCTAATTTATTTCTTTTTCTATACTTATAGTTTACATTCCAAAAAGAAACTATAATTTAATTTCGACATCTTCAAAGACTTGAAACGCAATGTAGTGGTAGCAATGATGTGATATATTTAGACAATTTACTTGTTCGTAAAATAATAATTTTTCTATAGTGATAAGCATAAATTATATACATATTCGATCTAGTTTTCATCATAAAATAACACAAATTATCTTGTATTTATAATATAAAGTTATTAAAATACACCTAGAATCAAGTTATTGCAGTTATTTGGCTTTTCTATGCAGGAAATAATGCAAAATAGCAAAAATACCCCCCAGTGCGGATCAACCACTCGCACTGCGGCTCAATCCAGCCGCACTCGCGGCGCAGAGGAAAAGTCCGAGCCTAGTGCGGATGAGCCCAGCCGCATTCAGTACTTAGCCAAAATTCAGCAACTTCAGAAGAGCAGATTCCACCCGCAGTGCGGGTCATCCATCCGCAGTGGCACCCGCATCCAGAGAAATTCGCAGAAGTTAAAAAAGGAAACTTGTCCCAGTGCGGGTGAAGCCACCCGCAGTGCGGATCATCCATCCGCACTGGACCCGCAGAAAGCCAATAACTGCCCGGTTTGACAGTTTTTCTATTTTTGGCGCTTTATGGACGCGTTTTTACTGCCAGAAATACACATACTTGCCAGGAAAGTAATGTAAAACAGAGCACCCACTAACCCCACCTTCTAGCCTCTAAATCGGGCATAATCCTTGGCTATAAAAGAGAGAGTTCTTTGTCATATCATTCATTCAATCGGACATCAACCAACACACCATCATTCTCTCTCTTTACACACACTTAGCGATAAATTCTGGAGGAAGGAAAGCTTTCAAGCGAGGAGAAGAAGGATTTTCGGAGCAAGATTCGGCAAGATAGAGGGCTTTGATTTGTCAAAGGGTGTAATCATTTTCTTTCATTTGATTTCTTCTTACTTTGCCAATTTTTGTAATGGATCTCTCCAAGAGTGAGTAGTTCTCTCTCTAGGGGTTTAGGTCATCATGCATGAACTTGTTTAATTATATTTATTCGGTTATATTGTTTTTATTATGATTGTTTGATTTAATGGTAATTTCTGTGAATTATTCTTTATGATTTCATATACTTGAAATTACAAGTACCATGTTAGGTTTAATGAATTAAAGTAGCTAGAAATCGTGCTATGTCCTGTTTTTCCGCTTTAATCATTAAACTCCAGCATAGGTCAAGTAATCCACCCTGTATCAATCAAATCATAAAGGTATAGGATATCTTATTAACACTAGGATATAAACCGGATCTCCAGAAATTAGAGTTAGGGTTTGGTGAGGTAGGTATTTCTGAAGTCAAACCCCTAATTTGGACACCTAGATTGATTAAGTATTGATATGTATTTTGTGTGAACGTGATTGTTAAATATCCCTTTAGGATGGTGACAGCCCTAAAACTCGAGGAAAATTAACCCAACCCACCAAAATACTTGTATCAATAATTAATTGAAATAGGCTAACATATTAGGTTAGAAACCTCATTTAAATCAAACATGAATATAAACAAACCGAATAGATTAAATTAGCAAGGGATTGTAGACCAAAGACCCCTAGATCTTCTCAACTTGAAAGCAAACCAATATTTCTTTCTTTCATTTCATTTACATCTATTGTTTACTATTCCTTATTCACGGGTATTGAACCCAAACTTTAGGATTACTTAAACAAACCCCCCCTTATTCTACTTTATTGCACTTTACTTTATTATTATTTTCTGAAATTAATTATTTAGAGTTCAAAACTAAGTATTTTCCATACTCTCTGTGGATCGATACCTAAAATACTACTTTGATATAATTGTGCACTTGCAATTTGACTCAAAAGCGTTTAAGGTTTAAAAGGTACATCTTATTGTACTGAAACTTTTTAGCGTACACTTTACGCGCATCATATAGTTCTTCAAATGAAATTTAAAATGATAACATGTGAGCATAGTCACAGGATTCGTGAATTAAACTCGAATTAAATCCGAGACTAAGATCTTTGATTCGGATAATTTTGAATTATTTTTGAATTATATCTGAATTATTTCTGAATCACAAATTTTTGATCTTGCCGAACAGAACTTGAATAATTCATTTGTCACTATGTATGTGAGTAGGGCTGGCAACGAGCCGGCTCAGTCCGAGCTAGACCAAGCTCATGGCTCGCTCATTTTAGCAACGAGCGAGTCATGAGCGAGCCAATATTTGAATCCGAGCTGAAAAAGTGGCTTATGGGCCGAGCCAGCTCGTAAAAGCTCGTGGGCCAAAAGTCCAAATGTTTTAGATAATATATTATAAAATCAACTGTCATAAATTAAGTTTCTAACTAAATTCATACATATTAAATTACTAAATTTTCAAATTCATACAAACACAGTTCATAAAATAAATTCATGTATACTAAATTCACACAAATTTATACCAAAGCACAAATTTATACTTTGACCGAGCTGGCTTGCTAGTTCACAAATGAGCTAGACCCCAGTTCAAAATTATTAATTTTGAGTCGAGCTAGTGATGAACTGGCTCGTTAATAGCTCGGTCCACTAACGAACTGTTAGCGAGCGAGCCAGATACAAGTCATGATCGATCCACGAGCTACGAGCTTTTTTCCCACCCCTACATGTGAGTATGTGACGGATAACGGTGTGTCAAATTTTGTGGTGATTACGGATATGTACATATACAATCTTCAGTTGATGTGACTTCTCTCGATCAATATTGTCACGTGAATTGATCGTGATACGTTATCGAATGTCATGCCTTGTCATGATATAAATCCGAACATCACACAATTTTAGACATTTGTTCAATGTTTCCTAAAAGATCTGAACAAATAAATGATGATATTTTGAACACAACAAAAAGTTTTAAAATTTGGTCTTGCAAAATTTCCCACAATTTTGATACTTTTTCCAAAA
This sequence comes from Carex sylvatica, assembly GCA_964058845.1. NCBI lineage: Eukaryota > Viridiplantae > Streptophyta > Magnoliopsida > Poales > Cyperaceae > Carex > Carex sylvatica. The sequence goes on from CAXKVR010000028.1 coordinate 65,177, forward strand.
AAAAAAAATTCAATGAACAATTTAAAATTTAAACGTGATTGTCACATCATGTTTAATATGTCTGTGACGATTCAATAAGACATGGCACGACACAACATATTAAGCATGACTTTGAAGTTTTATATAAATTTATAGGTCCAGTTCGACTTTGTCAACCTCTGGAATTTTATTTGCCCTCTTTTGAATTTTTAGTTTGTAATTAATGTTAAATTTAGAATTAAAATTATAATTTTTTGGAATTCTAATTGGTAATTAGAATTAGAAGTCAGAGTATTGAAAATTAGAAGTTGAAGCATTATAAATTAGAAATTAGAGCATTTTTTTAATCTAATATCCGATTAGCTAATGAATTTAAACTTGATTAACTATTCAAATTCGATTCTTTATTTTTTTTTTCTCTTCCGGATAAAAATCCGCACGTGCATGACGTGCCATTAATTTGTAATGTACATCTTTTTGTTTTTGTCATTTTTGGAGTGTCCTGTCATGTAACGGAAACATATTTTGTCACACCACGTCACGTATTTAAGACTCTAATTTTGTAATTAAAATTATAATTCTACTTGGTGTTTATAATTAATTAGTAATTGAGGTAGAGATGTTCTAGTATAGCAAAAGCTGGAAGATGAGGAGACGTATTTAATAAATAGTTACCATCACTGTCAAATGGGGATAAGTACAAGAGAGGTGGTTTCATAGTCGCCACGAAAGTAGGAAATATGACAAAAGGCGCACTCTGTCGCCCAATGATTGCAAAATAGAAACCTGTAATATGGCAGCTGTACTTTCAGCTCTCTCTTTCTGGTGTGACATGTCGGAGAAACTTGTATCTGGCATAGAACCTGTCAAAATTCTCTGAAATGTAATTTTTGTTTTAATTCATGAATTGAGTCATAAATCAGGCACGGGCAATAAATGAATTTTGAACAGAAAAAGACTCAACTTGGATTTTTCTCTTTTGAGTAATTTATTCTTTAAGATTGTAAACGTACTGAGCTGAACTGAGTTTGATAAAGTTTGAATTTGACTCATGTAAGAATGAGTCGAGTCGAGTCGAGTCGAGGTTGATATCAGTGGACCAATCATGGGTCGAATCAAACCAGTTCATTCATTATGTGAGTTCCGTGAACATCGAAGATTTTCGCCGATTTGGTGATATAAAATACGGATAAATCACAGATTGAAAAATAATTCTATCTTTTTCATGCAACGAATTTCGTCCTCTCACAATGGACACAGAGAGGAACGAGCTTCTTTTTTCATGTACGAGCTAAATCAAATTTGAACTCGACTCATGTCTAAATGAGCTTAAATCGAGCGAACTAATTGCATTTTTTTTCAAACAAATCTTGATCCGAGTCACGAGCTACAAATTTTCTACACCGGTCTAGTGGGTTGTTCTCGGATAGAGGCCGGGTGGGCCGGGTATATCCGGAGTTGGGCACGGGTAGGGGTCGGGTACAGATATTACGGGTATACGGGTACCATGGGCCGGGTATCACGGGTATTTTTTTTAAAACCCGTGCCCTATCCATCTTATACCCGTACCCGTGGTACCCTTGACGGGCAGGGCGGTCCGGTTAGGGGGGCCGGGCGGTCGGGTAGGGAAATCTGTTTTTTTTTTAATGTTATTTTTTACGGTGTTGTACAAATATTATTACGTGTTTATAATTTGACTTTTAAAATCAGAATAGTTCAATATCAAATAGTGTATATAAATAAATAAAATTTGTAACTTATATATAAAAATTATTCATGCGAAAATTTGTATATTTATTCGGCTAAATACAAATGTATTTATTTATTTCTTTACACGAGTCATTTTATTTTATTTTCAAATTCTCATTCTAATTATATAGTTTCATAATTTATTTATATCTATAATATATTTTCTAAACGTTCATTTATTTTTAATAGGTTAAATAAAATATATAAAAAAATATAATTAAATCATAAACTTAAAAAAAAAAATTCTTAAATCAATTACTTTAAAAATAATTATGAATTATTTTAAAATAATAGATTAAAAAATAAAAGTTACCCTCCTCCTTAATTCTGAGCTTGGGACCGGCTATGTAAAATAACATAGGCAGAGTTCTAACTTTTTTTTGTTAGTAATTCTTCTTTAAAATAAATAATTTAAAAACTAATTGAACTGTTTAGAAATTTATAATTTAAAAAATAACCATAAATATTAAAAGAGGTTAGAAATTTATACCGACACTACCTATCTAGTAGTTTGAATTCATATACCATTGTTTGCTCTCTTCGTCACCGTCTGAATCCGAATTAGCATCGTGCTGTGCCTCGGTACCGCTTTCTTCAGTGTCGGGTTCAGATGATGATGGTTGTTGAGGCACATGTTGCTTGCGCTCTTCAGCAGCAATTCAATTTTTCAAGCACACAAGTCTCTCAAAAACATGTGCACCCAACTTACTTCGTTTATCGGAGAGGATCCTGTTCACCGAACTAAAATAACTTTCGGAAGGGACGGTTGATACGGGCACGGCAAATACGTCGCGGGCCATCATCGCCACCGTTGGTAAGGAACTTTGATGCCTCCTCCACCATGCCATGACGTCAAGTCCATGTTCACTTTCGTTGAGCATCTATATATAGCCCAATAACTCGTTTTTGGATGTGTGCAGTTCGCTCTCCGACTGAAAATATGCTAATAATTCACCACTGCTAGTGCTCCTAGAAGTGGAACTATTACACAATTAAAAAAATTAGTGGACAAATAATGTAGATATTATAAATAATAAATATTAAAAACACATGTATATTTATATTCATACCTAGGGACGGCACGAGACGAAGCTGGGTTTTGGTTGTCACTCATTCTTGAGTGGTATATGTCAAACATCTCATCGCACTTCGAATTCACGTATGCCTCCACCCCGGTTGAGTCTAAATATAAATTCTGTTTGAACCTCTCAACTACTTTGATTGTGTAAAACTTCTTGTATGCCAGGTTGAGGCAGTTTGCGATAATGCCCATGAGGGGTACATCTTCCCAATATTTTAGGAATTTTTGTTTCATGGCATCTACAATCGGCGTGAGAGATGCATCGTAGGTTTCAGCTTGTTCCAATTCGTAATACACCTTGGAGATGTCATAGAGATGTCTCAGCAACTCAAATGATGTCGGTGAGTACGAGCATGATAGTTTGACGGTTGCAGTAAAAAAGATCCCTAGGAATTTGCTAAGCCTTTGCAGTTGATCCCATTCTTCGTTAATGAGTTCCAATTGCAATGCCTCGGGGGTGGAGCTTCTCAAAAACTCTCCTATGACAGCTTTGTAAGGAAGGCATCGGTTCAACAACCTATATGTTGAGTTCCAACGGGTATCTATATCCCAATGTACCTTCAACTTGCTCAATCTATAGCTGACGCACAATTCAGCAAATTGTTGTTTTCTTTCTTGGTTTGAAACAATGTGGTTGAGGGTATTCTTAAATTTAATTATCAATAGTTTTACGGCTTCTGTTTTTAGACCTGCCTTCACGACGAGGTTAAGAATGTGGCAAGCACACTTTTGTGAAATATTTCACCATTCATGATCGGGTTTAGTGACCGTTTAAGAATCTCAATGGAACCAATGTTGTTGCTAGCATTATCGAAAGATATAGAAAAAACCTTGTTACCCATATTTCTCTTAAGGTTATACTTTTCTAAAACCTCAATAATGAATTTGAAAATTACATTTGCAGTGTGGGGGGAATCAAAAACTCAAAAACTTAATATCCTTTTTTATAATACCCAATGATCATCGATCCAATGGCCGGTAATACAAGAGTACCCAAGGCCATGTTTATCGGCAGTCCATATATCGGAGGTAATTGACACCTTATTGTTTTGGTATGCAAATTGAGCTTTAAGGTCATATTTGGTCGAGGTAAACTGTTTTTTTTATTTCACTAACCATCTTTCTATGATGGATCCTCTTGTACATTGGTTGAGCTAAGCCCCGAATGCATAACCGGAAAAAACTCGTGCAACCACCCATACTTATTGGTTGTTTTTTATGGGTAATGTACCGGGTCAATTCACTAAGCATTTTTGATTCATCAAATTTTGGGTTGGTTCTGGTACCATCTGCGTTTATAAGGATTTGGATTTGTCTCGGTTCAGGATTTTCACTTGGAACCTCACCCTTTCTTTCGTGCATTTCGGCATGTCTCTTAAAGCTAGTCATACCACTAGTTTATTTATACTCAAATTTTTTGTTGCAGCCTTTTACCTTACATTGTAGAAATTGCATAATGTTGCCCTTATCTCTGGTAATCTTGTAAAATCTCGCCCACGGTTGATTGTATTCGAGAGGAGGTCTTTTAGTCTTCTTTTCTGCTAGTTCTTGTGGCGAGTCATTTGTCGAAGGAGGGACAACTTATTCTTGAATTTCAGGTTCACCTGTCGAAGGTGTACCTCCTATAGGAGCAGTGTCAGTGAATTGACTCGATGCTACAGAAGAAGAGCCAATGCCTCCATATGTATACGGTGGTGTCGGTTGAAGTGTTTCTTGTGGAATGAATACGTTTGGATCGTTTGAAGTATAATACTGTGGCGGTGCACTCATTTGTGGGGGTTGTTGATAATTTAAATCTAGCATTTGGTCCCTTCTTTGATAATTTGGTGGATAATTTTGTAAATAATTAGGTGAATAATTAAGTGGTGCCATTTGGGAGGAACTACCGAGATAATTTTGTGGATAATTTGGTATTGGTGCGTCAAAAATATCGGCCGACAGTCTCACGATGTCATCTTGCACGGAATCACGATGAGATGACATTTTTTTAAACCTATTCAAAAAAATAAATGTAAATTACTTAACATATTAAAAATATATATGTAACCTATTTATTTAACCTATTCAAAATAATTCTAACATACATTTGAAAAATAAAAAACAGAAAATTAAAAAACAGAAATTAAAAAACAGAATTAAAAAAACAGAAATTAAAAAACAGTATTTAAAAAACAGAAATTAAAAAACAGAATTAAAAAAACAGAAATTAAAAAATAAAATAAAAAAATAGAAATTTAAAAACAGAATTAAAAAACAGAAATTAAAAAACAGAATTAAAAAACAGAAATTAAAAAACAGAAATTAAAAAACAGAATTAAAAAAAGAATTAAAAAACAGAAATTAAAAAACAGAATTAAAAAAACAGAAATAAAAAACAGAATTAAAAAAAAAAGAATTAAAAAAAACAGAATTTAAAAAACAGAAATTAAAAAAAGAATTAAAAAAACAGAATTTTAAAAACAGAATTTAAAAAAATAAATCTAACATTTTGAAAAATAAAATATAACCTATTCAAAACAAATATAATTACTTCACATATAGTCAACAAAATAAAACTAACCAATTTCTTTAACCTATTAAAAATAAATCCGAATTTTGAAAAATAAATCTAACCTATTCAAAACAAATATAATTACTTCACATATTCAAATTTATAAAACTAACCAATTTTTTTAACCTATTAAAAATTAAATTCGAATTTTGAAAAATAAATCTAACCTATTCAAAACAAATATAATTACTTCACATATTCAAATCTATAAAACTAACCTATTTTTTTAACATATTAAAAATAAATTCGAATTTTGAAAAATAAATCTAACCTATTCAAAACAAATATAATTACTTCACATATTCAAATCTATAAAACTAACCTATTTTTTTAACCTATTAAAAATAAATCAAAATTTTGAAAAATAAAATCTAACCTATTCAAAATAAATCTAATTACTTCACATATTCAAATCTATAAAATTAACCAATTTTTTTAACCTATTAAAAATAAATCTGAATTTTGAAAAATAAATGTAACCTATTCAAAACAAATATAATTACTTCACATATTCAAATCTATAAAACTAACCTATTTTTTTAACCTATTAAAAATAAATCCAAATTTTGAAAAATAAAATCTAACCTATTCAAAACAAATCTAATTACTTCACATATTCAAATCTATAAAACTAACCAATTTTTTTAACCTATTAAAAATAAATCTAAATTTTGAAAAATAAATGTAACCTATTCAAAACAAATATAATTACTTCACATATTCAAAAAAATAAAACGAACCTATTTTTTTCACATATTAAAAATAAATCTAACAATTTGAAAATTAAAATCTAACCTATTCAAAACGAATATAATTACTTCACATATTAAAATCTAACATAAACTAAATAAATCTAACATATTCAATAAACCTAACAAATCTAATATAAATAAATCTAACAAATCTAATTACTTAATAAATTTAACCAATCTAACAAATCTAATTAATTAATATTCAATAAATCTAACATAAACTAAATGTACTCTAAAAAATAAATTAATCTAACATGAAATAAATGTTATCTTTAAATCTCGCCAAAAAATCTTGCGGGAGGTGCCGAACTTTGTAATTTCGATACCTTTGTAATTTCGTTTGCGGATTTGTAGAATGAATTAAATTTACAACTATATTTTTTTTAAACAATAAATTAAAAAATTGAGAATAATAAAATTTGAGAATTGAGATTGAGAGAATGAGAGATTGAGAGATTGAGATATGAGAGAATGAGAGTCTGAATTTTTTGAGAGGAAGAGGGGGTGTTTAAAGAAAATATTGGAGAGGGAATAAAATTTGAAGAAAAAAAACCGACGGGACGGGTGGGTCCGACCGGTCCGGGTTTGATTAGACCAGTCCGAGCCCGGTTGAACAGGCGGGATTTCTAAATTTAAAAAAAAATTGAATTTTTTTGAAAAAGGGTAACGGGTACGGACTGGTGGCGGGTCGGGCCGGACGGGGACAGGCGTAATTTGGGACGGGTATGCCTGGGTATTGAATCAAATAACCGTACCCTATCCGTTTTATGCCCCTACCCGTATATCCGTTTACCCGACCTATATCCGGGCTCAGACACGAGTACCCAGGTAGCGGACACGGGTAGACCAGGTACAGGCAGCCAAAGTAAGATATTTGGAAAACTCTACACCAGTCCTGAGTTATTTCAATAAAAGTTTGCTAAACAATCATATTGGCTATAGCTGTTTAAATCTAACCTATAAGCATAGCCAGACATTAGCTGGGCTAAATAAGAAGTTAGTGATATGAAAAGTAAAATAAAACAAGTTGATGCGATGGGCTTTTCTACTCTTTCTTCTACGGCCCATAGTATATTGGGCTGCGAAGGTGGTATTCAAATATTTCGAATTTTCCAATTCTCCTTCGGCCCTTTTCTTTTCTTTCAGCCAGTGTTGTAAAATATGGCTGTTTAGGTCAATTAATCGGTTGATTAGTTGTTGACATCCATCAAATTGTTACGGATATTTTCAACTAATTGACTGATTATTTTTAATTATAAGCAATTTTTTTTCATTATTTTCGTTTAATTACTTAACAATATCATATCCATTCGACGAGCTCATACATTTATTTACAAATAAGTGTATTTTATCACCTCAAAAAAGATGCGCGCGCACACAAGCATTATGATATGGTCATGCGTTTAGAGCAAGGTTCTAAATAGCATTTTCAGACCATAAAAGCTATGGAGCTATCAGCGCTATAGTGTGCTATTTTGCGCTAAAGCGATGCTATTTGAGCATAGTGCTGTTTTTTTAACCAGTCCGCTATGATGCGATAAACGCTATTTAAATCTTTAGTTTAGAGTGTTAAGATATGTAACTTTTGTATGAGATAAATTAATAAAGTATCCTAGTTAACATTTTTCACGAACTATAAACAGTATCTGCAATTAATATTTTTTATTTCAATATACGTACATGTTTTAGCGGATCAAGTTGAGATGTTGATGTAATATATGTAGTTAGTAAGCAAATATCAAGATTTTAGTTGTTTTCGCTTTTTTTTGTACCATTGTACTTTTATTTTTGGTGATTGTTAAGTCCAAACTTTTGCTGTAGAATGTTTAAATTTCTTTGTTGTTGGATAGAAATAAGACATGTATCTGATACTACTCTGCACTAATTCAAATTTACTGTCGTATATTATTACTTCGAAGATTCTAATACCTTTTTCGAGGTGGAACTTGATATCCAACAAAAATTATAGTGAGAAAAAAAAACATCATAATTGGTCGATGATACTAGTATGAGCGGAGTCAAATGTACGGTGATAGGGATAAGCAATTATATACTTCTGAATTTTGAAAATCAGATACAATTGTATTGAAAATAAGGTTCAATATATAGTTATATTCTTTTTGAAATTATGAATTGAAGATCAAGTCATTTAACACACTTTCAAAACACTTTCAAACTCTTATGTATATTATAAAAGATTTTTTCAATAGATTTCAAACATGTAATCTTGCATGTGTGAGCCATGTGCATTTGTCATTAGATCAAAGACAAATTCTTAAATATATAATTATATGGTCTTTTGACTTTTGTATATCCAGCTATAATTTTTGCTTATTTTTAAAGTTCAAACTTTTCAATTTTTTTTTTCGTACACAATTCCTTTCTCCCTGTGCTTCTGATAATTCTCCAATCTCCATCCGCTAACGGGTCCGGATCCTCTAAAGTAATCAGATTTTTGGATTTTGGATCGAGACTGTCCAATTTGAATTTGTCGCTCGAGATTGTTTTATAATTCGAATTCATCTATGAAGTTCACTTCGGATAGATTATTACGGATTCGAAACAGACAGTCTCAATTTAAAACCCAAAAATTAAGTTCACTGAATCTGAACTCTCCGCTAACCGTAAATCCCTAACCCACCTCTGCCTCCGTATTTGTTGAAAATTTCAAAGAAAATTTTAAAGTCCCTGCAATCTCTCTCTCCCCATCTCTTTTTTCTCTCTCATCAAAGAGTTAATGAGAGAGAAAGAAGAGAGAGGAGAGAGGTAGAGAGAGAGGGATTGCAAAATCTCTGTATTTCTCTTTGGAATTTCAGCGGATCTGAATTCAACCCATCTCTGCCTCCTATCATGACTCTGCTCTTGCTGTTGACATATCTTTCACGTTCTTTTTCGATTTTACCCTTACCTACACTGTCAAAAATCCAGACTATGCCCTTACTTACATAACAATCTTAAATATTATAAAATATAGAGAATCTTACATAACAATCATTAAATATTATAAAATATAGTATTCTCTCTGAGATTTGAATAGATAGCTCGTGTCAAAATTAATATAATTTAAAATTATTTCATTGACTGATTTAAATGTTAATGTACGGTCCAGTTTAATCAACATTTAATAACTAATTAGACAATTCTCAAATTAAACACATTTTTTCAGATAAAAGTGAAATTATACCCACCAATTCTCATTATGAAATCAAAAAAATTACACACATTTTTAATGCAAGACTTGTTTTTTATTCATTTCGACAGTATTTCCAAAAGATTCATTTCGTCTGCATTAACTTCTTCAGTTTTCTACGACAAAAAAACACAAAACACATGTTGCTCTTCAGAATTACAAAAATCATTTAATGCTCGTGTCAATTCGAAATGCACAATCCAAATTGTTCTGCAGTATATCAAAATTTGAATTACTACTGTAAACAATACAAAATCTCATTATAGTTTTTGCATATCTAATCGATTAATAGCCCAGATACTTTTTTTCGTTATTCAAAAGCCGCAAGATACAAAATATTCCAAAAACCCCTTAGAACAGAAAACCATCCCCAACAGTGATCAAATATTTATAAATTAGAACTAAATCATCTATTGATTAAAACATTGGAAGGTATAACCGGAACAATCCCAGCCATTAATTGGCCCCTTCTTGTCAAATAATCCGCCATATCATTCTGGCTTTTTTGAACATTAACACAAACAAGAGATTTATTTTCCCGCAGCAAACTCCGAACATCAAGAATTTCCACAAAAGCTCGCCAATCAGCATTCATAGGTGGATGTAGAAACGAGCAAAACTTTATCCCAAGGAGTACCAGTAGGATGCCATCCTTTCAAGCTGCAGCTTCCAGCTGCAAGGGGGCAGCACCATTTAACAGCTTTGGATTTGTATGAGATCAACTCTCCCTGTACCACAACACCACCCCGATTCCCCCTGCCAACCCTCAACCTGAGAGCCATCTATAAAACAGTATAATCATTTTGTACCTCTGAGATAGAAACCGCTGCTCGCCCCCTACCTGGAATCACTCCATTCTTACCCGGCACGCCTGTATTCGACTCCCAAGTGATCGAGTTTAGGTATTTCATGAACTGTTGAAACTCTGGTTGCTTGCCCGCATAAGCCCGGTCATTTCTACTGGCCATAATGCCCAAGCGGAATTGACATAGATTAACCATTGCTCATCATCTAAGCTTTCTGACACAGTTTGCAAAACCTGCGCCAAGCTTCCTTGAAATTTTTCAGTTCTAATACTGAAAGGGCCTACCAGATACTAGTTGCTCAAATAACATTTTATTAGCTTTCTTGATTTTTTTAAATTTTTTATGAACATCGGACATGAACATAATATTAGCAGGCCGAAACTATATTATGGGTTTTTTCTACTCTTGCTTCCCGATCCATAATACATTGGGCTGAGAAGGTTGGTGTTCAAATTTGTAATGCTTCCACTATTCTATGCAACGATATTAATAATTAGTTTTTTTTTTTCTGAAGGTTGGATGGCTTTTATTCCTCCAACAATATATTGATAAGAAGAAAAAGTTTTGTACAGGTAAACCATAAAGAAAATATGTACAACGATATTAATAATTAGTTGTTGTTTTCTCTCTGTTTTTAAACTATTCGGTAATAATAAAATATAACACCAATTAAGTAAAAAAAAAAAAAACTTTACTTTTAACCTAATGACACAACTTCAAAGTAGAAGCCAAACTATGTACCACTGACATAATTCCCCTTGACTCCTCTATTTATAGTCAACCAAATTCTTCAATTATTGGCAGAAAGAAAATAATTAGTCAAAATTTCTTTACAGTTAAAGTGCAGCCTACTAATAATATAATTTAATTTACCGACATGTTGTTGCGTGATGACTTTTACAAGAATATATATATATATATAGTTTGGTACAATCCGTTATAAGCACAATTTTTGTTAGGCCGTTACGCACTTTATTAACTCAGTTCAAATTTGTCATAAACATGAATTATGAAAGTTGAGAAGCAATTGTACTTGTGTCTTAAATTTTATATAATTTAAGCAATAAGGGTAATGTTACTCATTGACATAAATTAATGCAGATTTTAATTATGGTATATGGTTACTCTACCATTCTCTGTTATTTAAAATTTTTGAAAAAAAAAATATGCTCTTAATTCATCCACACTAAGGACGGTTCGTTAACCGTACGACTTGATGTAGAAAACGTGAAATCAGAATATATACATTTTTTTAGAAAAAAAATGAAGATCTAACCTTCTGAATTCCAATATTATTTATAAAGGACATTCCATTCAGGTTTCAAATTGCAACCTTCCACATAAAGGACAAAATTTATTGTAAAGTCATTAAAATTAATCTAATTTTTTTTATTTACTACAAAACACTTAATGTATGTTTTTCGTCTTTAAAAAACAGTTAACAGCAATAGTTATTGATATATCCTCTGTTCCTAAATATAAGAAACGATAGAAATAACAATGTACAGACAATTGAACCGTTCTAATATAATTTCAAATTTTTAAGATAACTTAGGTTCCTCCAAAACGATATCCACCACACATATATATGTCCTGGTACCATCCGACACTAAAAGTTAATAACAATGCATTTAAACTGTTCAAGAATACGAAATGAAAAATTGGAAATGATTAAAAGGGTGGAGGAAATTATAACAAATAATGGGTGCTTAATCAGCAATCCTTCGCAACAAATGACAGCTGTGATGTACCCCATAAAAATCTTTGTTTATGGTGGCTTTTTAATTTTAGTAGCGACGCTTTCATCATAGTATTTTAGAATTTATGACAATCTCTCCATCATGCCACCTCCTCGACAAATTGTAACAAATTAATAGTAATTCTTCAAAAGTTGTAATCTGGAATTGTTCCCATCTTTTTTTATTTTTTTAAATTATTATTATTATTATTATTATTATTATTATTATTATTATTATTATTATTATTATTATTATTATTATTATTATTATCTTTTTTGGCTTCAACCTTTATGATTTTTTAGGATAACTGTTCATACTTTATAAAAAGGAAAAATAGTTTTCATTCATAACAATCTACAAATAATTAAATTCAGCACATTGTAAACGCAAGTGCTCTTTAATATAATACCTAATTTACTAAATTAGAAACCAACTTTGAATATTCAAACACATATATTACATATATCGAAAAAAAAAACCCCCAATTATTTCTCTTCACTACCAAAAATAAATGACATAACTGTGCCTTCTATCCGTGCATAAATTCATGCATCCAAAGTGTGCTTTGGATGTATGCTCATAACTGAAAAAATAATATTGAAAACTAGTGTTACCACTCAGTTCATGATCACTCCCTTTCAGAGGTGCTTTCTCTACTTTCTGGAAATGGTAGAACATTGTTTCCAAAAGATAGGAATGTGCTTCGTAATGCCCCCCAAAATGCCTTATTTCAAGGAGGTGGGTTAGGATGATGGGAAAGTCAAATGGGTTTTCCTAACTTACTAAGCAAAGGTGTACTACATGCTAGGAGTCTAGGGGGATATGTTATAATTATTGTTGTTGTCATTAATTGCTTGTATTTAACAAATCTTGAATTTTAACTTATAATGAGTTACAATCACTTGATATATATTTTTTTTTATTAATGGATTTCAGTACATCTCAGATTTTTTTTAGATGCTATTTCTGAAAAATTGAACATGTGTCACTTCGAAGAAAGACAAAAAAAACTCGTATCACTACACTAAGCTCATGGTTCTAGTTTATATATTAGTTTTTTTTTTTTAGTAAAGATTAGAAGTCAAGCCACCCAACTATTTAATATCCACAAGAGATTCTCTCATTTTAATAAGCTCATGGTTCTAGTTTATATATTAGTTAATTTTTTTTAGTAAAGATTAGAAATCAAGCCACCCAACTATTTAATATTCACAAGAGTTTCTCTCATTTGAATAATTTATGATTCTTAAGCTACAATGAATATAACAAAATATTAAATTTATAACAGAGAATCAACATTTGATCTGGTGACAAAAATAATGCTTTCTATATGTAAGAGGTTGCAGATTTGTAAGCCGAATGAGAAAAATTATTATGGATATTAAATAGTTGGATGGCTTAACCTCCAATATTTATTCAAAAATTTATAGCAAATGGATTAAAAAAAAATTACTGCCAAGATATATTAAATCGGTTATGATCAAATAAAGTAAAACATAATTTTTAGTGTTCAAGGTTATTGAGCTATAATCTAGTTGATATGAATTATTCATTTAGATATTTTGAATATTGTGTTGTTCCCGAAATGTAATAAGCCATTAAAAATTTAAAATTAATATAAAATGGTAGAAAGCTACAAAATTTATTATGACTCTGACCGGAAAAAAACAGAACACGATTTTTTTATGTATTTTGCAAAAGCAAACCTCCGTAGCTAAATACAGTGAGCAAAGTTCTGTAGTATTAGTCGGCGATTTGTTTTAATATAAATACGGGAGTGTCTTAAATTCTTTTAATTTTTTTATTGTTCATCAAGAACTTTTTATTTGAGTTTTGAACTCACGAGGAATCAATTGAAAAAAGAATATATTTATGTGTGATTTTTTATATAATTTGAAGTAAAATATCACTGTAAAATTGATTTTATTTTCAATATGAAATATTTATATAGTCGATATCTACTATATACTTGACTCCTATAATTTAAAAATTTTCATTTATCATTGTCTGATACGAAGAGTATAGTCTTTTGTCCCCGAATAATAGTGATGAATACTGAGACATCTAGATTAAAGTAAGACATCTAAGGCTGTCTTAGTTTGCAAATTGATGAACACTTTATTTGTACAGCATTTAAAAAAAAAAAAAAAGGCTAAGGCCCATTTCATATTACTGAAATCAAATAATTACAGCAGTTTCTTAGAGCTAAAGCTCTATATATCACCTAATCAAAAACTAATTTGTCAGAAGCTACAAGATACCAACATAACCAACTATGCGTTATATCTAAAGTCCAAAAATAAGCTAGGTTAGCTAAGACTAAGCCACATAATATTGGGCTGAGGTTATATATTTCTATAGTAAAAAGTTGTTGTAGGTCTTCTTTATCATATGAGAACTAGGTCATCTCAGAGGTCTCTGACTGGTAAGCTACTATCTCCAGGGGCATGTATTGATTGAGTGGTATCGCATTCTCAATGATAGGCATCCATTCCTCAGCTGCCTTCTTGAATTTCTTCTTCATATTACCTGTCTAATATCCAAACAATGATTTTATTAGTAAAATTATATTTCTAGGTGTAGCAATATTACAATTAGTAAAATAAAGTTCGTTCCTATGTTTCCATAATGTCCAACATACCGCACTAAGAATGATTAGGAATCCTTTTTGTTGTGTTGAGTTAAGACTAAAAGCAAAATCTATCAGGACTGTCCATCTTTTCCAATTGTGCATAACATGTTGACTCTTTTCTAACCAAAACCAGACTTTTCGTGCAAAATGACAGTTAAGGAATAGATGATCGATGGTTTCATCTTCACTACAGAACTGACAAGAGGGGTTTCCTATCCAGCCTCTAATTAAGAGATTATTTTTAGTTAAGATTTTGTCGTGTTCAATAAGCCACGTAAATACTTTTATTTTTGGTGGTATTGGGAGGTTCCACCACATCATTGCCCTACTAGGCTGGATACCCCTAAAATTAAGCAAATTGTAAATAGAATGTGTAGAAAACTTCCCTAAAGAGTTCCATCGCCATTCTAGTGAATCTTGATCCCGTGTGAAAGAAGTAGTGCTAATTATGTATCAAATTTCTGTCCAATCTGCCCTATCTATGCCTAACAATGTTGTTCTAAATCTAATACACCTCCCTTGTGTGTTAATTACATCTGACAATAAAACATTGGAGTCCAGATATTTTTGGAATAAACTATAGTATTTAATATTTAAAGAACAATCTTGGTGCCAAATATCTTTTCAAAACCTAATTTGAGTGTTAACTCCTGGTTCATACGATATACTAATGTTTCCTATTTTATCTAAAGAGAGAAGAGCTGTCCAAAAAGAAGAGTGTTGTACTGTATGACCTAATATGTATTTGTATACTACCAGATTTTTTTATGTGCCGATATAAGAGGTTTTTTTTAAATTTCCACCATCATTTAAGAAGTAGGGATAAGTTCATCTGTCTCAAATCTAAGATTCCTAAACCACCAAATTGTCTAGGGAGCGAGTATTTTTTCTTAGGGGATGTTCCTTGCCAAAGAAATTTCCTTCTAATTTTGTGTATTTGATTCAATACAATAATAAGGATTTTATAAACAGAGAGTGTGTACAAAGAGATAGTAGATAGCACCGAGTTAAGAAAGTATAATCCTACCTCCTATAGACAGCAAGTGTCATTGCCAATTTTTGAGTCTACTTTCTATTTTGTCTATAAGAAATTGCCAATCCGCTACTAGTAATTTTTTAAAGTGTAGGGGAAAACCTAGGTATTTAAGTAAGAAAGTTCTCCAATTGCATCTAAAAATCTGATTGAGTTCTAATGATTCATCTACGTGGAGAGGATACATTTCAGTTTTTTCATAGTTCATTTTGATGCTAGAAAGGGCTTCAAATGTCATCATTGCCTACCATGCAGCTTCTACATTCTCTTCCTAAGCTTCCAGAAAAATAATTGTATCGTTCGCATAGTGGAAATTAGTAATTGCTGTATTATTTATGCATTACGGTCCTAATCCTTTAATGATATTAGCTTGTCTACCCTTATTAAAAATCTTACTTAAAGTGTCAGCAGCCAATATATAAAGGAAGGAGACAAGGGATCTCCTTGTCTCATTCCTCGTTTACAATAAAAATATTTCGTAAGATCTTCATTAATTGTCACTACTAGAATTTGGACTATTTGCATGGGACAAAAAATGCTCAATTGCATGCGCTACCTATACAATTGATGCCAACTGCATGGGCATCCCATGCAAATGAGTTCATACAGTTGTTATCGATGGAGATGGCCCTTATTTGCATGGGGCCCATGCTATTTATCAAGTGCATGGGTGCGCAACCCTTTTTTGCATGGGTTAATTTTTTGGCGGCCCATGCAATTATTGACCCCAGGCGTTGTCGAAATTGGTCTTTTGTATCGGTGTGCCAGTCTCTTTTGCATGGGTTAAAATTTTAGGCGCCCATGCAATTAGATGGCTCAAGGCATTGATATAGTCAATCAATTGCCTATGCAGGCAAACATGTTTTCCATGGGTTAATATTAGGCAACCCATGCAATTGAGATGACTCAAATTTGCCATAATTTTCACGTGTCACAACTTGATTGGTTGAGGAAGATGGGTTATGTTCTTATTTGCATCGATGACTGCCCATGCAATTCTGAAACGGCTCATGCTAATTTAATTTCATATTAAATATATTAATATTACAATTTTCACAAAATCAAAATATAAAAACACATTATATGAAAATCATGTATTAATAAAGATCACATATCATAGAAATAACATATATATATTTATATATTCTATTAATTTATTTTTGCATTCACAAAATATTACAAGCATCACTATAACCTTTGAACCAAAAACTATACTATTTAACAAAAATCCAAGTTAGCACTTAACATAACCAAAAGGATACTTGCATCACATCAACACACAAGTTAGCACTTAGACTAAATTGTCAGCACATCTACCATCCTCACTCATCTAGAGTGTATCAGAATCATCAGCTAGACCTTCTTGAGCACCTAACTCAACTTCATTAGATTGAGTGCCCATAAATGACGCTGCTGAAGAAGGGGCCTATTATTTAATACAAATATAAATTAATATTAAAACCTGAAAGTACTAGGATTGGTAATTTTGTGACACAATAATATACACCATTTCATCCACATTGTAATTAGTACTAACAAGTTTATACTGTGATGAAATTACTCTATTTCCCAGGCAAATAGTCCAAATTCTAATAGTGTTATTTTTATTACCTATTCTAATTATTTCATTCATAAATTTTCTTTGTCACAGCTAGCCATGTATCAATATTATTCTAATATGCATTTTAGTACCCCTAACATGGTCAATTCACTAAGTTAGGGAATTTTGCAAGTTCAACCCTTAAATCTTGAAATATACCATAACTTAGTATAAACACTGATATGGAATGGTACCGGTGTCACAAGATGTAAATTTAACAAACTATAACGTTTAAATCTTTATTTGAGATAGAAACAACGAAATAAGATATTGGTACCATACTAGAGTTTAAACAGTACCTGCACCTAAACCAAGTTCAGTACCAGTTGTTACCAATAATAAAATTACTCGAGGTTTCTAAACAATAACCTAAATAGTTTCTAAGACTTTAATTGATTAAAAGAGAAATTAGAGAATCAGTACAGAGAGCAACTACTATATATATGACTAGGGGTAAAAAGGGAAACATAAAGCAACTTAAACGTATTAGTCAATTCAACCATTTCTAAACAATAATACTCTAATTGTGCACTTGAGATAAAAATATTTCCCAAAAATTCAACCATGATTAAATATGAACAGTACATACATACAACTTTACAATATCAACATTTTAAAATTTAATCACAGATGTATATTTAAAATATTAATAATGCAGAGATAAGCACTTTTTTATACAATACCGGACATTTTTGAAACATCTTCAAGTATGAAGTATAGTAACTATCTAATATTGTAGGTATAAACACTTTCTTATATAAGTACTATTGCAAGATCTACACAGGTGCTACAGCTATTATAATCAAGTTTTAAAGTTTAGAATATATGTAATAGGCCGACATATACTTACCTCATCCATTTGAGGTGGTTCGAGCCCTACATGACGGTAGATCACACTAATATTATCAAAGTTGCGGCACCTCTCTTCTAGAATCATTCTATTGACGTCTTCCTTATTGCGTCGCCTCTCATCCAAAATCATGGCATTAACTTCCTTTTGAGTGTAGACTGGTTGTGATGCATGGGGTGGGGGTGGAGGCAGCGGAAGGTCGTCAGACCTGATGCGTTTCTTCACATGAATTTCTGCCACATCAATCATTGATCCAACTCCATAAACCCGACCATGAGAGACCCCACCAACTGCTCGCAACCACTTCTCTTGATCACTCTCATCCGGATGCTTTGGGTTTGTTTTGTTGAAAATGTAATTGTCCTTCAACAACAATAGGAAAATGTGGGTAAGTCCATCTAATTCTTTATGAAAAGACAGTTTCGCTTCTATTTTTTTTATATACGAAAACATATATGCCGAAGAGTTTGCAAAACCATCAAATTAGTAATTAAGTAAATGATAACAATTAATGGTCAAAACTGAAAAATTAATGCATACAAAAAATTACTATACTGGCCTTGGATTTGGTATACATACACATTCTGGATTACTATTGCAATATTAATTAAATGAACATTACACAAAAAAGTAGGAGCACTAACATGCACATTCTGAGATCTGGTATCAACAAACTCTCTTGTTTGTTTCTTGACATGCGTTCTCTTAAATACTTCCTCGTATGTGGGTTCAATGCCACTGCTTTGCTTCTATGTAAATTAAAACAAAAGTTATGTACTTATAGTAATGCTAAAATTAAAACAAATAGGAAAGGAAAACAAATAGTAAAACAAAGTAAAAGGAGCTATGCACCAAAATCATGGTCTTCAAGATATGTTCAGATAGCACATATACTTGGATTTAAAATGTAAGTACCACTCAGATATTACATATACCTGACTTCCAATTGTAAGTTGTTTTGCTTACTAAACAAGGATCCAAGTACAATTGTGCATATACATGTATATTTGCATCTCAGAACTTAACACAAAATTTGCTAAAAAATAGATCAGTAATAAATTGGAAAAAAGAAGTGCATCAATTAGATCAAGTTTAGATAATACAAAAATTAAAATCACTTTACGTGTACACATTGACAACATATATAACTTTTGAAACTAATAACTTCAGCAAGAGACAAGTACCATTATTTTAGCATCACGAAAAGTACTTCTTGTTCCAGCAACGTGCTTGACAATGTTCTCATTCCCATGAGCCTTACGATTTTCAGAATTCTGCTTGGACACTTTCTGAAATGTAGCAGACCCAAATCTCACACACATTGATTCCCAAATTTTCTGATCACCAAGCCAATGAGGTCGTAATTCCTTCCATTTCTCCCAATCATCGTCATACTTTTTTTTGCAATTGGTTCGTGCAGTGGTCATTGCTGCAGCATACTGTATGACGGCAATATTGTGGAAAACAGTTTCATACTTGCTTGGGTTTTCTTCATCAGCCCAACAAAATCTATACTGAAAATTTGAATAATTTGATCACATTAGATGAGAATACTAAATTATTAATATATTGCTAGAGGATTAAGTTGCATTATAATGACAATTGGAATTACTAAAAATTCCTGAAGGCACTGCTTCCTATCATTTGTTGGAAATTCATTGAAGGATGTGTAAGGGCCTTGGACATTGTTGCAAACAACAACCCTAACAGTTGTTGCGATCTGTTTTGTATCAGGTTCTGCATCAAATTCATTCCAGCTGACGATCGTCAATTTGGGCCGCTTCTCCACCACAGGTTCAACATCACGGCCCTTACTTGGTCCTCGAGGGTTTCATAATTTTTGTTGAGGAATGGGTTCGACATCTGCCGAAATGGGTTGAACCTCTGTCTCTTGAGATGCTCGAGGGTTTGGCCTTCTCATCTTTCTTGGTCGTTCCATTTGTGCCTTATGTGAACATAAAAAAATCATTAATTGGGTTGGTATATAATTTTATATTAAACATCAAATTTAAATTATGTATGATCCAAAGCTGGAATTAAATACCCACAACATTATAATCACATTTTATACCATAGAAACAATGCTTAATAACATATTCAAATGAGTATAAAAGTTGCCACAACAATTGTATTTATACCATAGAAATCGTAGTATACCATAGTATACAAATGGTCAGACACGTATTACCAAATAGACAAACAGAACATTACCAAAATGGTAAGTTAAACAAATTACTCTAAAGATATAAGTAAAATAAACAAATTAGGAGCAGGAGCAACTAAAATCAAAAGAAATAAGTCAGATTACATCAACCAGTGCCAAGACAAACAGATTACTCTAAAGAATCATAAACCCTAGGAGCAGCAGCAGCAGAAAGGAGAAAAATAAATCGCAGAATTCAAACTCACCTGTAGGAAAAGGAAAGAAATATTTCGATTAGATTTGAATATCCTAAATCTAATCCCGCTTGAGAATCAAAGTGGCCAAGTGAAGTTCGGTTCTCTTTCTCTTAGGGAGAAAATGAAATTTCGGGAGAGAGAGGAGTAATTTAGGGAGAAAATGGAATGTCGGGAGAGAGAGTAGTAATTTAGGGGTAAAATGAAATCTTTTTAGCGGGCTTCAAATAGAAGAAGGTGGCAGATGAAATTTTTTAGCGGGCTTCACCTGAAAAAATAATTGGATGGGCCTTGTAATAAGAACATACCCATGCAAAAAAAAAACAAGACATAAATATATACATAATGTATAATAAATTGATCGGACATTACCGTATATACTTTTATTTATAAAATCAGATGAATATATTAAGTACTGTACAGTCTGTACTAACTATTTTAGGTATATTGTAATGTATACTAATTTCATGATAAATAATTAATCCCATTAATTCCATCAAAAAAATATAAAATTTGGTTTCCAAGTACATTTTAATATGAAACTTATTTTGAGAGGTTTGAATTGACGGTTTAGATTTTGAAATGGAGATAAAAATGTGATGTATTAAATAGTCAACAATTTTCCTCGGACCTGTGTTTTTTAAAAATTATTTTAATTAATCTGTCAAGGAATTTTCTAATTTGTAAATATTTAAGAAGATAATTTGGATATTAAAATAAAATTTAAATATGAGCATTATATGGTAAAGATTATGTTGCATAATATTTCTATAATAAATTTGGAAATAAAAAATATATATTAGCTAAAAAGTTAATCACTAATTTTTGGCGGATTATTAGTCAAAATATACCCAAAATTAATAAATTGTAATAAAAAAAAGGAAATATAAGAAGGTGTGATTGAACAATTAAACCTAAAAATCATTAATTGGGTTGGTATGTAATTTTATATTAAACATCAAATTTTTATTATGTATGATCCTCATCTTATTATATAACAATGGAATGCAAAAAGAAAAAAAAAATACAAGCCGCTATTCTGCATAAAAAATAATCATCAACTTGTCTATATCCTTTTCTGTTTCCCTTTTCTTTTCTTTTAATTCATATGTAATGTGGTAATAAAACTAAATGACATTATTACATGATATTACAAGAATCAGGATATTGGCTAACTTCATGGTAAGCATACTGGTACGGATAAATCGGTAAAGAAAAACAAACTAATAGGAACCAGTAAAAAAAAAACACTGAAATTATGCAAGAAAACCCATAAATATAGGAAAAACATAAAATTGCTGAAACATTTAGATTTACTGAAATTATGCAAACTATGCAGTTGACAATAAATTTACTGAAACAAACTAAACCCTTACACCAAAAATCAAACTAAAACATTGAGATTCTGAAATTATGCAAGAAAACCCATAAATATATAAAATTAAATATCATCATCCTTTTAATCCTCGTCAGTTTCTTCGAATGTCATCTTGAGCACTTGTGCCAGCTGGATTCGGCTCCGCCACACCATGAGATTCTGTTGGGCAGTCCAAATGGTCACCAGCTGGATTTGGCATGGTAAAAGTTTTCAGGTAATTTCTCACCTATAGGGAGCATACTCTTTATCATCGACATCATCCGATTGAAATTATCCTCACTCATTTGGAAATCTGATTTTAGATTCAAGCATTGAGTGACAACAGACAATACTGAGTGCTTTTCACATTTTACCGTGCTACTTTCATTTACCTTCATTTCCCATAACAACTCATTAGCTGATTCTAACATTTCATAAAATGCCTTTGCTTTTGCATTTGGGGGCTCTTCACAGTTTGATGCATCCCAATTGAAATCAGGACGAGCAGCATCTAATACCATTGTTTGCATTCTATTATTTTCAAAACCCTCATCTTCTACATTGTTATCAAGAAACGGCTCACCATACTTATACCAACTATAATAAAGGGGACGAAATCCTTTCCTCAATAAATGTTTGCTAACATCACCTCGATCCATAAATTTCCTATTATCGCACAAAGCACATGGGCATCGAATGCAATTCTTGCCATTTCGTTCAAATATCACATGAGGTTTTGAAAATGCAAAATTTAGAAAACCTTCCACTCCGACTACAAATAGTGGATTCACAGTATTATCATTCAGTACCCTTTCATACATCCAAGCACGACTGGTTGTCATTTTAATTAGTCCTAAAAAAATACACAAATGAATAATTGTTAAGAACAAATTTAACTAATTAATAGAATTAAGCAACTCAGTTAACTAATTAAAATGATAACTCAGTCAACTCAGTTAACTAATTAATAGAAGTAGCACAATCAATCCAAATTTTCAACATTTTGGTTAATAATGTTTTACAGTGGAATAATTACTAAAAAAATAATCTTCTTAAAAATGCTGCAGTAACAGCCATGCAAACTAAAATGCAACACTAACAAATTAATTATAAATATATCTGAGCTAGCCACAATATACATTTCCATAAAAAGGCTAGAAGTAAGAAGAAAAGAAATAGCAATGTTAGCAGAGCATAGATAATAACCATACATTTGGGTTCAATTTGAAATTTGTTGACATCATTATAAATCAATTTGAATAAAATTACCCAATTTTTCAAACATGTACAAAAATGGCCACTGTAGACTATACTAATTAACACATGGGACTAAACTTGGAACTAAACAATGTGATAAGTTGGAGAGAATTTCTAGTCAATAAATGGTTCAATATGCTTCATTTTATAGTTTTTAATCCCTCCAAAGTATCTCAGTTTGCCAGGAAATAATTCAGCAAAAATAATTAAAAAATCAAGAGAACAAATTGCTTGTACATATATATACCTATATCGTAGGGGTGAAAGGGTCCGGACAGAGAAGCCTACCTAGTTTATCGTTCGCACGGAGAGGGATCGCTACAGCTTCGAACAATTTGACAGTGCGCCTCCAGCATTCCTCTTTGAAATCTAGGGTTTTGTCAAATAGTGCGAGATCGACAAGAAGGTGAGAGTGAGAGATGATGTGTGCGAGAGGGAGAGAGCAACGAAGGCGGAGAACACTGTTCTTTTATTTTCTGGGAGGATGGGGAGGTCGGAATAAGACGAAAGGGTCGAGCGAGGGGTGAACTGGAGGCAACTTGAAGAAGAAGGGAACATTGCTAAGCAGAAATTGCATGGGTATAAAATTTAATTACATGGGGTGAATTATTTGTATGGGCCTCATTTTTTGACCCATGCAATTTAGTTTTCACACCCATGCTTATTAGTCACAAGATAGTGAAATAATTGCTATGCACATTTGCATGGGCCGCAATTTTTTTATATCCCATACAATTGAGTTTACCTACCTATGCTAATTAGTCATAAGTTATGATATATATGCGGCACATATTTGCATGGGTATATTGTTTATCTATTGCATGGGTGTAGAGATCAATTGCATGGGATTATTAATTGCATGGGCCGAATTTTTTGCCCATGCAACTAAGTTAGTCCGCCCATGAAAAAAAATATCAATTGTATGGGATTAACTTAAAGATGCAATTATTTTTAGTTATCCATGCAAATAGTCCAAATTCTAGTAGTGTGTAAGGCATGACTGAGAGCTATAGAGCCAGGGGCAAAGCCAGACTTTCAGACTATAGGAGTCAGACGAGAATGGGGACCAAATATATAAAAAAATTATGCTGTCAATGGGGATCAAATGCACATTGTTCATAGTATTTTTCTCTTAACTATATAAAAAATATGGTATAAATACAAAAAAAAATGAAAAAAATGGGGGTTAATTGACCCCCATTGCTTGAGGGTGGCTTCACTGTATAGAGACAATTTTTGATCCACTGTATTTATCTAGATCCGAAATTTCTACTTTCTAAAACTTCTAAAAGATAATCCCAATGAATTTTATGATACGTTTTTTCAAAGTCTACTTTTATAACTACTCTTGATTATTTACTAGTATTACAAGAACTAATGAAGAATTTCTTGACTAAGGATTACGTTATCTAAAATAAATCTATTCTTAATGAAGGCTGATTGACTACTATCTATAATTCTAGGCATAATGGATTCTAAGCGAAGAGTAAGTATTTTAGAAAGTATTTTAAAGTTACAATTAACTAAACTAATTGGTCTAAATTTTTAAATGAGGGTAGCATCCTTTTCTTTAGGGATGAGACATATGCATAATTTGTTAATCTTGTGTAAATCTAAAGTATTTTCAAAGAAGTAATGTGCTAGAAGCATATATAAGATCATCCTTAACTACGTCCCAAAAAATTTGATAAAATTTGAATGTAAACCCATCAGGGTCGGGGGCCCCATTGGGTTCAGATGCCAACACAGCTTGTTTCAGCTCAGCTTCCGTGAATGGTCGTTCTAATTCTCATTGTTCTAAATGAGTTAATTTATCCTCTGGTTCTCAAAACTCATTTGTCAAAAATCTATACTTGTCTCCTACTGCACCTAACAAATCCTTGTAGTATTGAACTATGTGATGCTTAATTTCAGCTAGATTATTAATGATTTGACCATTTATTTCTAAAGTATTAATTTTACTTTTCTTATGTCTATGGGTAGTTAAGTGTGAAAATATTTGGTGTTTGCATCACCTTCAGCCAACCACCTTTATTTAGATAACAGTTTCCAATGAGATTCCTCTTCCTGCAGGTACAATGTGTCTAACTTAACTTGAGAGGCTATCCACTCTCTCTTTTGTTGTTGTAAATGGCCTATCTTCTCTAATTTTTTCAAGTTTATGCAATTGTAACTTTTCTTTTTTTCTTTTATCATAGAAATTTTTTGCTCAACCCTTAATTTTTTTCCTTATATGTTTCAATTTTTATTCCAACTTTTGGCATTTGTACAGCATTTGTTGGAGAACTTAAATATTATAACATTAATGGATGCTTTTGCAAGGTATATAGTATGACAGAGACGAAGAATTTTTTTGGGATGAGACTACCTAGGTAGGGACCCAATTAGCTAGGAGGTTAGGCACACGCCCCTTTTGAACTTTATGTCACATAGATTAAAGTGATCTCCTATAATTGCTTTTACCACATATATTGGATCATCAAATTTTTATCTACTTATGTTAATTAATTAATTTCGTTCTTTTAAGGTGCTTATCTCCCCCATACCATTATTTCTTTCTAGTTTGACCCCCTTTGCTTTGTCCTCATAGCTAAAGTTACAATTGTGTTCCATCTTTTTAGGTGCTTATCCAGTTATCCTAATTCTTCGACTTACACAATAATTGTTTGAGAAATGTTAGTTTGACCCCACTTAACTAAGACACCTAAGGATCTTGACATAACATCAAATCATGACTCCTAAGGATTTTAAGGTGCTTATAATTGCTTTTTAGATGCAAGCACACTTTGATTATTTAATGGTGATGTGAATAGAGTTGCCGTTTAAAACAAGGAAGCTTAATTTCTTAAATTTTGATAAAGATAGTAGCTATCAGTGTAGGAGATGTTTAAAAAATTAACATAATCAAGTTTATAAATAGGTTATATATATATAATTGAGTGGAATAATTAAAACCTTCGCAGCTCGTGAGAGGGAATCGAACTCTCAATCTTTGGGTACAACAACTCTATGACTTTTTTCTAATCAATTGTACTACCTCCTCTTTCGAGCGGAATAATTAATATAATGAAGAGATACAATAATATTCTGGTTATAAATTTCTGAAAGAAGAAATGGGATAAATTAATTGGAGGAAAAACACAGTACAGAACGAACAGTACTGTGATATAATTGGATTAGGAATTTAAACAGTGCCCCAACTTAATTAAGGATTGATCAAGTGTGCTAGCCAATTAGAGACTCGCATGGCATGTATATTTTGATGGAACAACCACTTACATGCCATAAATGACGCGTGCAATTGGTGCAAACTTAGTGAAGGCGTTTGTTTTTGAGTAAAAGATCAGCGCTCTTTTATTGACGACATAGATAGCGAAATGCTTGCGTAAGCTAGCTCCTACAGAACTACCCTTATAAAAATCATGCTGCTTTTGCATGCGTACCCTTGAAATTTCTTATAAAGTTGTACACAATATATAAATATTTGTCGCCGGAAAATTTTTAAAGACATGATAAATATTAGTCATGAGTGAGGCTACGATATTTTGTAAAATACATATCATTTTGTATTATAGATGTACATCTCTATTTTTAAAGTTTAAACAAATTTTATAAGACCAAATTTTACATTCTTAAATTCTTTTGTTAAAATCTTTTAAATAGGTAGAAATCACTTGATCTAAGGATTCTAAACCATCCGAAAGTAGTGATTTTCTACCTATCTAAGCATATATTACAAAATTCTATAAAATGCTAAATTTGGTCTTCAAATATATTTACTGAGCAGTTCATATCAATTATTTGAACTTAAAAACTAAGATATATACTCATAGTTTTCCTAAAAAAATATATATACTCATAGTACAAATTGATATGCACTTTACAAATTATTGTATCCTCACTCTAGAGCCGTTGTCAAATATAAATGGGTATTTCACAACTTCTGCAATTGCAAATATATGTATACATATATATACAGATACTTATCTCTATATACATCTTAATTTATAAATGCTATTTTGTAAAGCAGAAGTTGAAAATTACTATTGTTTAATTTTTTTTAAATCATTGTTTTTTTATTAATGATCCAGAATTGTCTGAAGACAACAATTTGTACACATCTTAATAAATACTAAACAAATTCCAAAAAAAAAGAAAATGAAATTTTTTGTCTCTAAGCACATTTTAATATGGAGATTATGTTGAACGGTTCAAATCGACTGTTTGGACTTTAAAACCATAAAAATGACTTATAAATATATGGTGTCAAGATATATCACTATAAAATGATGTAATTGGTATCTCTATCTATCAATATATATATAGTAAGGCTACCATGCTTTGCAAATTAAAAAACTCACTTTAATTTGCAAAGCATGGTAGCCTTACTCTATATGTGTGTGTGCGCGCGTTTGCGTGTAATTTTTGTATTTTCAAGGAAAAAATAACAGAAAAAATAACTTCTAATTTTGAAACATTGACTTTTTCTTTTTCTTTTTATCACCAGGGACTACAAGATAAAATAAACTCTTAACGGCTATAATCAAATCATACAACGTACGTATGCAAGTCACACATTCAAGATAAAATATAACAAATATTTAGGGATATTAATGCAAAATGCACACGTACATATTAAAATAATGTTCTGACAATTCATGGATTGCCAAATGCCTCCTTCGCTTTGTTTTGTGCGCACTACACAATGAAGGTCCGTGGAATCATCCAAGTCACACAGAAAAGGGATCATCAATATTAGAAAAGAGCAAAGCATGAGATAGCAGGTTACTGTTTAAGAATAGCAGTGGATTTCATTCCTACAACAAAAAGGCATCTTGTAAAATCCGTACTCCCAACATTTAACCCCACAAACCTTCCCCTATCCAGTAGTAAACAATAACACATATGCATGATGCACAAGAACTTCAGATAGATAGAGAGAGAGAGACAGCCATTGGTAGAGGGGAAAAAATAGCACGGCGGAGCCGGCTCCGTCATGAGATGGCACGGAACTAAACAGTACGTGTTACTGTTTCGTACCGTGACTCGCGTGTCGCATGCTATGACCATTCCTTGACGTTTTGGTCACGGTACACGAAAGATCTGGTCACGGTACGTAATCACGCGAGTCACATGTAATTAATTAGGACCATTAGGTCTTAATCAAATGATGAATTTTGAATAAACTAACTTAAATTATGAAAAAATAGTTAAACATTAGAAACATGATCAGTTACGTTTGAAAATAGCACGCGAGTCGTGCCGTGACCACCCCTTGATATTTTGATCACAGCACGGCACGTTTTTTCCACTCTAGCTAGTGGCGTACAGCCGCCAACACATATGCATGATGCACAAGAACTTCAGATAGTTAGATAGAAAGAGAGGTTTCATATATATCACTCTTGACAGCCGCTATCAAGTTTTAGAAAAAAAAAGAAGAAGAGGGGTTTCATATCACTTAAGTACCTCATCGTTTGAGTTCGAATCTTGCCCGTTCATGTGAATTTTTAAATAGGCCCGCGTTGACTCGGATTCATATTGAAGGACTCGATTATAAACACACTGATTACATTACTTTAGAAGAAGTGAACTCATGGGGGGGTGGTGGAGGTGGGGAAGGGTTGCATAGAAAAATAATAATAATAAACTTTACAGGAATATATATTGAGGTTGGCTACTATGCTTATATAAGCATATCCCCACATATGCTTATAACTCATTTTTGTGTTTTCAATGTCCAAATGGTCGATCGGAACCGTTCATCTTGTTCTCCATATTAATATGTTCTCGGAGACCAAATTTTATATTTTTCTGAATTTTTTTACTATTTATTAAGTTACTTTAAAAATCGCTGATCCAACGGTGGCTTCACAAAACAGTAAAATCAGAAGCCACCGTTGAATCAGAAATTTTCAAATTGGCTTAATAAATAGTAAAAAAATTCAGAAAATTGTAAAATTTGGTCTCCAAGCACATTTCAATATATATATCACATCTAACGGTTCAGATCGACCATTTGGACATTGGAAACACAAAAATGAGTTATAAGCATATGTAGGGATATGCTTATATAAGCATAGTAGCCAACCTCATATATATATAGGAAATGCTGAGAGATGATTCAGAGAATTAAGCATATGTAAGTACTTCATGGGGGGGGCGGGGAGGTGGGGAGGGGTTGCATAGAAAAATAATAATAATAAACTTTACAGTAATATATATATATATAAGAAATGCTGAGAGATGATTCAGAGAATTAAGCATATGTAAGTACTTCATGTAAATAATACATAGTTCAGAAGTTTAACAATGGATGTATGGTTCTGATGACCCATCAGACTGTTTCAGCTCTAATTGATTAAACAAATACAACTACCTCTACAATATTTGTTCAATATACACTTGAACATGATGATGTGCTGCAATAATTTGCTTTCTTGGCAGTCTGATAGGCATTGAACTTAACATGTAGCAAATCGGCTCGTCGAACGTAATGTACGGGTCCTATTTAGGCAAGCTTACTTCATCGAAATCGTCAAGAGATAAGAAAACTTCATCCAAGCATGATAGTTCATTGCCTTCATCCTGAAAGCTTGATTGCGAGCCACCACTCGAGTCATAAACCTGACAAACGACCCATTTGTTTCTCTCCTAAATATTAATTGAACATGAAGTTAGTATATATATATGTATTTCTCCATCTCAAGGGTTTTTGAGGTATATATTAATTGATACATTAGGTACGTGTTGAACTGCTTGTACATACTTCTGATGGCAGTCATCACACATGCAATTGAATGGTCCAAATAATATATATATATGAAATGATTTCAGTCAAATATATTGAATCGATCAAATAGTTCTAAAAATATGAACACTATTACCTTTGTTGAATGACCATTTTTTGTTCTACTATTAGCACTTCCACCACTACTGTTTGAATGGTTTCCATCAAGTAAATGGAATTCATGCATAACCCAATTTGTTTTGATTCTCTCTTGTGAGTCTCTGATGTAAAAAACTAGGGTTTTCTTCGATCCAACATCTCTACCACCGCCGGTTCTAACTTGTTCGTCACTACCAACTTGGCTCCAATACCCATTTGGTGTACCTCTACTTTGTGACATCCGGGTGAAAAAGTAGAACCTATCATTTGCTTGAAGAGCTTTACCTTCAAAATTTTGGAAAAGGTGGTTGGTGTTACTTATTGGGAAAAATTATTTTTTTATGCATTATTTTTCAAAAGTAAACAACTGCTTGCTGAGGTTAATTAAGAACATACTATATTACTTGTTGTGGAATTTAGTACTTAATAAACTCATCTTTTACATATTCCATTTAAAGGCTACTTTTGTTTTTATACTAACAAACTCTAACATTAATTATTAGTTATGTGTCCTACATCAATATTTTTTTTGGACAACATTATAGCAAAATTCCATTGTCATGATCACACCTCTATTTTAATATAATTTTTGAATGGTGTCATAATTAAGTATAGAGGCTTATATATTATATATATGTACAACCACTGCTGTTTGCACACTTTATGAATTTAAATAGTGATGTATGTGCAATTAATGAGTGTAATAATTGATCCCATGCAGAAGGAATATAAGTACAAAAACAAAAGAAAAAGAAAAAATAATAAAAAACAACCATTGAGATCCCAAGGATCGTAACGATGGAGATGAACGGTGGGGATGACGTCTGGATAACATGGTAGTGCCGAGACCTTGCGATGAAGAAAATGAACGACTAATTCTTCATCGGAAGGGTAGAAATGGAAACCCGGAGGTAGGCTTGTGATTCCTTCTCCCATGTGATTATGTGAATAATTGTTGACGAATATAAACTTTGCATGTGCTAACACTAATTAGAGAAGAGAAAGTGAAAGTGGCTATCTAGATGGAAGCAGGAAACCAAGTGATGTTGGATCACAGCCTACTATCTAGTGTAGATATGTTTATATAGTGTTATAGATAGAGAGGAAGAGAGAGAGAGAGAGAGAGAGTTTCAAGTATAAGGCCGCTGAGTCTATATTACAGAAAATTAAGTAAGATGAGTGATCTCCTCTTGGAATAGGAATAATAGAGAATTCCATATCTAGCATATGGCAATGCATGAGAGATGCATATATGTACAACAGGGAGGATGTCAAGCTTACCCCACCAAGGTAGGGTCAACATATAAATCTTAAAAGATTCTAGTAGATCTATTGGTTTGGAGTTACATGGAGTTACTTTCTTGGAGATAGTTAATAAATGGTGTTTGAGTTGGAGACGTCCATTTAGTGGTACTGGATAGATGTCATATATGTCTCAAATCTAATGATGTGTGGTGGGTTCAAAAGGAAGACTACTAGTGCATATATATATGATATTTGGCATAGAGATGTACAAATCAAAGATGTATCCCTTCTAAACATGTGGTACATATAGTTTGATCTGTTCAAAGAGCACTCATAAAAGGTACAAAAAGAAACATAGAGGAAAAAATTAGATAACTTAAGTTTACGTTTGGAGGAAAAAAAATGATTACGTACTTCATTAATTGACGCCTATAACATATATATAGGCAGCAAAGACACTCAAAATCATGCA
The DNA here is from genome assembly GCA_964058845.1 of Carex sylvatica. NCBI lineage: Eukaryota > Viridiplantae > Streptophyta > Magnoliopsida > Poales > Cyperaceae > Carex > Carex sylvatica. The sequence continues at coordinate 96,756 of CAXKVR010000028.1, forward strand.
AATTTGTTTTAGTCTCCGAGAGTTTGTATTATATATGGTGCATGCATGTTCTTATTAATAAGAAAAACAATTTCAGTTCATTTTACTAAATAGAGGAGGCTCCCAAATTTCACATTTATATAATTATACGAGTGAGGCTACTGTAATATGCATATTACGTACATAGTGAGTGCGCTTTGTCAAAAAAAACTTACATAATTAATGAGTGATTCCATGTTTATGTTTTCAAAGTTCAAACAATCGGTCCGAGCCATTCAACGCAATTTTCATATGAAAATGTACTTCAAGACCAAATTTCACATTTATATAATTATACGAGTGAGAGGCTACTGTAATATGCATATTACATACATAGTGAGTGCGCTTTGTCAAAAAAATGTACATAGTGAGTGATTTCATGTTTATGTACTTTCAAAGTTCAAACAGTGAGCCATTCAATACAATTTTCATATGAAAATGTACTTCAAGATCAAATTAATTTTACATTTTATAGAATTCTTTTAGTGTTTTTTTTTAAATAGGTGGAATATCCATTGATCTTAAGATTATAGACCATCCGAAAATTGCACTTTTCTACTTATAAAAAAATTAAAAATTCTTGAAAATATAAATTTGGTCTCGAAATATATATATATATATATATATATATATATATATATAGAGTAAGTCTACCATACATTGCAATGCATAGGCACCTCTATGCATTGGACTATAAATCACGGATTCAAACTCCAAATGACCGATCCAAACCGTTCATCTTGTTCTCCATATTAATATGTGCTTGGAGACCAAATTTTACATTTTTTGGAATTTTTTTACTATTTATTAAGTCACTTTGAAAATTACTGATCCAACGGTGCCTTTTGATTTTACTGTAACCGTTGGATCAGCGATTTTCAATGTGGCTTAATAAATAGTAAAACAATTCCAAAAAATGTAAAATTTGGTCTCCAAGCACATATTAATATGGAGAACAAGATGAACGGTTTGGATCGGTCATTTGGACTTTGAATATGGTGATTTATAGTCCAATGCATAGAGGTGCCTATGCATTGCAATGTATGGTAGACTTACCCTATATATATATATATATATATATATATATATATAGGTTGGCTACTATGCTTATATAAGCATATCCCCACATATGCTTATAACTCATTTTTGTGTTTTCAATGTTCAAATGGTCGATCTGAACTGTTAGATGTGATCTCTATATTGAAATGTGCTTGGAGATCAAATTTTATATTTTTCTGAATTTTTTTACTATTTATTAAGCCACTTTGAAAATCGCTGATCCAACGTTGGTTTAACAAAACAGTAAAATCAGAAGCCACCGTTGGATCAGAGATTTTCAAATTAGCTTAATAAATAGTAAAAAAATTCAGAAAAATGTAAAATTTGGTCTTCAAGCACATTTCAATATAGAGATCACATCTAACAGTTCAGATCGACCATTTGGACATTGGAAACACAAAAATGAGTTATAAGCATATGTGGGGATATGCTTATATAAGCATAGTAGCCAACCTCTATATATATATATATATATAGGAATATGCTAGCATGCCATACGTAGCATAGAGGGTCTCCGTGCAACGGCTCAATATTCAACTTTTCAAAATCCTAACGGTCGATCCGAACCGTTCATCTTGTTCTACATATTAATATGTGTTTGGAGACCAAATTTTACATATTTTGGAATTTCTTTACTATTTTTTTAGATTTATTGGAAATCGCTGTTTTCAGCAAATCTGGACCATAAAAAAACAGCGATTTTTCAATAAATCTAAAAAAATAGTAAAAAAATTCCAAAAAATGTAAAATTTGGTCTCTAAACACATATATTAATATGGAGAACAATATGAACGGTTCGGATTGACCGTTATGATTTTGAAAAGTTGAATATTGAGCCGTTGCACGGAGGCCCTCTATGCTACGCATAGCATGCTAGCATGTTCCTATATATATATATTCTTATGAAAATTATATTAAATAATTCGGATCAACAGTTTGGATTTTAAAAACACATACGATGATATGGATTCATAGTATGGGGTAGCATGCATATCAGTTTATATATATCACCATAGCCTAATTAACTCTAATTACATTATCCGTGTCTATTTCTATATATCTCTCTCTCTATATATATATTTAAATTTTTTAACCCTTTAAGGTATGTTTGGTTAGAGAAAGAATAGGCCATTCAGAATACTCTTTTGTCTTATTAGAATAGTCTACACAAAATTAAATTTAGCTATTCTAATAAAACAAATAATAAAAGAGTTTCCTAACTATTCTTGTTTAACCAAACATACGTACTCTTGATCTCTTCATTAATTAACACTTCATGGCCATTTGCAAGTAAATGCAATTTCTTATATTAGTCAACATTTGATAATTAATTTTGTATTAGGTCAGCTGCTGTCTTTTCAACTATGTGACTTCAATATCAGCGTATAAGAGATTAATTAGATTGCAATCAAAATGAGCTGATATATATATATACACCTATAGATTGAGACTTCTTCTTTGACATTGATAATTCATGACAAATCGTAGTCGATCTCATACATTTGAAGAAAGCTATATTTTGAGAAATATTCTCAAATTAGGTGGTTTGTACTTGTCATGTAAAAGTCATTTTAGGTCACCAAGTCTTTCTCCAAAATATTAACAAGTTCGTATGTTCTTAAAGTGTGACACAAAATATTACTTTTGGGATGTCAAAACCTTATTTAATACTTAAAAGAACAAAAGGACAAATAAAAAAAATTAATTAATAATTAATAAACCCAATAAAGTCATATGGGAAGCTGCACTAAATCGGCAAGTCGGCAACCACGCCATATTTGGACATCACATCAAATCTACCCTCCATTTCTATTTAAATGGAGAAACCAATATGTGCATTGTAATTTTGTGAACTTCCCATTATTTTAATTTTTAAGTACTAATTGTAATATCTCCTGCGGTCCTGCTAATGATGTTAATTATATACTTATATTTTTAAAATTTAATCAGATATATAAGTAGTTATTACTATTCATAATTTTTTATCTTAAAATGATTCATCATGATGAAAGGCCCAAAAAAAATTAGATTTAAAAATTATTAAATATATTCAAGTTTTCTCCAGTTCTTGAATAAATGGAGGGAACTCAAACCGGTTGAGCTTACGTCATGCAAACGTCACATGACACCAGTAACCTTTCTGATCCTGAGCAATGATAGATAGCCCCAGGAGCACCATAGAAGTTTGTGACAAAGTACAATAGCATCACTTCAACAGGAAGCCATGAAATAGATTACAATACAAAGCTACTATATTCATACATTCTCTCTCATGTGCAAAATGAATAAATGATGCATATAGAAATTTCCTAGAAGAAAATATGATGCATGTTGAGCGGGCTATCGGGTCGGATCTATCCTCCATCATAAGATATCCATTAATTAGTAGAAGTTTTCAAGGAATTTCGTTAAATTAAATTAGTGATATAGGGTATGGCCGTATGGGTTCGTAATTAACGGATCGGATCCTCTTCAAGGTGCAACTGGGAATTAAAAAAGGACCAATAATCATAGCAAAGACTAAGCACACTCCAGCAGATCATCTCAACTCAACTAGTGGATTGAAAATAGCCGCCCGGATCGGATCCGGACCGAACCGTCCGTGGTCCGTATCCGATCAGACTGTATCTGGGGCCAGATTTGAAACGGGTAGGCGGGTTGACCGGGTAAGTGTTAAAACGGGCAGGAACTTTTTTTTTTGGAAAAAAAAAAAAAAACCGTAACAACCCGGACCGTGTCAAATCCAAACCCATTCGGACCTGATCGTAAACTAACCTACCCGCCCGCCCGAACCAACCCATTTTTATTTATATTTTATTATTTTAAAGTAATTGATTTAAAATATTTTAAAATAATTGATTTAAGCAACATTATTTTAAAATAATTTGTCATTTTGATTTATATTTTATTATAACAAAAATTATTGCGTTCAAATATGCAAACATGTCAAATAAATTTTATTTAAAATGAACTTTAATTTATATTTTATTGGTTTAAAAAGAAAAAAAAAAGGAAAAAAAACAGCAAAAAAAAAAAATCAATCGGCCCGGTTCAGACCAGACCCGTACCCGTCCGAACCAATCCGCGGACCCGTGCTATCCGAGGGGTTGAGTCAGGTAAAGATAAGATTTTTAAAAATAAACCCGTGTTATCTGGATTGAGCAATCCGCGGACCCGAGCAACCCGTGCCCGTGCCAACCCCTGCCATCGCGGGTTTGACCCGGTCCGGCCCGTTTTCAATCCACTATTCTCAACACGTTTCCATTTCGTAAAGCTGGAGATCTCCAGTCTAAAAGGATTCCTTCATCATCAGACGTCAGTGTCCAAACTTGGCAAATCAACACGTATTGCTATTTTGGAATTGGAGATATCCAGTCTTATCAGTGTTCACTCAACTGGAGACGAATTAACACCTTTATACCTACGGTTTTTTCTTTTTTATTTTCGATATAATTGTGCATATACGTATGCTGCTGTTTAAAAACGGGACAACAATCAACAAAATGGAATGAAGCAACACTGCAACAATACTTGAAAGCTATGCATGCATATGTTCCTGTTAAAATCTACAGTGACCAATTACTGTAGTTCAGATAAGTACTTCTTAGAGATTGAGAAAATAATTTATCTGATGTGAAAATAATTGGTGTTTTCTTAAAGATAAATTTTGACCTAGTTTTTTATTTATTTTATATTTAGGCGAAATTTGTTTGGTCAAAATTTAATTAATTAATTGTGACTAATCAATTGACAAGGGTAGAGTCAAAAAATAAGCTAGGATGAGACAAAAGTTTAGGAAAAAAAAAGAAGGCATAATTTTTTATTATTTGTTTCAACTGGAAGCGCATTATTACACTTCCGTTTCAAGATATCACATTATATTATACAACACATACTTTAACACATTTTTTAATCGGGGGGAGGCACTGGCAAGTGTGAAAGTTTAATCTGAAATGAAAGCCAATTTATTGTGGACTAAATATAGGGTCCAAAGTATATCATATTAAAATGTCAATAAAACGTACGCCACATCAATGAAAAAATTGCGAGAAAGATTACATTAAAAAGGCAAATAATTTTACTCGTCAAATAAATAAATAAAACACCTCTAACTCGTCTACCGGTTATATTGAGTCATGTTGTCATTACATAAACTTAATTTTTCGATTAATGCTTGCATGGAAAGGACCATTTATTTTTCTTAATTGTCAAAAAAAAATATTAGCAAAGAGAACTAATAAAAATTGAACAATCAAACTGAAACAAAAGATGAGATTTATAATGGACTCCTAAAGGTTAAAAATTAAGCAAAAAGAAATGTACAGACGGTCCAGGCGGAGATGATGAAAACGAGAAACCCAACTGGAAACAGAAAATAAATATATGGCATTCTTATTTTATGACGCTTATATGATGCAAAGTTGTTGCTGTATGTCAATATGTCATGTGATGTTACTTTAACAAGTATTTAAATGGTTATCTGATAATAGTAGGCTTTGGGCCAGAGATTATAAATTTTAGGTTGTTGCCTTGTTGGGCTAGGCCTTCTTAAGAGCGGAAGTTCGTTCTTTGAAACAAAACAAAATTCTGAAATTTTGTAGGGGCAGACTGCAAAATATTCGCACTAATTATCATTGCGAGGTTCAACTCGATATATTCAATTTATTTTAGCGCGCTCTCGTACCCTTCATACAACGGGCGCCATGTCAGCAGCCGCCGGCGCCGGAGTCTCCACCTTACGACATCTCCTCCAAACCCTCCCTCTTCTCCTTCCCCAATTCAAACACCATCTCTCAGCCTCTTCAATCCCTCCAGTATTTGTCCTCAACAGAGCAATAGAAGCGCTTACCTCACATGAATTTATTTCCCACGCACAACAACTGTTCGACGAAATGCCTGAAAGAAATGGTGGATCATGGAACGCCATAATTTCTGCATATTCTCGTGTGAACAAGCCAAACAACGCTTTCTCTTTGTTTTCACTTATGTGCAACGAGGGAGTTCGACCGAAAGATGTGACATTGGCATCAGTTCTTGGCTGTTGCTCAGAAGTACTAGACCTATCTCTTGCCAGACAGATTCATGCTCTTGTTTTGAAACTAGGGTTTTCTTCTAATGTGATCATTAACACGTCTCTTGTCGATATATATGGGAAATGTGATGTCATGTGTGATGCCGAGAGGGTGTTTGATTATATACCAAACCCCAATGTGGTTTCGTGGAATGTATTAATACGTAGGTACTATGAATTGGGCAGAGGTGGCGATGCTATAGAAGCTTTGTTTCAAATGATAAGGGCAGGAGTTATGCCTTTGAATTTTACTATTTCAAATTCTCTTCTTGCATGTGCTGATGCTGGTGCGTTATTAGAAGGGAGACAAATTCATGGATTTGTTGTAAAAATTGGTTACTACTCTGACATTAATAGCCTTGTTAGGAATTGTATTTTACATATGTATGCAAAATGTGGGTCGCTTGATGAAGCAAGTGAACTATTTGATAAATCTGAGAGAAAAGATACGTTTATGTGGACTTCAATGCTCTCAGGTTATGTGGCATTTGGAAGAATCCAAGAGGCAGGGAAGTTGTTTGATAGAATGCCTGAGAGAAACATTGTCTCCTGGAATGCAATGATTGGTGGTTACATAAATTGCTCGGCTTCAGCCAAAGCTTTGGATTTCTTTAGAAGGATGGAAGGGGAAGAAGGTGCTTTTGACAATTATACTTTGGGGGCTGTGCTCAAAGCTTGTGCCGAGTTGCTTGATTTGGAGAAGGGGAGACAGGTACATGGGTTTGCTTACCGACACGGGTACCATTTAGACCACTACTTGTGCAATGTGTTGATAGGTATGTATGCCAAGTGTGGTCATTTAAGAAATATGGAGGCACTATTCTTTAGAATTCTAAAGAAAAGAGATAGGGTTTCATGGAATTCAGTCATTTTGGGGTATGAGCGACATTGTAGAGGCGAAGAGGCTTTGTATGCTCTTAGAGAGATGTTACGAGAAGCAAGTCCAAATGAGTCAACTCTTACCATAGGCTTGTCTGCCTGTGCTAACATTTTTGGTCTTGATCATGGGAAACAAATCCATGCATACATTCTCAGAAATGGGTACAGGATAGATGACGTAATTAGAGATGCACTAGTAAGCATGTACTCTAAATGTAGATTTATGGATTACTCGATTAGGGTTTTTGAAGAGAGGGAGTCACGTGATGTTGTCATATGGAACTCTGTGATTTTGGGTTGTGTTTACAATGGAAAAGGGAAGTATGCGCTTGAGTTATTTGAGGAAATGCGCAAGAGAGAAATAAAGGCCGATAATGTAACATTTATCGGTGCCTTGCTAGCTTGCATTTGTGAAGGATTTATTGATCTAGGTCAAAGGTACTTTAACTCGATGTGTGAAGATTATGATATTACACATCGAATGGAGCATTATGAATGCATGATTGAGTTGTTTAGCAAGCATGGTTGCATGATTGAGTTGGAAGAATTTGTCGAAATGATGCCGTTGAAGCCTACTGTACCGATGTGGTTAAGAATATATGATGCATGTAGGGAGTATGGAAATCCAAGTTTGGGGAAAAAGGCTGAGAAGTACATTAATGAGTCAAATCAGTTGAATCCGAGTTGAGGTTTGAGGGAATGGATGTGGGTCCAAAGGAATTGACAGGTTTTGAGGTGAAATTTGATGCTAAATTAGGATCAACTTCAAATTGGTGTAAGGGTTGAATTGTGAGAATAAACTATAGCTGGTTCATCACAGAGATCCTTTTTCAGAATATGCATTGACCCAAGTAAAGATTGTACTTTGAAAAGGGATGTTTAGAAGTAAATAGTTGCCAATCATGGAATGCGCACGAGCAATGAAGCCCATGAAATATTATGGTATACTACAAAAGAATTTTGGGGATATGAAGAATTGTTTCCGAACAAGGAGATTTCAAATAATTGTTAGTTTTCTTGTACCTGTGTAAATCAATTTTAATTCGTGAGAAGAATGAAGTTAATTGAAAGAAAAACTTGAACTTGCGCTACCTTTTCTAAAACAGGAATAGATTACTAGGCTTTTGTCTTTTGCAAGAAGCTGAAAAAGGTATCCACAAACAATTAACTGTTAGATTACAAGGCTTTTCTTTTGTCTTTTCACCATTCGACCATCTCATTTTCCTGCGCTGCTTAAATGTAAATGTTGGCAAATATAACATACCTTGGGCTGTTCTTCAAACCAAGTACCTTGGGCTGTTCTTCAATGCACATGCAAGGAATTAGTGTGGCAAAAATGGCACGGCACGTGTTATTGTTCTGTGCCGTGATTCGCGTGTCGCGTGCCGTGATCACCCCTTGACATTTTAGTCACAGCACGGCACACAAAAGATCCAGTCACGGCATGTAATCACGCGAGTTACGTGTAATTAGAGTCGTTAGGTCTTAATCAAATTGTGAGTCTTGAAGAAACCAACTTAAATTATGAAAAAAATAGTTAAACGTGAAAAACGTGACTAGTTATGTTTGGATACGGTACGTAAATAATCACGACGTGACTCGCATGCCATGACCACCTCTTGATATTTTGGTCACGGCACGAGACCAAAGTCACGACACAGCCAGGGGTGAAACCAGAATTTAAATTTGAGGGGGCGAAATTTTTTGGAGGGTGCATATGCCGGGTTTTATTAATAAAGCCAAATTTTTTTGAGAGGTGCATACACAAGTTTATTAATAGATACACATGCAACTAAATATGCAAACAAACAAAATCCCCTTGATTCCACATGCATACACAAGTTGTTAAGGGTGCCTGACTCCCACTTGCACCCCCTTGGTTATGCCCCTGAACACGGCACCTTTTTTTCACTCTACAAGGAACCAAGTATTACAATCTGCATACCACATATATCTCCCTTTTCTCACAAACAATATCGCGTTTCTCAATAAGGCATCAATAAATGCTGAGCAAAGCAAGACATAAATAATTCAGAATTTATCGACAATAAAACAAACACAATATTGCGTTTCTCAATAAGGCATCAATAAATGCTGAGCAAAGCAAGACAGAAATAATTTAGAATTTATCGACAACAAAACAAATTTGATAATATTAAAAGTATCTAGGATGAGATAGAACTTTATATGGAAAGGGCACCAACCATGCAAACCGATCATCTGTCTAATAAACTGGGAAAGGACATGTGCACTAAAAGAGAAAGGAGGGCTAGGGATTATCCAGCTGCATATCCAAAACGACACCTTGCTGACTAAGTGAATCTAGATCCTACAGTCCAAACCACTAAGCAACTGGGCACAGACACTAAGACTACTCTACGAGATAGAAGACGTAGAAAGTTTGGAAAACTCTCAAGGCCAGTCCTTCCTAAAGGACCTTAAGAGTTTAAAACCATTCTACGAGGCATCCATGGTTACACAACAGAATGGGGTAGAGCTGAGATGGAGATGGGAGGAGAATGGGCAATTCTCGACTTCATCAGCTTATAAAATTATTCACAGAAACAGGGTTAATTGGGGACACCACAGGAAACTGTGAAAAATGAAGGCTCCACTAATTATGCGATTTTTTATTTGGGTGATGTTACAGAAGAAGTTACTGACGAGGGTGGTTCTGAGGAGAAGGGGATGTCAGGTGTCAGACGGTTGTGCACTCTGGGGTACAAATGCGATGGAAACGGATGTGCATTTTTTCTAGTCATGTCCATTTACAGTACAATTCTGAATTTCGCTTATAATTAGATTAGAAGGTACCATGCCTATACGGCAGATAAACAACCACATTCAACTGTGGAAGTTTAGGCAAATAGTAACTGAGATACGGGATATACGAACATGGGAAATAGCGTGGGCAGCGAGGTTGTGGACAATCTGGAGAGAAAGAAACAACATAATTTTCAATGATAAATTAAAGTCCATTCACATCCTTTGTAACGAGGCAACTATGAAAATTCAACGGTGGGCGAGTCACTGCTGAATTACATACTGTAGTTTAATGCTTGTTCCTATTTGTTTCTATACAATACGAGTGTTACAGTGAGTTGTAAATAATGTATATATTGCTGTTATTATAAGTCCACTTGGGCTTATGTAAAAAAACTCTTATTAATCAAAATGTAGGATGGCAAGTTGTCACTCTACCCTCAAAAAAATATATATATATTAAAAATATCTATCAACTCAAGAAATTTTCAAAAAGAAAATAAATATATTAACTTTATAAATTAATTTTGCATCAAATTTCATATAATTTAAACGAAGTTTGATATTTCATTAAATATTGTTAAACAATATGTTACAAATTTCTAGTCACTTAATGAATCGTCAAATATGCATCACTTATTAGTTATTATTGATCGTATTTTAAATGTCTGATCTTAAAATTATTTTTAATATTTGTCAAAACTGTTGGTTGCATAGGATTCTCATCTAAAAAGATAATAAAACAAAATAGCAAAACAAAATCTTAATTGATTAAGACGAACTGCTTACAAGCTCCTATCAAAGCTTAGAATCCTAACCTATCAAGTGGATCGCTATAGACAAATATTACATCTACTCAAGATGACAAGAAAAAACTCAAATCTGAACTAAACATTATTATCGTCTTATGATCTCATCCTTAGTCTTGAAAGCTAGAAAAAAAAAATACTACGCCACTCGAATCATATATTTCACCTTGTCAGCTCCATCCAACATCAACGCAAAAATAAATAGTTGCTTTTCTTTCATACTATATTTTAACGTCTTTTTCTTCTTCCTCCATGTACTCGTCATTTTCTTCTTCTTCCATGTACTTTTCCTGCACCGCTAGTGTTGTATCTATCAGTTAAGTCCAACAGTAAAAATAAATAATCACTGATGCTATACCATACTTGTAATTTGATCAACTCAATTTGTGTCATTCATTATTTTTGTTCTTTTTGGTTTTGCTTTTTTGTATTCTCTGCAAAAGAAATGTAAACATAAGCACAAACAAAGGATATCTGTAATAGTCCCAGTCGAGGGGTCCAGCTGCAATCTTGCTAAATTCGACGGCACTCGAATCGATGCTTGAGAATATGTAACCATTGCTTTTATCTATTAGTTTCACCAGATTCCCCACACTTTCTTTGTCCTGAGATAAGGAATTATGTTATCCAAATGCAATACTGGGTCTGATCCAGAAAGAAAAAAAATCAGTCTCCATAAGGTTTTAATTTTTACTTTTTAGAATCACATAGTGATACAGCAAGGTACTGGATGTAACAATAGTTAACTATACTGAGAGAGAGAGAGAGAGACCTGAATATCCAAGGTACTGAAATTAACTAAATTAAAATCCTCAATGACATCACATAGCTCCTTTGTTAATTTCCTGTGAACAAATAAAGCAATTATTGTAATGCGTAAATATAGGAAATTTCAGGAAACTAACTACGATCTCCACAATGAAAATTGTAAATTTTCCGACATACCTGTATTTGGCAGAGCGAGGGTCTTGATCAAGGTGGTTTTGCAAATATGACAGATCCTCTACATCAGTGTAGTAGTCCAAATTGAAAGCTGCCGTTTACAATTAATTATAAGCCATTACATAAGGAAATCACTTACAAAACACAGCTAGCTTCAACAATTTGCAAAATAGTCTAAATTTTTTATTTTATTTTTATTATTTGCCAATAGTCCCAAAATTGCTCATCTCATAAATTAGCCTGAGATCAATCTTTGGATTATTTGCCAAAAATTCCCTACTTTTATAACTGAAATCACCAACATACCCCTGAATTATAATCTTAGTAAACAGTGTCACTATCTAACACTCGTAGCCACTGCATTAGAATTTAAAACTGAACAATGAACTCTACTTTGTTTGGTTTAAGCTTAATTTGGATATGAATTGTTAGAGGCAGAGAGTAATATTGTCAACATTTAATGGGATAAACAAGATTAACTGCATCGACCCAGAGGTTTGGTGTTGCAAATTTGTCATAAAAATTTGATTGTCTGTTGCAAAATGTTCTGATCTGAAAAACTGTACTAAATTAGGTGCAATTTGCAAATCAACCTCGATTTAACTTCTTTATGTAAAGCAGCAACAACCACCAAAACAGGAATAGGGATAATATTTGAGGGCAGATAAATAGAATAATACCTAGTTTACCATAGTTCTCAATAAGGTCGATTTTGGACAGAACATTTATGTGAGGTAACTCAAGGTGTAGCATTGTAGAGAGAGAAAGCAACAATGCACTGATATACTTTCCTGGATCACAACATAGATGCGCATCTATTAGGTGCACAGCTGTCAGCTGTACAGAGGTAAATCATGGTAAGTATACTGATGATATAATTCAAGCCGTATGACCCTATATTTTTCTATATTATAAGAACTTAAATTAGGTTTCCAAACTAATACCAAGCTTTGACAAAATAAGAATGTACTGGTACACAGGTCAATATTGGAAATCTGAGCTTCTTACACTGTAGTGATACTAGTGAGGAATAATCTAGGGAAAAAACTAGAGAGAGAGAGAGAGAACTTAAAGTTGGTTGAGATGGTTGCAACTTATATAACTGGTATTTCCAAGAACTAAAGAGCGCAAAATAATCAAATGAACTAAATGCCGTATCATGAACTAAAAGAGTGCAAAATACCAGATAATGGATAAAATAGTACAGTAGACATCTAATCATGCGTTATAGACTAAATGATGTAAATCATTACTCACACGCAAGTCTAATTTTTTTATTAGCTTGTTCATGACATTCCGTGCATTTGAGTGAAGAAAGAAAAGCTCCACTTGACCAGGAAAATCAAATAACAGATAATGGTCTGCAAAAGAGAGGAATGAAATTAAAAATAATAACACAGGAATCAGATCAACTTGAAAAAAAAAAAAAAACAATTAGACAAGGCTGCCATCATAGTAGTAATATCGGACATGGAGCTCTAATGAATTATTCCTTTTCTTTTCCTTTTTCTATGTCTTTTTCTATGCCTTTTTCCCCTTTTTTGTAGTTTTTGTCTTTTTTTTTAAAAGCTTTGCAGAAGCTGTGAAGTCATGAGAGGGGCTCGAACTCTCGACTTTTGTGTAACCACAGTCCTAGGACTTCTTCTCCTGGCCAACTGTGCTACACCCCATCTCTTTTTGTCCTTTGTTTCCAGGATTCAAATATTTCAATCGTGCTGCCATGCGTGCAACTCAACAAACATGCCAACAAAACCCAGAGAATTCTTAATTTGAAAAATAAAATAACCTTTAAGAAGAGGTTTGAGTTTGGATTCGAGCCAATCAATATTCTTCTCCAAATAATCCATACAGTATACAAGACCTAGCAAAGTACTCAGAATGCAACCAATTATAAATTAGTGTAAATAATAAGCCAGAAAATTTTGAAAAGAAAAAAAAAAATAGAACATTGATAATTGGAACCAATACTAACCAATAAAAAAAACTTAGAACATTGGCAAAGTACTCAGAATACAACCAATACTAACCTCCATTAGGTCCAAGAGAGTGCTCGTTCATGACATCACTGAGCTTTATTAGGTCCTCAATGTTAATTGCACATTCATATCTAAGTAAATAGTTAATAAAACCCTAAATAATTTGATCCTAGCTAAAAAGTTAGGAAAAAGTATAAATACTTAATGTGTTTTAGATAAGTGGATAGCTAATAATACCCTAAATAATTTTATTCTAGCAAAAAAGTTGGAATTTTTTTTTATAAATACTTAATATGTTTAGGATACGGCAATGAATCATTAGCTGGGTCTAGATTGATAACAGCCACTTTCCTGCAAAAGAAAAAAAAGAATAACAAATCAACAAATAATTTGTTCATATGCAACTTCTTTACCTTTCTTTAAAAACTAGTAAATCTCTCTCAATTGTACTTCAAATTTACCAAAGAAAAATCGCGAAAATTGTGAATGAGAACATAATAAACAAACTAAATTGTAACAAGTACCTGCCGATGAGATTGAGGAACTGCGACATGCCGTTGCAGTAAGTCGTTTTACCTGAACCAGGTGGACCGATCACTACTTGCCCGAAAACCATTTTTCTCTCTCTCTTGATCGCTCTATGTACAAATTTGATTCGAGGGATTCTCTCACTTGGGCAGACTGCAGAGAGGTCTAAGAAACGAAGAATCCAGAGCAGAAAAGGAACCTCTGGATTAAAATATGGGCCGGATTTATTTTAGGCTCCAAGTTAAGGTTAAAATTTTATTTGGGCTCCAAGTTAAGATTTTGTTTTGGGCTGAGGCCTTTTAAGTTGAGGCCCTTCGCTACTCATTTGGCATAATTCCTTGTAAAATAATTGAGACTTAAAAGAAAATAATTATGACTTGAGTAGCAGTGTTATTAAAATCGGACCGGACCGGACAGTTCAACCGGAAAAAATCAGAACCGTACTTCAGTCCAATTTGGTTCTTTAAAGGGATCTTTTATGTAACTGAACCGGTTCAAACCCATTATTTTTATTGGTTTTATTTTAAAACCGGCAACCGTTTAGAAAAAGAAAATTCACTTTTAATGAATAATATTTGGTCCTCGTTTCCTTCCTCTTCTTCTATCTCCCATCTGAACTGTTGTTTGTAGATATTTGATGGCCCGTGCTTTACTGAACGGAGCAATCCTTCTCTCGCACCAAGCAAAATCTTGATTTCGTACTTGAGTTTTAACCGTTAAGTGAATTTCAAATCGTGTCTCAAAGAGATAATGTATTTGAGGTAACGTTCCAGTGAGCAAGTACATTAGGAGATAGCTAAGCACGAATTGAAGGAAAGGGAAGTGAGGAGGGGTGGTTTGGCTTAGAACGACTATTGGAATAACTAAAATGAGGAGGGGCTGCTAGTTCAGAGAACCCATTTTTCTATTTTCTTTTCTTTTAGTTACACACATTGAATATTGGAAGCTGATAATTGTCCTCGCAGGCTTATCCCCGCAATATCTCTGCACAAACAACTAAAAAATTATGGAGAACCACTCAATCATTAATAAGCGTTTAAAAAACTGTTAATATTTAACTTGAAGCATCAAAGTATTTATCTTGAATTTTCAAAGTATTAATTCCTCTATAATGATCTCTATTTATGAAAGAATAAATCAATTCATTAGTTGTCTCCGCATAAACAAAAAAAAAGAAATTGAATCGTTCCCGCACAACTGGAAACTATTAAATAAACAATCCCCTCATACAATGATAAATACTTCTCAGACATAATGATAAATATTTTATGTTACATGAATAAATACTTCTTAGACATAATTGTAACTTTCAGTAAAACATCAATGATAAATATTTCTCAGACATAACTGCAACTTTCAGTAAAACATCAATGATAAATACTTTATGTTACATGGATAAATACTTCTCAAACATAATTGCAATTTTTAGTAAAACATATGTACATCAAAGATAATGATAAATACTTCTCAGAATCAATAATAAATACTTGTCAGAAACAATAATAAATATTTTCTTGAACTTGTTAATAAGTAATGTTTAATCAAATCAAAGTATCTAGAAATCAGAGACAATGGTAAATACTTCTTAGACATTGTGATAAATACTTGTCAACAATAATGATAAATACTTTTTGGAACATCAATAAACAAATAAACATTTATTAGCGGGAATTGTTATTAAAAAAAAGTATAATTAATGCAGGGATCTCTATTTTAGAACAGTATAATTAATGTGAGAATTGTTATTAAATGACAGTATAATTGAATGCAGGGATAAATAAAAATTATGAGCGAAATAATTGGAGAGATTAATGATAGTTAAGGAAAAAAAATGAGAGAGAGAGTGTGGAGATAAATTCCTTAATATTGAGGAGAGAGTGCGGAGAAAAACAGGGGACAGAAGTGAGAAAATTAGTATAATTATTCTTGAATATTTTATAGTTATTATTATGTAACCTTTCATGTTTCTATATAAAAAAAATGTATTGGCCTCTGTAGCAGAAAATAATTTAATACAATCTCCACACTTCAAAAGTTAAGTTGCAAATTGAAATACACATTATGTAACAATATAATAATTTTCATTAAAAAGATGTAAATTATGGTTACTTTTTATATATATCTAAAAAATAATATGTATATAATCATTTAAAAAATCAGTGGTTGAACCGATTGATCCACCGGTCCAATCAATAAACCGTTGAACCGAAGCTTTGTCGGGTCAACGTCCGGTCCGATTCTGATAATATTGTTGAGTAGTCGTTCGTTATGAATCTTACATTAAGATGTGTTGATATTTTTTTCAAAGGTATATATACTTGATGTTACTTCTCTATAGTTATTTAGAAGAATTTATAAGTTTTTTTTTTCTTTTATAGGTTTGTATTTCATTACCGAGATATATCTTTCTTAAAGAAGAAAAACTTGATAAAAACAAGCAAATGATTATTTAATTGTAATGGAATTCAATTTTCGTAATTACAACTGAATTGAGATTGCATATCATTTTTTTTTCTATTTCTAATTTATTATTTGATAGATTCGTGCAATATATTTTATTTGACTTTTTATTTTATCAATTTATTCTGACAATGTATTCTATCACTTTTATTTACTGAAATAAATAAATGAAGTAGAATTTTTTGGATCTTATCCGATCACTACAGTTCTTAAAAAAAATGTTTCCAGTTCTAGAAGGGGAAAAAATATAAATTTTAGCAGGGTCTATTGAATTAATAGATGGGGCGCAATAGCTCCAATTCTGATCAAATATAAAATAATGAGCTTATGTTATTTTATGAATATCAATGTAACAATAATTTCTTCTTGTTGTTGACCCGTTGTATAAAATTTAAATATTTCCATTTGGGCTATGAAAAGGATTTAGATATTTGAGAAAATGAGAATGAATTTGGGGTTTGGTTGGTAGGTTTTGGGAAAATATATTCAATTTGCCAGAGCTTTTTATAAATATTATGGAATTCTTAAAATAAACATTTATCAGTGACTTAAAAGTTCACTTTCGTGTAGCTTAAAGTTTCCCCAATTTAAATCTGTAGCATTAAATAAAAAAAATTTACGACAAATTTTCTGGAAAATCTCAAATATATAACACGACCGTTGTGAAAAATAGTAGCTAAAAAAGATTCTGTTAAAAACAACGCCTTAGTTTTTTTTGTTTTTTACTGTAAGCATGTCTAGTTCAGTCGGTGAAGAACAAAATAAATTCAGAAATTATTAGTTTTAGATTTGATTTTTTTTTTCAAATTACAAGTATTGTTAAATGTTATTTTTCAAAAAAAAAAATTAAGCTCACTTTTGTGTGACTTGATGTTTATTTAGTACGGTTAAATATTATATTTTCAAATTTCAACTCGCTGAAGTTTTGTCACAGTTCAACCAAAGTTCGTCAAAATTTTAAAAATCTTACTTAATTGGAGAAATAAATCGTTCCAAATATTGATTGATAAATTCATAACAACAATAGTAATAATTTATACATGTGTTTTAGAAACTTCTAAATTGTCTGGTTTTGGTTTTCTGGGGATCTGTCACGGACCCGAAATTTTTATTAGTGCTCAAAAATTCGTTCAAATTACTGAATTTGAGCGGAATCTTGAATAATGTCCTGTCCGATTAATAAATAACCGAACTGATTGATTTTGTCCGGTTAATTATTAATCGAACACAATTTTTGAATGGGGTAGATCATGTCCAGTTATTTATTAACCGGACAAAATCAACCAGTTCGGTTATTTATTAACCAGACAGGCCATTATTCGAGATTCCGTTCAAAATTGAATAGATTTAATAATTTGATAGAATTTTTGATATTAATAAAAATTTCGGGTCACGGACTCACAGTCTTGAATATTTTTCTCTGGCGATAAAAACAATTAACAATAAATTAGTAAATGAAAGAGAAATCGTGCAAGATGCATGACTACCACGACATAGCACGAAATCAATAAATCAACACCTTAATGAATTTATGGCTTCAGTATTATACAAAATGGAGATCTACATGCTCTACTAATGTACTATATATATATATATAAGCACAAATAAAATTCTCAGTTGGAAAAGTTTTTAGATTTTATCTCCAGACCAGACCAGACCAGAGCCAGAATATTCTAGTACGATGGCCAAAATTTAAAAATTGAAGTATAATTTTATTAGTATTTTTTATAAAAAAAAAACCAAAAGAGAAAAATATATTCTTTCACTGACGTTGAATAAACTCATTTCTTAATTATTTTTTTGCTATTGGAACTTAGTGAACCGTGTAATTCTTGTTCAAGCATAACTCTCACTTGTTAAATTCTTATTAAATTTTCTTAACATCCCTTTTAATTCATATTTTTCTGATTTATTTTAGAGGTGTTTTAAAAAATTATCTGTCAGGATCACTTAATTCTAATTATTTTAAATTAGTTTTGATGCCAGTAAAAGATAGTAGGCAATTGTTTACGTTATATATTATTTATTTATATTGAAAATTAATTTTAAAAGCATATTTTCTTCAGACAACAAATATTATGTGACTGAAAAGAAAGTTACGTGCTATTGTCACTCATCTATCTTATTTTTTCGAAGAAACACAGACTCAATTTTCAAAAACTACATTAAAAATGCTAAATGCATGAAAAATATTTAATAATAATAAAAATATGTGACTGGGATTTTTTTTAACAAATATAACTATAACTGGTACGAGTACGACAAACCACTAAAACCACTATCATCGATAGCGTTTTCTTTTTTTTTAACTTCTAAACATCATATCCTCTTTGAGAAAAAAAAATTAAATCTTAACATATATATTATATACTTTTATGGTGAAATTGCAACCAATCCATAAACAAAGAGTGAAGATGAAAAATATTCGAATGCATTCATTTTTGTGTCTTCATTATGCTTTATTTTTAAAACGTCAAAATTTACAAAGTAAAACTTAAACATTAAAATAAAATTTATATTATTTTTTCTATATACATGTAAAATATTATAAAATTTAATTTAATTTAATTATTATCAAGAGTTTATAGAAATGCATTAACATATGCTACTATCTGGAATTGAATTTAGATCATAAAACTTGATAAAAAAAGAAAACAACAACAACAATTTTGTTAATTGAAACCAGTAATTAATTCAGTGACAACATATATGCTCCCCAACTAGAAAATTTGAAATCTGCATGAAAATAAGTTTTTATGGATATCGAAATTTGAAAGATTAGAGTTCCATTTATCTTATGTAATAATTTTGTCAACCGAAGTACCGAACAAACTATTAGAAAATCAGATGACCAGAAAGAAGTCCCCGTTTGCTGCCATACAGATGTTTGTACTTAGTTGGTGTTGTGTAGCATATCTAGTGGTGCGGGACCAAATTGAGAATCAGAAATAAATCAGAATCTAGAGGATGATACAATCAAGCGATCCAAAAGAGGCAGAAATAAACCTATTTGGCATGGTGATTTTAATTTTTATTAGGTTGTCATGCAGGCAATCATACTTGTTTGGCAAGATGTATCTTTAAATTTGTGCAAGTATTATTATATTCGGTAGTATTTGTAACTAGGTAATATTTCCTTCCTTTTTTTTTTATCAATATGATGTACTGGAAGGATTTTCCATCTAGCTATATAACTAGAAGCAACAAGCAAGGCTAGCTTGTAAGGCAGCCAATCAATAATAAAAAAAGAATTGTTTGAATAATCTGTTCTTCACTCTCTTGTTCTTTTTTTTATAGATGTTCATTAGCTGTAGTCCATCAAAAGTAGCTGTCAACGTGATAAGAATCCAAGCAAAAAAAAAAAAGAAGACCATCATCGGCCTGTCAACTTGAGGTTTTGTGAGAACTTTGTCTCTCTTGTTATTTTCTTTGCTTAAAGTATACTTTCTTCGAATTTTTCGCATTATAGTTCCTTCGTGCCTAATCCAAAAATACAATAAAATAACCTTTTTTGTCCTACATCATCTAGATGTCTTAAATTAAACTTTTAAGTCTTTTAGAAAGATTTATTTATTAATACTTAAACCTTAAACCAACAGCAGCGAATATGTATGATATGTATCGGGGCATATTCCATTACTTATTATTTTTTAAAAGGACGCGGAAATTATGAACTTTAAAAAAAAAAAATTTACCATTTATATTATATAGATAAAACTAATAAAATAAATATTTCCTTGATTACATAATAAAATAAATATTAGGTATCATATCATATTCATGTACGCATCCGCATCATGCGCCAAAGGCAGACAAAATGAAGTCTTTTCGGAGACCCCTCACTTTACGACTGAGATTAAATTTTAACCAATTTGGAATTTGGACTAGTACAGGGGAGTCCGCATTGTCTGTATTAATTCAAAAGACCATCTGATTGTAAATGGAGCTCATCTGACTCCCATCTATAATGTAGGAGTCTTTAATATCAGGGCGGATCTAAATTTGCAAGAATTTTAAATTTCATGGGACGGTCCAAATATATTAGGAAATTTTTTTTATTTGCCACTCCAAAACTTGAAAATTAGTTATTTGTCACCCCAAAATATGAAATTAGTTATTTGCCACTCCAAAATCTTTAAATTAAACAAATTGTCCCAATTATACGTATAATTCAGATTTTTAATTTAAATTTTTCTAAAAAGTAGTGTATAATAAAACGAATTTTGGTATTTTCAAAATTACCCTTCAATAACCCCTTAAATCAAATGGTGTTGCCTGTGCTCTCTCTCGCTCCCTCGCATTGCGCATGCTTCACCTGCTCTCTTTCCCACGCCGTCTCCCTTCGATTTGCTAGGCATAATGCTTCTTCCTTTTCGCTTCCATTAAAGAGCACGCTTCGTAATCTTCAAGCATCCGAAGTGAAATTGAGTAGTACTGTCATAACGAACTGGTACGTGGCTCATTAAAAATTTTATTCCGATCATAAGTTTATATAAGCCTATAAGATCATAATAATGCATTCTTGCTCCATTACAGTAATGAATAATGTATGGAAGCATAACAGGAATTTTTTTTTTCTTTTGGGTGGACGAATAACAAATAAATTAAATTAAGCTTGTAGATATTGATTTAATAATCAGAGTTTAAATATAAAAATAAATATCAAGTAAGTTGAACCAAAAGTGTAAGAAATAAATCACTTCAAAATTAAATTGCAACACAGGTAAGCACATTTATCTCATACATCATCAGTAACATTAGAACAACATGATTGCTACCCCATCTCCATAGACTGGTACAGACAATCATGTAACTATTGTACCAGTAGCAAGGATTGTTACTCATCTCCATCTTCAAATAACTGAAACACTCCACCCAATATACTAAAAACCTGTGATGGAAATTCATAAACTATAGTCAAATTAAGGTAGTTACATGTAATTAAATATAGTACGATAATCTTATTACATGAGTAGCATAATTTGAAGTCTTACAAGTGTACATTGATTAGGTAATATCAAAGAAGAACAGAGACTCTAATTGAGTGCGCATTGACGATGAAAAGGGCTGAAACCAAGCCGATTCACTCAGACCTACTTAAAATCAAGGAGCTTTGGTGAAGTATCTCTAGGGGAAGTGTGGCAAGTATTTTATCGAGCCTTTAATTGAGTGCACACTAATGATGGGAAGGGCTAATAAAAGCTTTATGTCAAGTACTGAAGTGGAAGCCAATCCTCAATTGCTGAAAATTCAAGGAGCACTGAAGTATCTTCAAGGGCAAAAGTGGAAATGAGGGGTACTTTCTCAGAATTGCTGAAAGTTCATTGTAACATGTAATTTTATTTCTGTAATATAATTTTGTAATGTAATGAAGTGTGTGAATTTGATGTGTTAAATTTTTGTTTATCTTTTTTAGTATTTTACTTTTTAATTTGTTCATACTTACCGTGACTTGATTTTTTTGTTGTAACCTGTATGGTCTATGTAGATGAAGCATTAAACTTTTTGAGTATTTTATCTTTTTTTTTATACATGAAAAAGTTCATATAATATACTTTGTTTCTTGTATTAATTAATTGAATAGAAACTCACAAAATTTAACTTTTAATTCTCAAATGCTCAGTATACCAAATATA
Source organism: Carex sylvatica (assembly GCA_964058845.1). Classification (NCBI taxonomy): domain Eukaryota; kingdom Viridiplantae; phylum Streptophyta; class Magnoliopsida; order Poales; family Cyperaceae; genus Carex; species Carex sylvatica. Next base: position 118,897 of record CAXKVR010000028.1, read on the forward strand.
AATAATATCGATTGACATACAATAATATAACTAAGTTTGAATTTGCATATAAATAAATAGAACACAATCCATTTATATAATAATACCAACTGCTATTTGATACAAGCAACAATAATTACTATAGTTGCATAGTTGTTTACAAACATGCAAAATGAAGCCAAACAATAATATTCATCTTGAAATACATATAGCAAGTGCATAAATTACTTAATAATTTTTTCTTACAAAGAAATCACAAAATGTGCTAATAAGTTTTGCTTCATCTTGAAATCATCAAGTCGGTCTTTGTAAAGCAAATTCCATTGAGAGCGCTTTACCTTGATCATTTCTTATCTATGTCTCTTTAGTTGTAAGAAAAGGAAAAAAAAAATATAGTTGTTGCACTCACAAATTCAAGTTTGACTCTTGCTGCTTTTATAGCATGTTACCAAAATAGTGCCACAAAAGGTAAAAGCACATTAAATTATCTACTATCTACATAATTAAAGTAAAAAATTAAAATAACAAGAGCATACATTTGCTAATAAAGCTTTTCTTCATCTTGAAATCGTCAAGTCAATCTTTGTAACGAAACTTGGTCATTTTACAATTTCACCTGATCTGATCCAACTTGAGAGCAGCCAGCTACTTGTCAATATTTTTTGACAGATATTGTCATGTCTCAATTTTTGGCTGATAGAAGCAACAATTATAAACGAAAAATTAAGAACAATCTTTCTTTCACATAAGAGAGTTGATGTATATTATAGCAAATTTCTAACCTCCTCCTACCAATATATGAATGGAGTTTGGTTCATGCCTCGTGTTGGGAGATTTTGGCATGTTTCAATGTGGTGATTCAAATGGGATGCTCTCGTCTTTCTCTTTGCATTTAAGCTTCTATTGCAAGCCTTACAGATAGCTCTCTCACTGTTTGGCGGGTCCCCGAAATACTTCCACACTTCAGACTTCCTCCTTGATCTCTTGTTTGATATGCCTCCCTTGACAAGTAAAATGTCTCCTCAATGGTAGACATGATAATGAGGATAATTCTACATTTTTAGCAAAATAATTCATCCATAATGAGAATTATAACTTCACAATGATAGATTATAAAAGTGGTCAAAATAATTCAGTATTGCCGTTGATCGTCAATCATCAATAATTTACAGTTGGCAATTGTCTCATATACATTAGGCATGATCGCAAAGCAACTCATATTGATAAATCTGATATAAAATAGGAATTTTCTGTTAGAATTGTCATACAAGGAAGGAAGAAAGAAGACATACAAACTGGTATTAAAGTTTCTTCTGAAACATTTTTCTGAAAAATTAGAATTGTCGTACAAGGAAGGAAGAAAGAAGAGATACAAATTGGTACCAAGGTTTTAGAACAAACTAGGAACAATTGACGTCAAGAATTCAACAAGCAAGCAAGCAATTTAGTATGATTTCTTATCCAAAATAGCGAACAAACAATTTCGACAAACAAAGTTGTCAAGTCACAGACCAAGAAAAGCGGAAAGCTTTGAATAATTGAATCAATCAACATTTCAGCCTATTTGTGTCTCGGTGCTCAAAATTAACTAGAATTACCACTGATGAAAATTGATTTTCAAAATTAACTGGACTTTACCACTGCTCATGGTGCGTGGAGGAGGGACTGGCACCGCTGGTGGAGAAGGAACCATGCGGAGGACAGACAAGCGGGCGGAGGAGAGAACTGGCGTATGATCAGAGAGACAGGAGGGCGGAGGAGGGAGGACCGTGCAGAGGGAAAGTCGCTTGGTTACCAAAATTGGATTTGGGAACTGACGGAGCAAACAGATTCAATATTTCACATAATCTTCAGCAGGGGTATTTTGGTCAATATTAAAATTTGTTGAATTTTTCAGAATAATTTAAATCAAATATCTGAATTTAGTGTATAATTGTGGCAATTTGCTTAATTATATGACTTTGGAGTGGCAAATAACTAATTTCATATTTTTGGGTGGCAAATAACTAATTTTTATATTTTGGAGTGGCAAATAATTTTTTTTTCAATATATTAACTCAAAAGATTTATTTTTGAGTTAAGGCAGAGGATAGAAATTCAGCAAAGTAACAGGCATTATTGAGCTTTGAGATTCATGCCAAGTTAAAAAGAACAGTATGAATTCACTAATTGTAAGAAAATCTCTTTTCAGATAATGAAGAGTGAATTTCATGTCTCATATTGATATTTCATGCAGTGTTGTAAAAAACATCCGTTTAGGCTAATAATCGGTCGATTAGTTATTGACAGTGATTAAACTGTTACGGATTTTCAAGATTAATCAGTTAATTATTTTTAATTATTTTCAATTAATTGTTTGATAGTACCATGTCCGTCCGATAACCGTATACGTTATTTACAACACTGATTTCAAGTGCCAGATTGCCTTGAAGTCGTATCACCTCATATACACGAGATGCAAGTGTTACATCCGAACCTCTCTTTTTTTTTAACTTTGCACGAATCTTATAACAGTCCTCTACAATCTCAATAGATATTGAATTTAATTTAATTTGACTGAAATTAATTTAGACCGTCCGTTATTTTAAATTGCTCATCAGTAGGGGGGACACGGACTCAAATTCGTATCCTTTGCATTATCTCAAAAGAAAATATTTTGAGTTAATGAATCTTAACCATCCGATCTGTTTTAAATTTCGTACAGACTAAATACCCACTAATATTAAAAGACTCCTATATCATAAATATGAGCCGATTGGTTCCGTTTAAAATCAGACGGTTAAGATTCCTTTTGAGTTTTTTTTTTTTGACAAAAATGACAATCCACATGTTTCATTATGAAACAATAGTTCATACAAAGTATAACATAAAATTCAAAATACAATCCAACTATAAATACAGTTAAACAAAGCACAACAGAAAATATACTATCACAACAAAATCATAAAAAAAAAAATACTAAATCCAACTAAATAGTATACTAATGACAATAACACGGTTTCACGGTTTCTTTTGAGTTAATGCAGAGGATACGCATTCCACGGACTCGGTTGCCTTGGCAATTTCCACAAGCTGGAGTCAGAGTAGGTCCGATGCCCATTGGACCTACTTTGGTTCGATGGGTATTTGACCATCCAATTGCATCAAGATCTGTGTAGTCCGTATTAAAATCCGTCCAAGTTTTATCAATTTCCGTGCACACAGATCTTAATCTGATCGTACGGTAAAAGATCCCATTGAACCTAAAAGTAGGTCCAATGGGCATCGGACCTACTCCTATCTCCCAAAAGCTTCCTTTATTTCTTTCTTTTTCGCTGCCTCGTGTTCAGTTGCTGCGTTGACCTGAAGTATTAAACTTAACCTTCACCGTCCGATTCAATCCAACGACTGATCGTATATCTCCAACTGAGATGCGCAACGTGTCAATCAACCATCGGATGCTTTCACTGTTGGCTGTTGCGCTTGCAGTAATAACAGACGAAATGGCACGCATTTCCGACTCTGGTCAAAGCCTCAACGGGAGCATGAACAATGACTTGACCGCTTACTACTTAATCAGCTCTCCTCTCTCTCTCGAAATCTCTGAGGATCGGATCTGTGGCTCGGGTCAGCAATGGCGATTTCTAAGTTTCCGATAGTCTTCTTCCTCTTAGCAAGTATTCTTCTCTGTTCGAGTGTGAAGTGCGAAGAGGAGGAAGCATCGGCGGTGATTGTACTCGACAACAGCAATTTCACGGAGGTAGTAGAGAAACATGATTTCATTGTAGTCGAGTTCTACGCCCCTTGGTATTATTCTCACACATCATTTTCTTTCTCTCGTTTAGTCCTTTTATTTTTAGTTTCTTTACGCATTCTTCATAGCATTTCCTTTTTTTTTAATTTTCTTTTTGTTATTAATTTGAAATAATGCGAAGTAGTATTGTTAGATACACATGGAGCAGAATAGTTTCTCTTGTATTTCTCTGAAATGTGGGGCCTAGAGGAGTAGTACCGTTAAACTTGCAGTGAAGTTACAAATTTAGTGTGAAGTTGAACAGTTCGCGAGGATGGAATGTACAACGGAGCGCTCCCAAAAAGAAATAAAATAAAATTATATCGTTTTGGTTTGACATTTTGTCAAAAGAATTTCGTTCTTTTCCAAACTTGAAGCGATTATCGTACAAAAATAACATATGATGTTTTATTATTTCTTTTTCTTTTTTTACGATAGATGAATATAACAATTTCTTCAATTTATGTTACATTTCCAAATTTAATCATTTCAAATCGTATCTTTTTGACAGGTGTGGTCACTGCAAGAAACTTGCACCAGAGGTACAAATTATCTTGAATCATTAACTCCAAAAAAAAGAAATATTGCAGAAGAAAAATATTCCGAGTCTAAAATTTTCAAGCACACCCCTAATTTTCCCTGTAATTGCATTCCAGTATGAGAAGGCTGCACAAGTACTGAGCAAGCACAACCCACCGATCGTACTAGCCAAGGTGGATGGTAATGAAAAGACAAACAAGCCCCTCACAGATAAATTCAACATAAAAGGGTATCCTACACTTATAATCATAAGAAACAAAGGTGAGGTCCGGCAAGAGTATACGGGACCAAGACAATCCGATGGCATTGTAAATTATTTAAAGACACAAGCAGGTCCCGCTTCTTTCGAGATCAAATCTGAGGAAGACGCTAAGAGTGTGGTCGATGATAAGTCAGTCTCTATTGTAAGTTCAGATTTAATTTATTTATTTATGTATATATTTACCATTTTATCTTTTATTACTTTTTCTGATGGTGTCTATGTTCCTGCTTATGTTTAGCACATTTCTTGTTTCTAATTATTATTTGAGTTTATTTTTGTTTATACTGTAAATAACTTCACAGATAACGTAGGTTTATCTAAATATATAGGTGAAATTGAGGATTTATTGCCCAAGTGAGAATTAACAGATGCAAAACTGGATTTAATTAGGTTTAGTTTACAACTGAGGGTTAATTGAAGTTAATTGCACATAATTGTGAAAAATGGGGGCTTTTGTAAACCTAATTTTTCTCTTTTTCTTGATTAATTGTGCTGAATTATACTTTCTTGAACCCTATAACAGGTCGGTGTTTTTTCTGAATTTAGTGGAACTGAATTTGACAAATTCACAGAGCTAGCTGAGAAGCTGAGGTCAGACTACACCTTTGCTCACACCAAGGATGCAAAGATCTTGCCGCACGGCGACTCGTCAGTGGCGGTCCCATTTGTCAGACTTTTCAAGCCATTTGATGAGCTCTTTTCTGATTACCAGGTATGTCGCCAGACACCAGTGGCACCAAGCATGGTATTATTTTGGCAACTAAATATTCTTATGCATTGCTGATTTTGTGCTTCGTGTTATTTTTCCTTAACTAATTGTAGGAATTTGAGGTGGACGCATTGCAGAAGTTTATTGAAGCAGCCAGCATACCGTTGGTGGTTACATTTGATAGTGATGAATCTAACCGTCCGTTTATCCTCAAATTTTTCCAAAACCCAAATATCAAAGTATGACGCCTTTCAATTTTTTAATCTAATAACAAATGTCCAACTTAAAACATAATTGCTGCCTTATATGACTTCTATTTAACATTACATTTAGTACAAGATTGTTGAATTGTCAGGTACTATCCCTATGAGTATATTGTCAAACTATATCATCCAGTAGTATCAAAGTTTAAGTTGAAGTTGACATGAAATATGAATAAATCCTGAGCACTAATGTGCTCAATTTTGAGTTGTTAAATATATGGTTCAAATCCAACCGGACTGACCCATTGGACCTGACTTGCAATTTGTTCCTCAGGCAATGTTTTTCACGAGCTTCACAAACGATAAGATTCAGGATTTCAAAACTGAGCTACATAAAGCTGCAGTGGAATACAAGTCTAAGAACATAAGCTTCTTGCTTGGCGATCCTATGACTAGTCAAGGGGCTTTCCAGGTTTGTTCAAGTACCAGCAGTTTACATTCTTTTATACAAGCAATTTTATATGAGGAGTCACTTAATGTGTTCCCTAATAAATATCAACATATCATGTATGTCCCTGCAAAACTATAATAATTTGCTAAGTTTCACTTGGGTCCTCATTGCTCTTAATATTTTTTAAATATGAGTGGGGCTTGAGGTTTATTATTTGTGCATACATCATGCCTCCTCACAAGGGCAGAATTAGAAAATTTAGATGGGTAGGGTTAAAATTCATAATGGATGTAAAGAAACTTTTCAACTTTACTGATATGATCAGAAAAACTCAATAGCATGAAAATACAACAAAATAAAATAGACCACCTTTAAATTTGTTCTATAAAAGGACAGGTACAAATGAAAATTACAAAACGAGCCCTCTGTTTTGATCAGAGACTGGAGATATCTTTTCCTATGCTTACAACTTGAATATGGGCATCACACTTTGCGATAATCTGTACAACCTGTGATATTTATAGGGGCATATGATTAATGAATTATTTTCCAATTCTTAACATTGAAATTATGTATCCTTTATTTTTTTTAATTCTAGTTCTATGGACTGAAAGATGAGTGGTTGCCCCTCTTCATGATACAAGACAACACAAACAGAAAGTATCTCAGTAAGAACGTGGAGCCCAATCAGATCACTACTTGGATTAAGGAATACCTGGTACAATTCAAATCTCATCTTTACCCTAACTAATTGTAACCATAGTTGACCTTGATATTTGAAAACTTCATTCCATTCTCTAGTTTACAAAGCAAGATTTCAGATATTTTAGACCCCCTTTTTGATAAAACACTAAGCTAGATCTTTGATATTATCAGATTATTGACACTAGAGCTGGTCCTTGGAAAGTAAAACCTGCATGGTACAAAGAGACAATAGATGGATATAAAAAGACAGATATATAGGTCCTGTCATTATAATTATAATGTTTTTATTTATAAATGCAGGATGGTACATTGACTCCATACAAGAAATCTCAACCGATCCCAGAAACCAACAACATGCCAATCAAGATTGTAGTTGGCGAAAGCTTCAATGATATTGTCTTCGAGTCTGGCAAGAATGGTACACTCTTGGGACCATACACAAAAAAAATTGCATGATACCAGATCACACTAATTTTTCACTTGATCCTTAGATCAAATATGATTTTGCAAAGTTACTTCAGATTCTCTTGAACCTGAAAATGAAATTTCAACCTTTGACTTCCGACACTGAAGATTTCTGCTACTTGTAGCATTTTTTTTTCAGATACGAGGAATAATTATAGAAACACTATGGTTCAGACAAACAATTTCAGATTGAACATGTGCAAATATTAGTAGGTTGCAAATGTAGTTCTTATATTAACTCACGAAATGCAATGCAGTTCTACTGGAGTTCTATGCACCGTGGTGTGTACATTGCAAGAAACTTGATCCGATGTTGGAAGAAATTGCTGTTGCTCTTCAGAATGACGAAAGTATAATCATTGCGAAAATGGTATATATGTCTTCATTCTTTCTGTTTTTTCTCTAACCTATTATTTGAAAAATGGATTGCCTATCAATATAACTTTCAAATGTTGTAAGTGGATCCCTCCTCATATATATATATGATTGCCAAAATCATCATCAGAGTACCTTACTTTTATGATCTCCGTACCTTCTCTACTTTTTTCTAATGCAAATTATGGTTAAATGTGCCCTTCGTGAGTTCTTGGTGTCATGGACTCCATCTTTTACAGTTTAGCAATATGCTGTAGTGTTATACCTCTTTTTGATCCAATATACCTTTTCAAGATTCCTGTACCATTCTGTTGCAGTTCGTTTTATCCATACCTTCTCCTGTGCAAACCAATTCTTTTGTATTTATAAATATTTCTTTTGGTGAGGTGTGTATTTTGTAAGTATTGATATTATTATTTTATAGCCCTCTTTCGACTTAATTCAGGCATATTTATTTTTAATATTTTTCAGGATGCCACCTTAAATGATGTCCCGGATGAATTTGAGGTGTCAGAGTTCCCGACATTGTATTTCTTTTCAGCTGACAAAAAAAGGGAAGTGTTTAAAGGAGGTAGAACAGTTGAATCTATAACTAATTTTATTAAAAAGCACAAGTTCCCACCGACCGCTGAGCCTGAGACGACGATTGAGACTGAGGCAGTAGTTGAAGCAGTGGCTCAGTCTGAGGCCGAGACCGTAAAAGATGAGCTATGAAGAAGGTACCTATAAATTCCCTTTTTATTTATCTGGATACTCTTTTTGTGCTTGTACACTTCTTTGGATAATATCCCATTTTATTTGTTTTTCTTTAAATGAGCATTTGATATAAAGAATGAGTCATGAATTTAAAAGGATATGTTACAAAATGATAAACTATTACAGTAATTACTTTGAAATATATACATATTAATTTATTAAATTTTGAGTTATATTCCATCCAATAATATATGCGCGCATTACATGTGACGAACTTAACAACATTTTTTTTTAGGAAATGCAGTTTAATGAGTTTTTAGGATATAATGTTATTTTTTTTTCTTATTCTATTTTTGTTAGGAGTTGGCCCAAGGAGTGAAGTGATTCCTTGTATACAACACAAATCATTCATGGTGGTGATGAATTACTCAGGGATACTTTTTTTTATTTGTTTTTGTTTTGTTCAAAAGGAAGAACTACTTTTTAATTTTTAGATGGGCTATTTGTGTGGGCCACAATGTTGAATTTTGTAATTTTGTCAATGGGCAGTTGAATTAAGACAATAACTTACTAAAAGTAATTTTCCAACTCTGTTAATTATACGGATATTATAAAAAAATTGAAAAAGGATGTTTCTAAGATTCTTTTTGTCCTTTAATTATACATCAATATTTACCAATAAACTCAAAATAACAGGAAGCGCTACACAAATATTACAACACATAAACCGACTCTTACTATTGTTAATTTGTTATGGTCCTTGCATTTTCTAAATGTTAAAAAACCTTCAGGAATGTTTTAAAATGCAAAAAATAGCTTTTGTTGCTTGCTATCGAAATTTACTTTCTTATAAAAAAAAACCTAAATTTTTTTACTCAAAACAAGTATCTAAAAATATATGCTAACAAGACCTAAAAATTTGTACGTTAATTTCGCGGTCCTAAAAGCTACTTTGGTTGTATAATTATTTATTAATTTCTGGTTATCTTGTGCTTAGTCAGTTCATTTGATGATCATGAGAGATGAGACATTTATTTTTGGCAAAAAAAAAAACGAAGGTTAATCAAATGACATTTTGCATACATTTTTTTTTCCATGTATTATTAGTAAGGTCTTAGATATCAGACATGCAGGGCGGACCCAGAGTAGAACAGGGAGGCAGTCGTTTTTTTTTTCTGAATTTCAAGTTTTAGTAGTGATCTATCGGTACCGATCGACTTTGTCTCTCCTTGGAAATTTTTTTGCCCCCCTCTGAAAGTTTGATTTGTAATTCAGGTTAAATTTAGTGTTAAAATAAAAATAAATTTCTTGAATTATGATTGGTAATTAGAATTATAAATTAAAATATTAGAAATGATAAGTCAGAGCACTGAAAAATATAAGTTAAAGCATTATTTTTTTTTTATCGAGTACCCAATTAGTTAATGAGTTTAAATTCAATAAGCTATTTAAACCCGATTTGATTTTTTTTTTTGGCCCCCCACCCCCCTTCTCCCCCTCCTTCGCCGTGATGAAAATTCTGAATCCGCCCCTGCAGACATGCTAGTATTATCTAAAAAGAAAAAAGAAAAATACATTTAATGCATCTAGTGTAACTTTTAAGATCAAATACATATATAGATTCCGACACTAAAAATAGCCAGTAAAGTGAAGATTCTAGGTAACGAGTTATTTCAAAATTATATACATACAATAGTAGAATAATATATTTTAGAGTCTGTCGATTTACAAATATTTTACTTTAAATATAAGAGAAATTTAGATATATACCCATTGAAACTTTATCAAATAGATATTTATCAATCAAAATTTTAAATTTAGTCATTGCCCATCTAACCTCAACTATATTATCAGTATACCCATCTATTGATTTTGTCACTTAAAAAACTATATAATTATAATAAAATATTGGATTGACAGTTCCTTTGTCTAAAATATGTTATTGGTAACCGTTGGAGATTATATATATAACTAATACTTGCTTCTATCTCCACCTTTGATCCACGTTTTTCTGCCTGATAGGATAGGTCTCTTCAAAGTAGGAAGTGCTTTAGATGTGCTTGATAGAAATTGGCTTGATATAGATTAATAGATAGAGATGTACCTCACCACGACTGATAGAGTTGCTGTTGAGACCACACGCCTGACGATAGTATGAGCATCCAAGCTCTGCATACCACGTATGATAAATCTGATTGATGAAAAAAAAAACTGGTAGCATATCATCACTCAAACCTAATCCGTATAAGAAAGCGGAGCTATCTACTTGACCAAAGAGGAAAGGATATTTATTTCTTTATATGGGTCTCTGGGAACTAGGTAATATAAGAAAAAGCCTGATAAGTTGAATCTTAGGAAGGAGGAAGTGAAATCTCTCCAAGCCTTTAAACCAAATGGCCGGCCTCCTTAACGCCTTCCGTGACCACCATGTATTCGCCTTCTGTAGTAGACAAAGCAATGGATACCCTCACCCGAGCTTTATTTTCTTCAGACGAGTCAGTTTTCAATGCCATTTCTTTGCCATGAAAAGGCAAAATAGGATTGTCATAAAGAAACTTCACTGTAGTGCCTGGTCCTTGCTCTATCTATCTTGGGAAAGGCGCACCGATTGACATATCATTATAGATTGTTGGAAAGCATAGTAGGTGGAAAAAAAAACTCACATGTTAGAATGTAAAGAAAGACGAAAGAGGTACTGGTACTACTAGAGTGCTTCAAATAATTTCAATTAAAGTGTTGTATTAGGACTGTAAATGTTATATTATCTTACCATTTAGAGAAACTACATGAGTGCTCAAAACATCATCAATTAGAGTGTTGTATTAGGGTTGTAAAAGTCCTATTATTTTGTTATCTGGAGACACTACCCTGGCGGAATCACAGACGTGATCACTCATCACTCACGCGAGAGACACAGACACGCGAGCCGTGCCACACCTGATGCGGATCGCGTCAGACTTTTCTGAAAACAAAATGTAAAATGAAAATAGATCCCAATTAAAGGAAAGTCGGTCAGAAAGGCTATAAGATGGGATTTCTTGCTACAAACCAATAATTCTGCATTTTATGGAGCAAATGAGCAATTCCTAGGGTTTGGACTTGACGGCTAGCTTGGAGACGAAGTTGAGAAGCGAAAGACGCAAGTTTTTCACGGATTTTCTTTGTTCTTCGGATTTTGTCATGAACAATTCTTTTATCACTTGTTTTATTTACTTTTTTTTATCATGTCTAAGTAATTTATTTAGTTTCAAGGGTTACGATGTAGTCGGATACTCTGTTTTATTATGCATATTGTTTGAATCTGTGTTGACGTTTGTGTTTATTTGTTTGAGTACTATTTTAATTGTTTTGTTGAAATTGATTGAATGATTCTTGTTGTTTACTATTAGATGTCTATAGCATATTTTCTAGTACTTTGGCATTGATGTTTCTTTCAACCAAACTAAGTATCTGAGGTAGATTTTCGAGCCGTGAGGAGAGACCAAATAGTAACTGAGATGTGAACTTTTTCATTTATCGAGAGATGATGGATACATTTAGTAAACCGGACAAATAACTTATGTTGAATACTAAACGAGAGTTTAGGGTTGAAAACCTAAGAATGTGAAACTGCATTTCCATTACCAAGTTTATTAAGCCAATAAACGAGAGTTGAGGTCTAGAAATATTAGGTACGGTCAGTAGAACCTTACACAAAGAAACAACACAAAAACATGCAACTTGTTGTATTCACTCGAGGCCAACACGAGCCACGTATGAGAGTATGCGGGTCACGTCAGGTGCCGAGAGGCAGAGTTGAAGATGAAATTAGAAATCCTGGAAACGTCTTTTTATATCTTATTTAAAATCAAACTTTACTTTCTGTCATTTAATTATTGCAATTGAATTTAGAAAATTAAACAAACCAAATCAATATTTTCTTACTTCTAATTTTTAAGTAATTTAGGTAAAATCTAGTTGATACCTGAATTGTCTCTTGGATCAATACCTGATTATACTAAACGATAGGACTGTGCACTTGCAGCCTGAATCAGAAGTAAAAGTCAAGATTTAAAAGGTACAGCTTGCTGTACTAAAACTTTGTACGATACACTTTTGTGCGAACAATAATTATGTACCTAGAATACTTAGAATTGATAACCCAAAAGCCAATTGAAAGATTGAATAACCTTTCAAAATGCATAAGCAAATACCCTTAATATCCTGCAGGTAGTGACAATGTCAAACGCTAGGTGGTCTGTGGGATAATCTATGCCACACACGGTAGTGACAGTGCCGTATGCTGGGTAGAGAGACGTCTGAATTTATATTTTTATAATCAGAAGGATAGCAAACATGAACCCTAGAGAATCTTTATTTAATCATTTAGCTTAACGCTTATTCTCGATTAGCACCACTGCATCAAATCTAAAATAAATATGTATAAACCAACCAACCTAACTAGTGAAAATTGTTATAATCTAATACATTATCATATGGATCGATACTCCAATTTATACTACGCGGTAGAATTATGCGCTTGTAATTCGATAGTAAGTAGAAATTAAGGTTAAAAAGTATAATAATTTATACTAAAAGTAGTAGTCGCGATTTGACTCATCACCTACGTGCTCAGAATGCTTCGTTTATACTTGTTTTAGCCCTAAAAATACCAGAAATCTACAATTCTAGATAATCAAGTGAAAATGAAAAAAGTAATCTGATTCGACCTAAATTGGATATTTGTAACTCGATATTTGACAATATTTTAGGTTAAGTGATATGAAATAACTACTTATATCAGCCTTATCATATTTCATTTTCTTCTAGTTGTCTTTTATCTTGTACTAGTTGTATTTCATGTTCTTTTAGTTGTCTTTCTTTTACTAGTTGTTTTTTATTTTTTTCTAGTTGTCTTTCATCTTGTACTAGTTCTCTTTCATCTCGTACTAGTTCTTTTTCATCTCATACTAATTCTCTTTCATCTTGTACTATTTCTCTTTCATGTTTTACATGTTGTCTTTCATCTTCTACTGAATGATTTTCATGTTCTACTAGTTGATTTTCATCTTATTTTAGTTGTTTTCATATTTTACTAGTTATTTTTCATCTTCTTCTATTTGTCATTAATCTTGTATTTTTTGTCTTTTATCTTGTATTGGTTCTCTTTCGTATTTTTTTGTTGTCATTCGTCTTCTACTAGTTATTTTTTATCTTCTTCTAGTTGTATTTGATCTTGTACTGGTCTATTCCATGTTCTACTGGTTGTATTTCATTTACTGTTGGTATTATATCTTTTTCTAGTTGTTGTTCATCTTTTACTAGTTGTTTTTCATCTTATACTAGTCTTTCATTTTGTATTGGTTCTCTTTCTTGTTATACTTAGTTATTTTTCATGTTCTACTAGTTGTCTTTCTTGTTCTACTGCTTTTATTTCATCTTCTTCTAGTTATCTTTCATTTTCTACTAGTTTTCATGTTCTACTAGTTGTGTTTGATCTTCTTTTGGTTGTCTTTTATCTTTTACTAATTGTTTTCATCTTCTTCTAGTTGTCTTTCATCTTGTAATTGGTTATCTTTCATGTTTTACTAATTGTGTTCATATGCTACTGGTTATCTTTTATCTACTATTGGTTGTATATCATCTTCTTCTAGTTGTATATCATTGACAGACATAAATTATATACACATTCAATCTGATTTTTATCACAAAATAACACAAACTATCTTGTATTTTTGAACTAAAAAGAATAGAATACACCTAGAATCAAGTTACTACATTTGCTCAGTCTTATTTACAGGAAATAAAGAAAACAAAGAAAATCTTCTTTAGTGCGGACGCACTCAGTACTTAGCCAAATTTTAGACAATTTTAGAATCTTGAGAAAATAGAAAAATTCAAGCTTGGTGCAGATGCACGAAGGAATGCAGAAAGCCTAAAAATGCATTTTCGATGATTTTTCTATTTCTGGCACTCTAGAACACATTTCAAGAGCTCAAATTAGACCACGCCAGTTTGAAAAACTTGTAGAACAAGTATCTATTAAGCTCCTCACTACCTTTGGCCCAGAATTAGTAGAATTTCAACTATAAAAATAGTAAAACTTGCCCATTCAAGGCATCTCTTGGTGTATGTCTCTTACCATCAGTGTTTTAAAATGCAGTTTTGTTCATGCATGCGAAAGGCCACTGCATACTGCATATGTGGATTTCAATGCGAATTTATATATGCAAATTTTAAAATAAAAATTCACGTATATATATATTCATATTCATATAGTTAAATTTATTTCCACATAACCAACATGAAGTGTGCCTTATTGTATATAAAAAATATAATAATTTGGGATGGGATAGTAAAACTCCGCATAATGTATATGAACTTTTAATTACATGCACTACATATTACATTTTTAATCCGCATATCCGCATATTCGGACCGCATATGTGGTCGCATGATCAAAACTGCATGGGAAGGACTACATGACTTTCTGAGCATGGCTGCCGACTACATAAGCATATGCGGTCCATGCGGCCACATTTTAAAACACTGCTTACCATTGAATTTAACGAAAATCTGCAGAAATTCCTAAAGTCTCGGAAGCATTTCAAGGAAGAAGAATAAGAATATTCAAGCAAGAAGTCGACAAGATTAAGGTTCTTCATTTAGAGAAGGGTGCAACTATTTCTCTATTTAATTTCTTTTTGTTTTTGCCAATCTTTGTAATGAATCTTTTGTTGAATTCTTGCATCTCCATAAGAGGCTAGTTTTCCTCTCTAGGGGTTTAGGTCTTATGCATGAACTTGTTTAATTCTATTTTACTCGGATCTTAGTTTTTATTATGATTATTTTATTTGATTGTTAATTTTTGTGATTTATTTTTTGTCTTGATTACATGATTTGTACTTGAATTGTAGTTATCCCGTTTTGGATTCGAAAGAACCAAAATTGCTCGGATCATATAGGATAGTACCAAATTGTGAACACAAATATCTTAGGATTTGGATTAGAATTTACCAATTTGACATCTAAATCGGAACTACATAAATTAAGGTTAGGATTTGGTGAATGACTTAACTGTGAAGTCAACCTCTAATTAGGATCTCTTGAATTGAATCGAATATTGGTATAAAGGACTTAATCGTGAAGTACCGATATTTGAGAATATGATAAACTAACAAGAGCTTCATGGTCTAGATAGCTAGGGTAAAGGACTTAACCGTGAAGTCCGAACTATTTAGGCATGTTATTAATTCACGACCGTGACCCTTTTTAACATCTTAGGTTAGAAACCTCTCCAAATTAAATATGAATTTAAACAAACCGAGTCGATAGAATTAGCAAAAGATTGTAGACCGAATGCCCCTAGACTTTTAATCTTTGAAAGCAATCAAAACTCTCTTTTACTTTTCTTATTTACTTTAATTGTTTCAAACCTTCTCTTCGGGTATTGAATCCAACCTTAGAATTTTAGAACAAACCACCCCCCAATCAACTTTACTTTCTTAAGTTTTTTGAATTTAATCAATAGAGTTAAGAATTAGTATTTAACCATATTCCCTGTGGATCGATACTCAAGTACTACAAGGATAGATTGTGCGCTTGCATCTGACCATTCTTTGAGTATTTAGGTTTATAAATTTAAAACTTCAAAGAGTATAATCATTAGCATAAAACCCTATACACAAAATACTCAACAATCATCTTCGTTATGTACTAGTTGTCCTTCATGTTTAACTGGTTGTTTTTCATCTTTTTCTAGTTGTCTTTTATCTACTACCGATTGTCTTTCATCTACTACTGGTTTTATATCATCTTTTACTCGTTATATTTCATATTCTTCTATTTGTCTTTCATTATGTACTAGTTGTCATTCATGTCTAATTGGTTGTCTTTTTTTTTCTAGTTGTCTTTTATCTATTATCGGTTGTCCTTCACCTACTACTGATTATATTTCATCTTCTTCTAATTGTCATTTGTCTTTTATTAGTTATTTTTCATCTTCTTCTAGTTGTATTTTATTTTGTATTAGTTATTTTTCATGTTGTTTTGGTTGTCTTTCGTTTTTTACTAACTAATTATTTTTTATATTTTAATAGTTGTTTTTTTATTTACTAGTTATATTTTTTCTACTACTAATTGTGTTTCTTTTTCGAGTTGTATTTCCGCACGAGAAGTTATAAGCGGATGCGCTCTTAACGGGAATTATAAATAAGGAGGCAGACCACCGTTTCAGATTATACCTTTCTTTTCTTGGTCTTTCGGCTAAGATTAAGTGTTATATATGTGGGCCTTGTGCTCACAAGTCACAACGATATTAAATTTATTTTTTGTAGGGGGGGGTCCACCACAATAGCTTGTTACTGGGTCCCTCGAGCGTCGCTCTTGTGCTACACTGTTGCATGGACCTAGTGCACCCCTACCAAACTAAATATGAAAGTTTTTGTTATTTATTAAGAAATAGACTTGATTTATTTAAGCAGTCAGTAATTAGACAATCTGTTTTGCTAGGAAGAAAAAATAAGAAGAGTAGTCGAGGTAGGGGTGTAAACGAGCTGGCTCGGGTCAAGCTGGACCTTAGCTCGGCTCGTTTGTTTTGGCCCGAGCCTGGACCGAGCGAGCTGGATTTAGGTCATCCGAGCCAAAAACCCCTGGCTCACTCGTGATAAGCCAACCCGAGCTAGCTCGCGAGCTGACGAACTGGCTCGCTGGACTTTATTGTCCGATATTATACAAATTCAAAAATATAAAAATAAGAAAGCGCATTCAAAAAATTTAAGAAATCGTCCAGTAGGCACATCTTCAAGCAACTGAAACCCATATCATTTCTTTTCAGACCAAAAATACACCAATTTTGCATAATTGCGTCTTTGAAAATAGAACTGGACTTAAAATTATACGGGGCTAAATCCTAAATCCACTGTGACTTAACGAGCTGAGCTGGTTCCTGACTCAACTCGTTTATTTTGGGCTGAGACTGAACTGAACTGGCTCGTTAATAGCTCGGTCCACTACCGAGTGAACTGTTAGTGCACGAGCTAGAGGCGAGTCACAAACGAGCCACGAGCCGCAAGCTTTTTTGACAGCCCTAGTCGAGGACCCCAGTAGACAGGAAACGAGGAACAAACGTGTCAAATTTTCTGCCCGATTTAACTATTTAACCAAGATGACCGAAACCAGCAAAGAAAATGTTTGAACGTGTGGTAAACCAATTATTTTAGTGTTCAGATAGGGATATTGGGTATATTTACCCACAAACAATAAAATTGAATATATTCATCAAACACTTCATTCAGAAGAAAAACATATTGACTTGAAACAGCCACATTCGAGCAAAGCATGAGCTCATTGCAAAATTTCAACCAAAACTGAACCGGTTGAAAGAGATATCTTGGTTACAGAGATCCTTGCCATGGCGGAAACCTAAACTAAAAATCACCCTCCAACCACAACAAAGCCACAAAATCTACAAACAAAATCAACACTGCCGCATCTCCTCTAATCATACTGATTGAGTGCAATCTCCCCCAACAGGCCATGGCCAGGCCGTTCCCTGTGCCGCCACATATTGATAAGCAGTTCTGTTTTCTTTCACCGGATGATGACCACCGCCGTATCAGGAACAACTTAGACTGTTCTGCTCTGCTCAAAATACTCCCTCACACTACACCAACTATCTCAGCTTCTATGCACCTAGTATGGCGGGGAGACACACAACTGGACCTTCACGCCGGTCACAGAGGGATTGCTACTCAGGCTCCCATCTTGGCTACCACTTCAGCAGTTGGAGCATGATGCTGAATTTTGGGAGGCAAGGTATCAAATTCTAATCATGCCATGGCAGACAATGTGTGCTACCTCGCATCTACCACAAGAGACTCAGGAGATTATCACAATCCAAGACTTTCTGATAGATTTCTGGAGTCCGAAATACTTCCGGCAAGCTATCTCTTCCATGGGGGTTTTACATGGGGTGTTGTCGGAAAATCTTTCTCAGCCAGGAGGTCCTACTGTGACTCTATTACTAGATTGCTATGAGGTGGCATTGATCCCTCATAAGCTCATAGTGGGACACAACGATCAGTGGACGGAGTGTACGGTTTATCTCCATGGCCGTCAGGCTAGAGGATCAGATCAATCCTCACCACCTCAACCGCCTGATCCGAACCAGTCGTCGAGGCCTACTGCTACCCACACTAAACCGCTCTCCTACTCAGAGCAAGCTCGCTATCAACCACCATGGAGACGGTGTGCTGGGGTTTCGCCGGGGGTAGTGCACCCCCCAGTATTGGTGCATGCTGGCCTTGCAAGGCAGTCACCGAAGATAGCTCAAAACTTTCACCTGGTTCGGTCCAAGGACGGAATAGGTGTACCAAGTCCAGCAACAGAAAGAGGGCAAAGACAAACCCTGCATGAAGGGGACCGTGTACCACCTCTGGGATCTGTGCCTAACGTTTTCAGGTACAGACTGCAAAGTGTTCCCCAATTTAAAACAAATTTTCACACGCAAACCACACGTCTGGGGACACATTTCACTTGTTCAAAGCAACCACATGTTATGCAAAGGCAGTCTAGAACATTCCAACCCTGTTATCCAACCAAATACACAAGGCGCGATAAAGAAAACTGGAGAGAATCCCCTTATTCCAGAACTGGAGAAAACTGGAGGGCATCAAAAATAAACCCCCTTTTAAAACCAAACAACACTGGACAGCCCCAACAGCCATCAAATTCAACTCCTCTCCATTTCTTAAACCATAAACCCCTCCTTCCTTCTAGCTACAGCCAAAACCCTAACCTCAGACCTCTTCGCCACCCCACTCATACACTACCAAACCCTAACCTTAGACCTCTTCGCCCCCCCGCTCATACTCTACCAATGGCAGCTCTCTCTCTTGAGGATGAGGCTCTCATCAAACGTTTCCTCGATCTCAAAACTGATGATGAACAAGGTGAGGTACTTACTATGCCACTTCATGCGGCCACAGTAATTGACTGGAGTCGCTGCTTGTTAGCCAATGTGCTAACTGTGCGCACAGTACTAGATTCCTTCTTCTCAACATGGATGATCAAAACATGGGGCGCAGATCCTCAAACAACCCTCTCCCCTGTCTCCAAGGGTTGTTATCTGGTGAAGTTTGTAAGTAAGGAAGAGATGCAGAAGGTCAATGTGTCGGGTCCATGGGCCTATAGGGGTGACATAGTCACTACTCTCAAGGTCTCCTCACAGGAAGAGCTTAACCCTGACAGGTTCCAGTTTGTAGATCTATGGGTTCAAATATACAATATACCAATCAATGCGGTGACTGAAGAAGGATTGGATATCATTGGGGCAAAAATAGGCGTACCGGTCTCCTTACCGGTGGAAGGATTCTCTGGTGGCAGAAGATTCATAAAAATGAAGGTCAAGGTGGTGATTGGGGAACCCGTAAAGGACAAGGTCAAGATCCGACCCCCGCTTATAGGAGACTTTGAGGTCTTCTGTTATTACGAGAAGGCATCTCACATCTGCCGTTTCTGCGGCTTGTTGGGCCACGACATGGCCAATTGTGCGGATCATACCCGCCTTCTATCTCTAGCCTCAGCCCACAGCGATAGGCTCAACAGGAAAGAACTCATGCAGCCTAGGAAAGGGGCTTGGGTCATGGACTCCAGTATCATTCCAAAGACGGACATGGGCTCAGTAAATTCACAAAAAATGCCTCACTCCCCTACTGGGCCTTTTAGCAGACAGAACACTGTTGCTGGACAGATCAAAGATGGGCCACAAATGAGCAGCTTCTCAAGTCCAATGGACTCCAACACAGATGGAAACAACAATCTCCCAATAAAACGGCCTAGACCAGTGGGGCCTACCGCGCCGGCACTGGATATATGAGAATTTTGTCGTGGAATTGTCGGGGTAGTGGAGGCACGACAATTGCCACGTTAAACCGTTACATCCATTGCACAGGGGCAAAAATAGCCTTTATCTCGGAGACGAAATGCAAACAAAAGATGGCGATACAACGAATCAAGCAAACGTCCTTGTGTAACTATGAAATAGTGGAGTCAGAGGAGTTATCTGGAGGGTTATGGCTTATGTGGGATGATGAATACAACGTAAAAGTTTTGAAAAAAAATTGTAATTTGATTGTGGCAGAGATTTTTGATAATAAAAAAAAATATGCATCATGGCTGCTAATGGGGGTTTATGGCGACCCCTCTAGGGTACATAATCAATCACTTTGGGATCATATAAGTGGTATTATTGAGGATAGGGAAGGTCCAGTTTGCTTAGTTGGGGATTTCAATGCCTTGACTAACGAGTCAGAGAAGGCTGGGGGGAGCTCGGTTTAAGCTCAAATAATGCAAATTTCAAGTTGTGGCTGAATAGCTCGGGCCTAATTGATATGGGATATCATGGTCCGGCATTTACTTGGACAAACAAAAGGGTTGGTAAGGCCAACATTGCTCAACGGTTAGATCAAGCGGTGGCTACGTTAGATTGGACACTCCAGTTCCCAAAAACAATGGTGTTGCATCTACCGAGATTTAGCAGCGATCATTCACCAATATTGGTAAGGATGGACTCACGGGCAGGCAAGGCCGTAACAAATTTTCGTTGTGAAAACTGGTGGCTAGAATGCGAGGGGTTTGTTGAGGTCTGTAAAGAGGCAGTGCAAGAGGGCCAGGGGAACTGGGGCCGAATCAAGCAACTGTTCAGAAAGGGGGCCAGAATTTGGGCCTCTCGTCGCTCCAGCCCAGATTCAACTCTCAGGAATATTGAAAACCAGATGTTGGCGTTAAATCAAATGCCTGATAATCCACAAGAAAAAGCCCTTGAAGGAAAGCTGCAGGCCAATCACGATAGGTGTCTAAAAATTCAGGAGATTTTCTGGCACCAGAGAGCGAGATTAAATTGGGTGATTGGGGGGGATCAGAACTCGCGTTTCTTCCACGCGATGGCGGTGGTCAGACATAGGCGAAATCAAATACAGACTATCCAAGATGGAGAGGGGAACTGGATCACAGGAGAAAGGGAAGTCAGGTCCACTTTTATTACTCACTTTCGTTCTATCTATGCAGGTCAAGAGTGTCAGAGCCTGGAGCAAAGTTACCCGCAGGAGGTGCTGATGCAACTTCCAAAAATCCCTAGGTTGGCGACTGATTTTCTATCACTTGTGCCGTCAGAACAGGAAGTTCGTAAGATTGTCATGACACTAGGCCCGGATAAAGCTCCGGGACCCGATGGACTCAATGCGAGGCTGCTGCAGACACATTGGGATCTATTCGGCTCTGCGGTGGTTCAACAAGTTCAGCAATTCTTTCGCTCAAAGAAAATGCACAGTGATATTGCTCGAACCAATCTGGTCCTTGTTCCGAAGTGCGAGAATCCAATCAAAATCACGGAATTCAGGCCGATATCTGTATGCAACATTCTCTACAAAGTAATCACTAAGATACTGGCAGCAAGAATCAGACCCTACATAGCTGGCTGCGTCTCACCTAGTCAATGTGCTTTTATGCCGGGTCGGGAAATCTCAGAGAATGTTATACTCCTAAGAGAAGTGATACACTCATTCTGTATGAAGGCCTAAAAAAATGAAGACTTCTGTCTAAAGCTAGACCTCTCGAAGGCCTTTGACAGAATGAGTTGGTCCTTTATGAGGGAGTTATTGCCAAGATATGGATGGCCATTGGAATTTGTGAATTTGGTAATGGCCTGTGTTGAATCAGCCGAATATACGGTGGTTGTGAATGGAAGAGGGGATGGCTTCTTTAGACCGAAGGCGGGTTTGCGACAGGGATGTGCCCTCTCGCCGTATCTTTTCATACTCGGGATGGATATCTTGTCGCGAAGTCTAGAACATTCATTTCATGAGGGATGGATTAAAGGGGTTAAGCTAGCCCCATCGGCTCAACCGCTGACAAACTGCCTATATGCGGACGATCTCTTAGTCTTTGGAAAGGCAAAAGATGAAGAAGCTGTTAGGATAAGGGCACTGGTACGGCTCTTTGAATGTGTATCGGGGCAAATGGTGGGTCTGGAGAAAAGCAGCATTTGGTTCAGCAATAGAGTATCCCTGCAGCTAAGGGAAAATGTGGCACTGATCTTGTCTGTCCCAGTGCAAAGTCTGTGCAGTAAGTA
The DNA here is from genome assembly GCA_964058845.1 of Carex sylvatica. NCBI lineage: Eukaryota > Viridiplantae > Streptophyta > Magnoliopsida > Poales > Cyperaceae > Carex > Carex sylvatica. Next base: position 141,164 of record CAXKVR010000028.1, read on the forward strand.
TCTTGGTGCACCAATAGCTACCTCAGCGGCTGACTACCAGTTTCTAATTACAAAGGTGATGGAAAAATTAACTTCCTGGAAAGGAAAACTGATGTCTCAAGCGGGAAGGTGGTCCTGATCAAGAGTGTATTGCAATCCCTACCGGTATATTACATGGCAACAGCAGCTGTGCCAAAGGGGGTCACTGATAAGATAGAGGCGCTTATTAGGGGTTTCTTTTGGGGGAAGCCGGAGGGCACCAGATACCTTGCGTATGTTGCATGGTCCAAGATACAAACAGCCTATGAGGAGAGAGGACTTGGGGTCAGAAATCTACAAAAGGTGAATGAAGCTATGCTACTCAAAGCTTTGTGGAAACTGACCTCTGGTTCCAAATGCTTGTGGGCTGAACAAGTACGAGCGAAATACCTTCCAAGGAGTGAACTATGGCTGTCTAAAAGGACGTACAACTGCACAAATTTTTGGAGAGCCATTCTAGCTCTCAGAGAGGTGTTATTGCCATGGGTCAGGTGGAAAGTAGGGAATGGTGAAGAGTGCAGGGCTCTAGCACAGCCTTGGTTCAATGGAGCAATGTCAGGTCAGCCTGAGAATATGAGAGAGCGCAATTGCACACTGGTGGAACTGGTACATGAAGGCTCAGGTCTATGGGATGTGGAAAGGCTAATACAATTATTTGGAAACTCAATTTGCCTAACTATCCTCTCATCAGTCACGCCTCCATCAACTACAAAGGGGCAAGACAAGCTCATCTTTAATTTAGCCCAAAATGGTGATTTCTCAGTGAACAAGGCCTACAAAGCGCTCACAGCATCCCAAGTACCACTGGACCGGCAGACCAAAAGAGTGTGGGAATAATTTGGAAAAAAGGCCATGCACCACCTCGAATCAGACTGTTTTTCTGGAAATTGATAAATAATGCGTTGCCACTGTCAGGTATTCTGGCCCATAGAATGCGAAGGGGAGATCCAACATGCTCTATCTGTGGTCAACAAGATGAGTCAGTAATGCACATGTTACTCACATGCCCTTTTGCAAGATCCTGTTGGATGTCAAGCCCAGTACCGCTACGAACTGAGAACCTCAACATGCCAGTCAAAGAACTTATACTTATGCTGGACAAATTACTCTCTGATGAGCAGTGGACCGCCTGCACAAATATAGCCTGGGCTATTTGGCGGTGCCGCAATGATCACGCATATAGTGGGACTAGGCCAACAAGGGGTAAGTTCTTTGGTTACCTGACTAAGATACAGAGTGAAACTGGGCTGGCGGCAGCAACAAACAGGACCAATGAGGGAATGGGAGAGGTCTGCAATACTGAGGAGGCTATAAGGTGCTATGTGGATGGATCGTGGTCAGACTCATGGCAGGTAGGGGCAGGCTTTATCTTTCAAAAGGAAGGGGCCTATGGGATGTCCCAAGCAGTGGCTTACTCACCTTTTCAAATTGAGGCAGTGGGATTGTTGAGAGCTCTCAGGTATGCAATACAAGAGGGAATACAAAATTGTGTGTTTTTTTCAGACTGCAGTAGGCTGGTGGATCTGGTAATGCAACAGACACCACCTATTCAAGCAGATTGGACAGCTGCTCAGGAAGTCCTGGAGATCTGGCAAATTATGAAAGGGGAACCATCCTTGCAGTGTGCGCATGTTAATAGATCTCACAATGAGTTGGCAAATCAACTAGCTAGAATAGCAAGGGAAAAGGGGATAGAAATTATAGGTTACACGTTTCCTATTCTTCCAAATGTATAGGAGGGTCAAAAAAAAAAACGGAGCAGGAAAATTTTTATTCTCTGATTAAAGGTGGAACTACTTGTAAGCCTAACTCCAAATAGCACCCTAGCCTTACTCTAATATTGAGCCGTACAAAATCGCTGTAAGATAGGTACAAAATCGCTGTTTTTTAAGATTGGTACAAAATCGCTGTTTTTTAATGGTGCAGAATTTTAATAAATACAGCGATTTTGTACCCATCTTAATAAATAGCAAAAAAATTTCAAAAAATGTAAAATTTGGTATGCAAGCATGTTTTAATATAGATTGAATATCTAACGGTTTGGATCGACGATTTAGACTTTGAAAATGAAAAAAAATGATGTTGTAAGATGTTGTAACTTTCAAGTTGTTGTAAGTGGATCCCTCCTCATATATTATATTACATATATTATATTACATATATTATATACATTATTATATTATATTATATTATATTATTTTTTATTTTTTATTTTTATATTATATTATTATATTAATATACTTATATATATTATATATGAGTAGAACTTGGTGTGCTTAAGTTCACCAAAGTGTTTGGTGAGCTTAACTTCAAAACTCATTAAATCAGTTTCAAATGACAAATTCGAACCGTTAGATACCGCCTATCTTACGAGTGATGCGTCTACATGTGAAAATTTTAAACGTTCGAATTAATTTAGTATAAAGTCAAGCGGTCAAAAAAACGTTCAAAAAATGAATGCACTAAAATTAATTTATTAACCTTTTAATTTTGATCAATTGACTTTATACTAAATTAATTCAAATGTTTAAAATTTTCACATGTAAACTCATCACTCGTAAAATAGGCGGATTCTAACGGTTCGAATTCGTCATTTGAAACCAATTTAATGAGTTTTGAAGTTAAGCTCATCAAACACTTTAGTGAACTTAAGCATACCTAGTTCTACTCATAATATAATATATATATATATAAATATATTAATATAATAATATAATATAAAAAACAAAAAATATAATATAATATAATATAATATAATATAAAACACAAAAAATAATATAACATAATATAATATAATATAATATAAAACACAAAAAATAATATAACATAATATAATATAATATAAAACACAAAAAATAATATAATATAATATAATATATATAAAAAAATGTTATTCGGAGTAATGTGAAATTCTGGACAGATATTATTTCTCCGTCCGGGCCCATTTTTTTTTTTTTTTTTTACCAATGAAATTTTGAACTGGTCTTCCTTTCCCGTCTGGTTTTCTTTTTTTTTTCCACCACTAAGCTGCTGTTAACATTAATTAGGATAAGAAATCCAGACGGATTAATTAGTGCCGTCCCATGGAACGAGATATTTGAACCCGTTCTACTCATATCTCGAAAAAATCCAAAAACAATCACGTATTTCGATATTTTATTTATTTATTTTCTATTAATAAAAAATTCGGAGAATTATCATAAGATATTATAATTACAGAACTGAAAGTTTGTAATGAAGTGATAGAATAAGTTAGGAAAGGGATTGTTACAGACAAAAAAGGATGTGATGCCGTGATGAAACTACCACTTCCGGTAGTCTATAATGATTTGACACATCCAATTTAACCGAATGACTTCTCTTAAATTTACGACTGAACAAAGAAGAAGAGCATAACGAAACACATAAAACTAACATGAGCAAGACATGGGGAAGCAGAAATAAAAATTATCTCAAGAATGTTACACAATTACAATTCTCCTAAACGGATAACATTAGCAGATACAGCAATATAATCAAAACTTCAAAACAGTATCCTCAAAGACATCAAAAGGTAACTCAAAAATTTTATACAAGTGATCCACATTACAATTCATGGCTGTCACATTAAGACTCGGAAATTTTACAAGCGATTTGTTGTCGTCCATCTCAATTTTAAAATTTAGTTAGGCCTGCAAGCTTCAGTTTTTTTTGCCTAAACCTAACAATGCACTTCTGCCCCTCAAATAAACTATACAGCAGGGATTACCTAGGTAAAAGAAAAAAAAATTGGTGTGACTAACAATCATTTACTCAAATTGAAAAGTGTTGCAAATAAACCCTGTTATGAGATGAAAGAGACTACAAACTCTTAAACCTACCTCAGAAGTATTGCTCAATGAAGAAGTTAGTTCACTCAGTGCACTATAGAACTCTATTCGACATCTGCAACACAAAGTATAACAAAAAAACTTCAGTGAACCAAAAGAAAGGACAAGACCACTTTATTAATACTTGTAACAAAATTCAGAATTATGTGAACCACCCAGACAGATTATAAAATAGGATATAAGACAACATATCCAATGGATGGAAACTCAAATAAAAGAGGAAATATTAACTAAAGATTACTTGCCTTTTCTTGGCATAGCCTTGACAAGGCTTCTACATGAAAATTTTGGAGCCCATCAAGAGCACTAGCATCCAATCCACTTAGGTCTTCACCCTATAATGCAATCATGCAGAACTACTTATTGTGTTGTTGACAAAACTGTAAGTATTAAGCTTGAAAAAAAAAAGAGTATCCAAGTACTTTACTTTATGACAATATATTGCATAACACTTTGCTCTTCAAAAACCTCTACAAAAGTAACATCAGCAAATTTCAATTTTGCTAATAAAGAGAAAAATTACTTGTATATCCCATGTTCAAATAAGTTAGATTTGGAATGCTTTTTCCCAACACTTCTAAAAATATCAAAGTATAGATTAATATCAAAATAATTTTCCTCGCCTACCTTCTATAATTATAGTTAGGCAAACTTACCCTTACTCAACCTTCTTTGCATAGAAACGAAAACTAAGAGGATCAATTTATGCATTTATTATAAATGGACAACAGTCAGTACAAAAGGCAGCACCTTTTGCTTCGTATGCTTATACATTATATTTCCTATGCTTCAAAGCATATGTGAAATAAATTGAATTCTGAGTCTAGAGGTAGCTCACTAACCTTTAACCTAGATATGATTGTTTCCAACTCGTGGCACCTATTTCTCTCCGCCTCATAGGCCGCTCTTGCCTCTTCCAAACTAGCATCGCTGTTTCTTTCAGAGTAATGGAAACCGTTCGGTTTTGACCGAGCCTCAAACTCATTCACCTTTCCAGAAACATTTACATTCCCATTTCCATTTTTCCTCAGCTGTGCAACAAGGACCCACATGCTTGCCAGCTCATTCTCTAATTCCTGTTCATGCCTTTTCGACTCCTCAACTACTTTCAAAATATCTCCTTCTCTCTTCATCTGTTTTAGAATACAAAAAAAAAAAAAAAAAAAAACATGTAAGAGGATAAAAAGAAACCTTCCCTATCGGTTGGATACCCCGAGTAACCTTGGTTCAAATCCAATTGTACCCTTAATGCTAGTTTCTCGCCGTTAGTGTTCTTGCACTGCCCTTGTGTATGAACACAAGAATTCTAAGTAAGATAATAATAAGGGCAATCTGACATGGCACCCAGAATAACCTCAAAATGTCATGCTGAGCACCCAGAAATTAAGGTAATAAAATATTAGACACAATTTGGCAGCACCCTGCAAAAAACTTGAAATATCATCTTGTGACCCTGCGATATGATAACTATCATTCCTATCTCCTACAGATAGAAGTTATCAGCTCTGCACCTGCGAAACATGAGTAAAGTACTATCTGAACCATTTTTCCCTTCAATGTTCCTTGACAAGATGCCCAAACTACCAATGGCTAACTCCCCCACAAATGAGGTAGAAATAAAGGGGTTTTTGGGTATTGGAAAAAGAATCAGGGAGAAAGAGGCTGTGCAGAGTCTGAGTGTACTGACATGCCTACGTGAAAGTAGGGCACTAAGTAGGACCATACAATCTAATATGAGAAGTTTGGATCTTATAAACATTTCTTTTCTCCGGGGCAGTATTTTAACTCAATCTGTTGATGGAAAAAACCAGTCCAAAACAGTCCAATCAATAATAGTCCCGGTGATACACATTATTGTCCATGTTTTGAATGCACATATGGCACACATCAAACCTAACAGAAATAATATATAATATTTTTCTAACAGTACTTGAAGAGCAATTGTCTAGTCAACCTCACCTTCTCAGACAACTCAGCTTCCAATGCAGCCTCTCTCTGACAGCTGGCAACCAGCTCTCTCTGGAGTTCCTCAACTAAGATCTCAGTCTCTGCCTCGCTTTCCTTCTTTCGTGAAACTCCTTTTCCAGGATGTTCTTTTACTGAGGTAAGCTTTGCATTTTCATAGGAAAGCCGCGTGACTTCTTCGGCGAGATTTTTCAGCTCAACTGCTGCAGCAGCAGCAAGTTCTTTTGCATAAGTAGATTCCTCTGCAAGTTTTTGGCTGTGTATTTCGAGGCCATCTTTCTCTTCAGATAGGCTGTGGTTCTCTTGCTTCAGATTCTCTATCTCAACCGCCTAGCAAACAATAGATTATAGATACCTAGTTAGTAAAAAAGAAGCATTTTACAGGCCAACTAGTTATACAAAAAATAATTAGAAAAAAACAAAAGAATCAACCAACAGTCTACCAGGTTTGCGTCCAACACCCATAAATTTGAGTCCGATGGGTTCCTCTACCATCCGATCCATGTATGTTCGCTTAAAGATACGTGCCAATCTAGCGCACACGGGTCCTAAAGTGGATCGGATGGCAGAGGAGCCCATCGGACTCAAATTTGAGTCCGATGGGCTTCAGACGCAAATTTCTCCCCTACCAGGTCTGCTTATTAGTTTTTATTTTTATTTTTAAATTACTTGTTAAAAGAAAAAAATACAAGAAAGAGGTAACCTGCATGAGGACTTGAGATTTCAAGGATGAATCCTTGGTATCTTCATTTCTACCAGCTGCCTTGTCCGATTTGATCCTATCTGACAAGTTGTCAACTTCTTGTCTTAGGAGTGCAACAGTTTCCTGAAGCTCCTTGATTTCAGCGACCTGGTAAATTTAGGCACAATTATAAGAGAGAAGATGATCCTCAAAGATCCAGATAACATAACGGGATCATTGCTAAATAGCCAGCTCAGAGGCAAAATTGGGCTAATCAAGGCTTTGCTTAAAATTTAAACTACCATTTCAAATTTTTGTAAGAAACACCTATCAGAAAATAATTTTTGTGGGGAACTTCTACCTTCGTTTGTAGCTGGTCTTGGAGAATTCTGTTGTCTGCTGACATTATCTTCAAGCGAAGAAAACATGATCATCAGTAATAATCCCATATTAAAATAAATTTGAATTTGTTTAATAAAACATATATGGGAAAACAAATTATACCTCAAGTTCGAATGTCTTCTCACTTAACTGAGAAGTCAGCTTTGAAAGAGTCTACATATATAGATCAAATTGTTGTTAATCAAAAGCAATATTGTTAAAAAAAGAACAGTTCGCCAAAGGTGGAAAAACCTCAAGCACCTGAGACATCTCGATGCTTGACGAGATATCAGTATCCTCCATAGACCCTACAATCCTCTGCTCAAGAACATGCATTTGTATCTTCTTTTCGTTAATTTCATCCTTCAATTTTTGAACTTGCTCCTGTACAATATAAAGCCAAATCAGTCATCAAACTTGTGCTGTAAATAAGAAAAGGGCATGGTAAAAATGTGCTTATAAAATTTTAACTAAATGTACCTGGATTTGCTTATCATCAGGGTTGTTTGAAGCTTGTTCAGTTAAGCGCTTAAGAGAGCTTGTACAAAGTGCTACATCACCGGCTAGCATCTTAACTTGCTCATTAAGAAGATCCATTTGATCTACAATTGTTGTACCTGACTGCAACACACCAAAAGGCACACTAAATTAGGGAAATATAAGGCTACAAAGTTAAAGATTGTCACATAACCTCAACCTGAACTAAAATTAGCCAACTTAGTTTGCTAGTTGTGAACCAACTTTGGCCCATTCAATCAAGTGGCAAGTAGGACGTGCTATCAACTTGATCCAGACTAAACCATTGTCATTGCTACACTCCAGAGATGGCAATGATCAAGCAAAACACCAAGTATGATATCTCAATTTTATTGGATGATTACCTTTAGGAGCAAGCATGGAGTAACCAGCTCCCCATAATAAAAAAAAGGTTCAAACTTGCTTTCATCTCAAGCTTTCCGAGCAAATGGTTAATCAGCATAATTAAATATTCACATGCAGTAACACATTTACCAACGAGACCCTCTTGCTTTGGCAATTTCCCTTCTCATAGAGGGAGAGAGAGGAGCGAGAGAGGGTGGAGCAAGGGTAGCACTCAGTCGATCCATAAAGAGAAGGTAATGGGGCAGTACCAGAGAAAGGAGCCTGTATACAGGGGGTGTTCTCACCGGAGGGGGACGACGACCTTTGGCAGTGGCACTGAATAGATCGCCTGCTTGAGTGTTTTCCCCTTTTCTACCAGTGACAGAGCTCCTCCGCCCATCTCTCAGATCAAACGACAGTTGTTTCTGCTGTGATGACAATGTCCGATGGACGGAAGGAGACCCGCTTGTCGAGCTCTCACTATCCCCTGTTATCTGCTCAGCCTTCTGCATTTTTTTACAAGAATCAACAGATATAATTCTAGTTCTACATGCATTGTTTATTATTGCATAACATTTAACCCAAGGTACTAGAGGAGAGATGTCTCTTTGTGATGTGATAGAGAGAAGGGAACGGAGTTTTGTGTGCCTGTGGGGGAATGTAGAGAATGGTCTACATGTATCATTGGGAAGTAAAGTGACATTATTTATATATTTCCGCTCTTGTGCTTCTGGAGGAGCTCCTATGCAAGAAGGAAGTTTCAGCTTAATGCAAATGGGTAAAATATAAAGGGCTGAAAAGGATTTCTTTTTTATATTTCAACAAATTATTCAGAAATATCTGCATATGGAGAGAGAAGGGAGAGACTGAAAGAGGGAGACAAAGAGCACATGAAATAAGGTACTTGTATAACATTAAGATGAGATGCATATCTAAGCTTGTGTATTTTATAAAGGCTTAAAAGCGCATCAAGATAGCTGATAAACATTATTTATACAATCTAAGTTCGGTTTTAAGGCAATGGCCATATTACCAATATATATTAATACTGCTTCTCAAGTTTCTAGTTCCATGAAGAGAAACTGATTGCTTTGGTTACTTTTTCCAAAGAAAAATAAAAAGTAAAGCATACAACTTATTCTAGCATTTTACCAAGTAAAACCAAAAACCATTGTGGTCTAATACACTATTTTCACATATTTTAGGGAGAAAAAATAACCATATTTATTCACATGATCCAAGAAAGATCTTATTTGGTGTTCTCACAATCCAAATCAGATGAAAAAAATATATCTTTGAACTTCAGCTTAAGCACAAAAGATACACGAGGGTACCTTCATTTTGAGCCAACTCAGCATGCCACGCTTGCGGTTTCTTTTGTCAAACCGGGAATTCGGATCATCTAGGTTATTAGCATCAAACTTTCCTTCTACAGAAAACTCCGATGAATCCAGACTGCCGACGTCATCATCTAGTATGTAGTCTTTTTTCCTATCTGGCAAATATGCAAGCTGCACCCAGAAGACCACAAAAAACATAGTATTAAAAACAGCAACAATAATGGTGACCCTGCTTGCTATTGCCTTACATTATCCCTATTAAATACTATACATGTGCATGTGGGGTTTAGGTATGGGTTGTTAGAAAGGTATTGAATTTAACTCTTGTGCAACACCAATTAAGGATATGAATCAGAGCTGCCCAGCTTAGTTTAAGAAGCTCAGATTTCATCCCAAATTTGATCCCCTAAATCTTACCATCCTGATTTTATGGGAGCTAGTTTATAGTTGTAACTCTGTAGACAATATCTATGCATTCCACAAAATATCAACCTTTTTCATTCATGTATAAACCTACAAAATGTGAAATCTCATAATGTTTCTTTCTACACCGAGGAACAGGGAAAGTTTTGGAGTTTGGGCACTTTAAATATAAGATGAACAGGTCTAAAGATTCTTATTCAGAACATTTAGCATATGTGGCATTATTTTTTCAGGAAAGGAGCTGACCTCATCTTCGCCAAAGGAATGTCTGCGTCTATGACAATGCTTTCCAGATATATTTGAACTTATGGAACTTTTAGTTGATACTAGAATTAGTTTTGTCAAACGTTGGATTCGACCCATTAAAGCGGCTTTTGCCTCTTCCTCCTCTTCCAGTCTTGATTGCAGCTTGACTTGTCCAGCTTCCAACTTTGTATTTCAAGAATGTGCACAAGTCAGAATTGGTGAAGCAAAGGAAAATGAAAAGCAAATTGTTAATAGGAAATGAGAGGATAGAACCTGAAGTTTCAAATTTACAAGATCCTCCTGACTGGTGGGACCACTCATGTAAGAGTTCTCAATCATGCCACTTTTCAGATGCTGGAGCTCGTCTTTTAGATAAGTTATTTCCTTTTGGTATTTCTTTATTAATGACTTCTCATCCAATATCTGAAGGAGAATATATAAAGTTGAGTTTCCTTGAGCTGAAATTGGTAAGCTCAAATCCAATTATCAAATACATCCTGACTAAGAAGAAAAGGCAAATAGATTGCACCTTGTTAGCAGAAGCCTTGATTTCAACGTGTTTGCTCCTGTGTGCAAATTTTAGGGTATTGTGTGTTTCTTCAGAATTGCTAGACGCAGGTGTTACAGTGCAAATAAGCTGAAAAATGAAGAGTCAAATTAGAATGAGGGAAAAAACAGAACCATGAGGTAAACATTGCAGTATGCCTGCTGTAACGGTCAGTGGCCATATGTTTGTTTCTATTATTGCTGTTACTTGAGCATATTGTTCTGCTTGGGTAAAGCCTGCCAGTAATGGTACAAGTAGTTCACAAAGTTCAGTCCGTCTATTTATAGAGAACAACAAGCAATCTACTAAGCTAAGATATTTTTATTGCTTTCATTCAGAGAAATACAAATAAAAATATTACAGAAACAAACTTACAGAAATACGGCCATGGCCACTAAGAGATGACTGAAGCAAGCGTGTGAGTTTAGAATCTCTATATGGGACATGTGTTGACTTCCCATCTGTCAGTTTACCAATCACCTACGTAACAAGTCCACATATGATAAAGAGTACACACATCATTTCTTTTCATTAATAACAGAATGAAGAGAAAACTATGATAAAAAACTAAACATAAACAGAAGTCATAGCACCACTTGGATCACAATAGATGACCACCAGGATAACTATTGGCGGGAAAAAAAAAAATCATCTCCAAAGATGTCATGCCTCACTATCCTTGTTAACAACATAGTAATGAAAAGTGTTGCAAATTGCTATAAAGAAATATATGTTTTACAAGAAAATTGGTTCAAATAATGTTATTGATCAGCATGAAAGATGCTCCTTTCCAAAATAAAATCAAACTTATTACCATCCCAATAATAGTTATTGCAAATGATGATAAGACTAAAACATGATATCAGTTATTAAAATTGTAACAACAACCAAAAATTTACAATAAAAGGGGAGGATTAAAACAAGAGAAGATAGCTTACCGTTCCGAGAGTAAGTAAACTCTTGTTTATGAAGGAACCCTCCTTCCTTCGCAACCCAATCGTCTCAGTTTTTGAGCTTTCAGACCCAGCAAGATCAATTAAGTTCTATAAATTATTGAACAAAAGAAGGAAAAAAGAAATTTTGCATTCGATAATTAACTAAACGAAGCATAAAATACGAGAGTAAGATAAGGTGCCAGGACAAACTGGACAGCACCAATATATTAGTGATGCTCAATTTTTTATGAACTCTTAACTTTATTCATAATTTCACTTAAACAGCTGGTGATCATAGAAGTGTGTTGCAGTGAAAGTGTAAAGTTCATTACAAGAAAGGTGCATTAATAATTGTTTATTAAAGAAGGCGTACCAACTGGCACAATTTGATTTCTTCTCCATCATCATCTGCACCAGAAGGGCTGCTCTCTATAGTCTGCAAGACAGCAACATATCTATATTGTCAAAATGAAAACTTCTGAGCTAACACAGACTGAAAAGTTACAATTAAATGAGAAAGAAAGTTACCAATGTGAAGATTGTGTGGCTTCGACTACTGACAAGATTGAAATTATTAGACCCCACATGCCTGTGCTCTGCACCATAATATTGGATTAAGAACTTGTTACAAAATTAGCAATATCTCTAATTCATAAGAATAAAATTCATAATATTACTGGTAAACACTACTTTAATGGCAACTATGTAAGCTAGTCAACTAAAATATTAAGACCAGATAGTTGCTCTACATCATGTCTAGACAAAAAATGAAAAAAGAAAACAGGCTCATGTGAGCATCAGTACCTTCGCCAGATGCTATTAAAGAAAGTGCATGAGCAGGAGACAGCACTACCTCTTCTTTAATTCCTTCCACATATGTTCCCTTCATATAATACCAAGCAATTCAAGTAACTAATAATGATTGTTGGTGCTAAATTTGGAAAAAAAAAGATGCACATTTAAGTTGATGCAGACCTGTGGATCTTCTCGAATACGAAGGTTCTGACCTGTTGGATCTAGTAAATCATTTATGACCTGCCGATTTATAAGAGACACGCATTAAGTTATAGTGAATAACAAAAACACTAAGCGCTGAAATTTTTTGTCTTTAATACCACCCTGACCAGTACAGGGATCAAAATGGTATTGATGCGAACAAACCTGTTGCCAGTGAAAAACTAATTAATTGGCTGTGTTATGTAGACTTCTAGACTACATTAATGAAGAGTGATACCTCATTGTATATTTCAAGATAAGAAACACGAAGAAGAAATTCTCGGCCGGGTGTCTGACAATAGAGAAAAAATAAAACAACGAATAACAAAGATGGTGTTATACAGGGAATATCTTGAAAACAATTAAATGACCTAATCCCAACAAAGATGCTCACGTCTTGTATAATGCTGAACACATCCTTCACTGCCAATGGAATGATTCCAGGTGACTTTTGCTCCCCCTAAAAAGAAATAATTCGGTACCAAAGTTTATTGAAGAATAATTTTCACTGAAGAAAAAATGTAAAACAAAAGATAACATAAGAATAGCGTACAGTGAAGAAGACTTACATGCATGGTATGAGTTTTCCCACTGCTAGTAACACCATAAGCAAAAACTGTTCCTGTATAATAACACTTCACGTAAATGACAAAACTCTCACTTTGCTGGATCCATAACTTTAACAAAACAATTACATGTCAATCTGCATTTTAGCAGAAAATTGTATCACAATATAAAACAGAAAATGTACCATTGATTCCTTCCATGGCACCCCTCACAACATGCTGAGCTGCAGTATCATATATATTTCTTGTTGTAGTAGCAGGTCCAAATACTTTATCTGCCAGCATTCAATTCCAATTCAAGCATCTGTTAGACTCGCATTTTTTACAATAGTAATCAAATATGATGAATAATTTAATACGTACCAAAACCATACGCAATGTTTGGGTTTGACTCGCTTCTGACAGTGTGATCCCCATCTGCATACCATGCAATCTCATCCCCTTTATTTATCTCCCTTGCACTGCAGGGGCGGGAAGAATTATTAAAATTTTGTTCATGAACCCTTTTTAGAGCTGACATCCACAGAAGGAACCTCACAGAAAATACAGCTAATGACCAACTCATATATCATTTCCAGTTTCATAAGAGTACCACACAAAAATGAATATGACTAACAAAAAAACAGTAACAAAGCATCAGCACTCCTGATTTTTTTCCATATTTATTTCATTTGCAGGAAGGTTTTCTACAAAAAGAAAGGGATGCCCTGCAGTGCAAGACTTTTATCGCCTATGGCTTATCCATGTGAAAAGGTATAATACTGTACTATGAGGTAATAACCAACAAATGATTGTGTCAGCAGCAAAGAAGTCCTGTCAGACATGAACGCAAACTTTGGAAGGACGATCACTAGATGTAGCAAGATGACTTTCCGCTACCATCGACAGGTTTGTTTTTTCTCCTTTTTTACCCTCATTTATTTGTCGATCCATTTTTCTACTTATTTACTTTTATTTGTAGTTTTGTACAAGAGATCAACTGCTAAACATGGTATGTGATAGTCATTAGTCAAGCTAGTTTTCATGACACTCTTGCTTCTTAGTAAGCTAGAAATGTATGTCAAATGTATCAAGATACACCAGCAAGCATTTAAAGATGCAAGAGATGGGAAACAATTGCAGTTAAAAAAATGTCTACAATTGCTGATTGTTTCCATTTACGAAGAAGCTACATTGCGTAAAGCAAAAACGACCCAACAACTATATGCTAAACCCACTATTTCAAGTACAGTGAATAGCTTCATAAATGGTTAATGGAATCCTTAAGCATTAAGCTAACAAACTACAAGTTGTATTATTCCATCTTTGAAAAGTTAATCAATAGTTCCTGTACAAAACTGACATCCTAAAAGGACGATGCACCTAATACAACCCAACTAAAAGCATGAAATCCAGCTCACAATCAAACAAGAGATAGGGAGGGAGGGGAGACAGAGATCCACCTAAGAGGCCTGAACCGAACCGTGACCATGATACTCTCCTTCGCATGGGCCAAATCCGGCACCATATTTCCCATCGGAGGGCTCACATTGTTCGAGCTCGACACTGGAGAGATCCTAGATGGGGGTCGAGACGAATACGACGGGGTCGTCGGTCGAGCTCCGGTCAACGGGGTCGTCGGTCGCCCCGACGAGGTGGCTGAGGACGGCGTCGTCGGTCTGCCATTGGATTGAGGTGGGCCCCGCCTCGATCGGAAGGGGGAGATGCTCGATCGGGTCGCGCGGGTCGACATCTCTCCTTCCCAATTTGAGAGGGAGAGTGTCAGAATGAGGTGGATTGGTTATAGTTAACTATTTTGTATTTTCTCTTTAACCTCGAAAATTATTGTGCCTTTTTGCTTGTTTGAATTTTCTAGGGTTTTGATCGGAGGAGGGACTGAGAGACCGATGGAGAGATTAATTAATGAAGAGCTGGGAGGTCACGATCTCTCTGTGGGTGTGTTGTGTTTTGTTCCGGATTGTAGTTTCTTTGTAGCGCTCTCGTATAATTTTCTCTGTAGTAATCACTGTTGGTGGGCCTACCATGGGAAGTCCTATCTGATTTAAAGAAAAGTTTGCATAACTACACGATCGTTACATATTTATTGCAGAAATAATTGTCACGGGTGATCTGAAATAGTTTGTTTTTTGAGGTCTGCCGCCTTCGGTCCAAACACAAATTTTTCGAGTTTGGAGTCGGGTTACCGGAACTGCTTACCGCCAAAGGGAGGGAACTGGAAAACTTACAAAAACACTCTCCATTGTCCTCTAATATCCGAATCTTATCTTTGTAAATTATATTTCCTTACACATTGTTTGGATAGGAAGCAGAATAAGAACTAAAGGGAGGGGAATAAGATTAATGAAGTAAATATATTTTGTTAGATTTTTAATAAGAGAATAAGATTAATGAAGATAATTTTTAATAAGAAGAACTAAAGGGAGGGGAAAAATATTAAGAGTAAATAAAATTTGTTAGATTTTTAATAAGAGAATAAGATTAATGAAGATAATTTTGTAACTTCCTAACTTATCAAAGCTTATATTTTTATTATTATTTAAATTGAAGTGTAACAAAAGAAAAACGAAACCAACAAATAACAATTTATAAGTGTATAGCACGTGATATTTGTTAAGTCGTAGTATCAAATATTTGTTAAAATATAACTATCATATTGTGTCAAAACACAAACGCAAGTTACTAAAGCAAATACGCAGAAAATATATTTAGCATTACTTGAGCGTCCTGATTATTTTAAAACACGAAAATTGTGTCACTGAAAGGATGAACCTACAAATTAGAGTCGATCATCAATACAACGATTATACCTAGAAAAAATAATCTTAAAACGCACCGTCATTTATTTTTCTACAATAAAAAAAGGACTAAAATTTTTATATTCCATAATTTTAAAACATGATTAATTATACTAATCCAAAATTTTCTATTAATTATACTAACGGTCATTTAGAAAATATTTATTATCAAATTAAAATATAAACTAGAAATTTCAAGATATATATAACTTATGAAACTTTGAAATTAAAATAAAAGGATTCGTGTAAAGAAATAAATCAATCAAGATTTAATTAAAAATATAAGGATATGAATTTTCGTGCAAATAAAATTATAAAAGTTACAAATTTCTTGCATAATGAATTATATGGCCAAATTAGATATTTATATGCATATATGAATATTATAACGAATTTTTCAAACTAATTTTTGTTGGAATTCAATTATTATATCCAATTCATATCCATTAGAAACCCCATTATTATTTCTGGATTTGTTTTAACCCTTGGATCTCCTCATAGCACGGATCTTGAAGTCATCTCAACCTTTGATTTTGAATTAATTGAGTTCATATTGAAATTCTGAATTTGTTTAAACCCTTGATCTTGAATCTGCACAAATCCTGAAGCTATCTGATGCTTTGATTTTTGAATCTATTGAAAATGGGAATTTAACTAAATGAATAAAAATTTCAGTTCCATGTATACCCCTCAATTCCCCTCTTCTCTCTTTTCTCTCTGTCCCCGATACCCCACCTCGACCCCTCTGTCTCTCTTTCGACTCCTTCATTCCCTCTCCCGTGAACCCTAAACCCCTCCCTCTCTTCTGTCTCTGCCTCGCGACCCCACCTAGGATTTCCCTCTCTTCCGTTTCATTACAGGAGAAGGTTCGGATTTGATTTCCTCGCTCCCTCTCTCTCTCGATGTCCCGTCCGGTGTCAGAGCGCCCACGCCCCTTTTGGGGCGAATTTATTGCGAAATGGCGAAAGTCAGCCGGCCGTACTGCCTATTGCGTGTGGTTTTTCCTTTCCGGGTATATAAGCTCCCCTTTCTCTCTCTCTCGAGCTTGGCTCTTGATTTTTGCTCATGTGCTGAGAAATCCCTCTCTTTCCCTTCTTTCCTATTGTTTTGGTTTGTTTTGGTTTTCTTGTTCTGGTTTGCTTGTTGTTCTGGTGCTTGGCTGGTGCTTGTTGTCGCTGTTCTGGTGTTTATTTTCTCTTGCTCTCTCCATTTCGTGCTAGCTCTAATTGGGTAAATTTTCGAGTTATCCCGGTTAAATTGGTTGGTGTTGCCTTGTTGGGTTTCCATTAGATAAATTTTCTTTGCTCGGATTGTTGATTTTCTCGGCAAATGCACTGACTTGTGCCTCGTCGAGGCTCGAATTGGGTTGATGGGTATGGATTCTTTGTTTGTGCCTTGTTGAGGCTCTCTCTGACTTGACTTGGGTTGGATCTGTCTTGTTTACGCCTTGCTGTTCTGTGCTGTTTCTGGCCCTTCTCTGTCTCTGTCTCTGTCTCTGTCTGCTATTTGTGTTGTTGTGCTTGGTTACTGGCCTACGTGCCTTTGCTGGTTGGTAGTGCGTGGTACTGGTTTTACCAGTATATAAATTGCAGGGGCCTTTCTGTGAAATTTTGTGAATAAAAGGGGTGATATGCAAATTACCCTCTGTGAGTATATAAATAAAGGGGAGGGGCCTATGTGAAAATTAGATTGTGATATTGGGCCTAAGTAGAAATGTGTAATTGATTGGATTTTGGGCCTCTCCTTGCTATATGCCGAAATGGTGTATTTAATTGATAGGCTTGGGTCTTTATATATTGGACTTAGCAAATGATAGGGTCATGTTTCTAGAGTCTTTTTAACTTTAATTTGGACTACGAACAAGGCTGGGATTCAGATTTCAGATAAAGAGGCAAATTCGGAATACAATGCAAAGTCCACGATTGAAGCTTATTATAACGAGTGCTCATAACTGACCGATTTAAATGGACCGAGATAGCTCATATCTCGCGTCTAAAAGCCCTGAGGTCGTCTCTTGGGTGATAACTGCTCATAACTGATTACGACGTTGGTTACACTATAATCGTTCACGATGTCACTTGACAGCGAAACCATTGATTATAACTGACCACGATCACACGATCTCGTAATCACCTCGCAAACTGACTTACCCTTGGCAAGAGTAAGGCAGTACGTAGGTCACACTATATAAGATATTTCCTTTGACAGAAAAAAGGCGAATCAAAATCAACTCATGCTTACCCACTCACATATCTAGGAAATAGTACAGGTTAGAATTTAATATTTCTGAGATCGTCCTCTGTTTCTCAAGTCGTTCTCCAACTTTGGAAACCCGAGATCAACTCCTGATCTTACCATCTCTATTTTTAGGCCTGCTATTTCTAGTCGAACGATCTAGTCCAAAGTCTATTTTAACATATGGTATGCTATCCCGAGATAGTCCTCGTATCAGCAGATTTTAAGAATAGGAAGGATTTAAAAGATGGCTTTAAAAAACAAAGTTTTAAGTTTTATAAGAAATCGAATTAAAATCGGATGTTTACGTAAACCTAAACTAGCTCGAGAAATGATTATACCGTCTAAGATCTTGATGTCTCGATGATAGCTCATAACATAATTTGAACATATACTAAAATAATTTGATTGGACACTTGTATGATTCCGAAACAAATTAAATTAAAACATCCCAACACATTTAAAATAAAATAAAAGTTTCATATAAGTTTTTAAATTAAAACATTTCTTTAAACATTTTCAAACTTGTACGAAAACTCGTTGCTAATTAATAATGGACAATTAATTAGCAACGAAAAATATTTAATTTTGACTTGGATTCGAAACGACTAATTGCACATAGAATTAGATTAGTTATAAAAATAACAAACTTCTCGACTTAGATATAATTAGAAAAACACTTAAAATAGGTAAACATTTATTTTCTAAAATTTTGTAAAACCAATTTATGTATCTAAATTATAATATAACTAAAAATATATTATAATACTTATTAGTTCAGTAATAATTACATAATTTATGCATCTAAATTATAATATAACTAAAAATATATTATAATACTTATTAGTTCAGTAATAATTACATAATTTATGCATGTCATTAAAAATAGTAACATTAGGAATTTTTAATAATAAGTTAACTTTCGAAACCGCATTTCGACCAATTTGAAATAATTAGATTTAAGTTAAAATAAATCAAACAGATAAGTAATTAGGATATATTAATAGGTAAGACACATTTAAAATTACCGTAGCTCACGAATAATTATTCTTGCAAATATTTTGACATCAGAATTTTTACAAGCAATTTATCTTCAAATTAAATTATGAGTGAGGCTATGGTACTTGGCCAAGTACACAGTTTTGTTGTGCTTTGATATATGAGACGTTGAATATCATCTGGCACGAATCTTGATACGAATCCAACGTCTCATATATCAAAGCACAACAAAACTGTGTGCTTGGCCAAGTACCATAGCCTCACTCTTAAATTATTAAGAATATAAATTATGTTAGGATTAATTTAGATCAAAATCATGCCGTGGGTGTACTCTTACCAGTTAATCCATCTGACCTGACATCCGCACTTTATTTTTAAGTAGTTGCATTAAAATTGTAGAGCATGTTTATCATTTCTGCACTGTATGTAGAATTGCATAAATCCTAAAAACCTAAATTTACTGTATTTTAGGAGTACAATAATTAAATAATATTATATATATATATATATTATTAGAATATTAGGTTATTATTTTGTATTTTTCTCATAAAAGACTATACTATTACTGTACGTGCATATGCATGCATTGGTGAGAGCTGAGCAGGGCCGAGTAACTTTGTTCTGTTTTGGTGTCACTTGGCATGGGACGGCTCGACAGCCACTGAGCCGAGCGTCACTTGATTCTTGGATGGTCTTAGGATATTATTATATGTATAAACTTTGATTATATATCATTTTCGATTCATTTTACCATTACGTGCAGGCCGGATGCGAGCCCTGAGGCACGGACGATTCGAGATCTATTCCTTCCCTATATTAGGGGCTATTTTGCCTAAAACGGGATTCCAAGACCGGCAGGTCTTGGGTAGAATCTTGTGTGGGATTCCAAGACCGACAAGTCTTGTGTAGAATCTTGTACGGGGTTTCAAGACCAGTCTTGCGTAGAATCCATGTGTGTGATTTTATTGGTCTGGCCGGATGGTAGAGTTATCTCATGTTCATGAGGAAAGAGATTAACTATTTTACGACTTGCATTGTATGATTTCTCCTATTTTATATGTTTGGATGATGAATCGTTATGCGAGATGACACACTGGATTGATATAACCATCGGCTAATGTGTTGTATAACTTGTGGGCAATGCTCGATGTCATTAGGCAACGTGTATCATTGTGCCTATGATCACAGTCGTTGGATTATATTATTTGAATCTTTTGATCCTATTGGCACGGCATGGGGGTGATTTACTTGATCTGTATTATTATTTGGGGCACACAGTGCTAGGAGTACTAGATTCTAACTTAATTTCTATTTGATATTGTATTTTTTTACTTTAGGTTTATTTTGCACGTTGGCATAATAGATTAACCAAATTATGGCATCAATTAAAAGTATTGTAAATTCTATTAGATATTGATATAGGTTCACACTCGTGCATATTTTAAATTATATTCGTAATTTATAAATAAAAGTGCTTTGACCATAGAGGATCCCTCAGGGGATAATTCTGGGTCACATACTGGGCGATTAGTCGCTCACCCACAAGTCATTTCGTGGGTTTAAGGTACAGCATCTAACGATCCACAGTAGGAGTTATCAGGGGCTGTCTTCGATGGCCACACCGCTTGACTTAGCTAGGGTTAGGCTTTGATTAGGTTTACGAGTCCCGTATTTCTTGTACTATATATACGGGCTCGATAGATAATGTATCTCCTTTCATTTGATCATGTTATTTTGGATCCGAGACGGATCATATTGTATGATATGTATGTTTATTTATTTGTTATGTGACTGATGCTTGATACTTTATATTATTATGCTTTCGTTGTTGATTGATTTATTATTTTATTTATTTTAGTATTCAATGCTTATTGAGTAATTAAGCACGAAGCGAGGTTGATCATACTCTAATCTATGATTTCTAGTTTGGGGTGTGACAAAAATTGAATCTATTTAAGAGTTTTTAAAAAAGCAAAATTAAGTAGTTTTATAAAAATAATTAAAAAAATTTCAATTGAAATTACTATTTTGGTTAGACAGTCGTTTCAGAGAAAAAAATATCGTGCAAAAGTAATAACCTAAGGGCCATTTATGATCGCATAGTAGAAAGATAAAAAAAATTAACACCAGCAGCGGTTTTCTTTTTCGTTTTCCTTTACAATAGTTCGCAGGTTTTACCCACTCGCACATCTTATTTAAGCATATGTAGAATTCGAACTGTTGTAATTTCGTAAGATTACGTATGTTACTACAAATTATATTAAATAGTGATGGCAACATCGATTCAATTTCTTGCCCTGAGCTCGACCATTTGACTTTTCTTCCTCAATGGAGCATTCCATCCATCAGCTGAGTCAAATAACGATTTACCATGCCACCTATTCAAAGTGCCAAACAAAAGAACACGAGTTTTGTTAGAAATGAAGATTGTTATATAAGAATTCATATTTTCTAATGTTGCTAAAAAATTGGGTTTAAATACACTACACATTTGTCACACCCCGAGACAACCTGCCACGTATTTATACGTAAGACGTATATACAATACATACATTATCAATAATATCTACAAATGCCACATTAAATACACAAATAATAGTCTTACAATAATAATCAAAGTGGTTCAACAGCGGTCACAACATACATGGTTAGAAATACGGTAACAACCATGCATTTCAAGTGTACCAATTAGTGGAAATTACATAAACAAAACAAAATAAACATAAGTGATATTTAATCATAACCATGGATCCTTCCACTTGCTTTTACTCATGACCTTGTTGTAGTGCATCTTCCTCATGACTTGGAACCCACATAACAGTGGAACGAGTGAGATATTTGAACATTCTCTCAATGCGAGATTCAGTTCCAGTCCTAGATTTTTTAAAATTGACTTAATTCTCAAAAGCATAAAAATGAAATAAATAATAAATGCTCATGTGTTTCTAATGCCATGTAATCCTCCGATCACAAACACTTTTATTTTCTTTCAAGTTTTCCATTAGTCCATTTATCTTGTCATTTCAATGGAAAGTCCAACCAACAGTGAGAGGTTGTCTCACTAGACGAGGAGTCCACCCTACGCTAGGTCTTGATCCATAACGGGAAGTCCAACTGATGCCACGTTAACAAGGAGTCCAGTCGAACACTGGACACAAAATATACATCCAATGGCGGACTTAAGAAGAATGAATGGGGGTCAATTGACCCCCATTTGTTTTCATTTTTTTTATATATTTATGTATGATTTATATACAATTTAGTGTAAAATGTCAAAATACTGTAAAATTGACCCCCATTTTACGTAAAAAAATTGTATACGATCGACCCCTATATGTATTTGACCCTCATAGTTCGAATGTCTGGCTCCGCCTCTGTATATATCTCGATATGCGAACATATCAGCCCTTGTTTACATCATATATATTGACTCAACACAATACATTATATAAGTCCGTTGATGAAACGAATAATCATATTCTAATATTTTATAACAAAGTCAAACAGTTGTTTGAATTCAACATGCATAATTGAACTGTATAAAAATAAATGCATACAAATAATAAGTAATAATTTTACAAAGTCTAGGAGACTCGCACCTGTTATTGTAGTAGATTCATATTCGTTCTTCCACTCTTTTAGCACTTCATAATTCAAACTTAAATTACATAAACACGACTCTAATCAACATCACCTAACAACACTTGTTTATAATATTAATATTATTTAGTCATCATTTATCTACTTGAACATCCGTTAAAAATATGAAGTAAAAATACAATAAGAGACAGAGAGAGTGAAAGATTGTAATTTAAATTTGTTTTCTAAACATAATCAAAAATAAAATCAAAAGTTGGTGGTAAGTCAAAAATAAATATTATATAATTTTAATATACTTAATTATTATTTACTACTTTTAATTGTCTAAAACTTCAACATAATATCACTATTATCTTGATACATGTATTAGATATTGTTTATGTAAAGTTTAAAGCATATATAAATCTTTAAAATATATATTGAAAAATTGTCTAGCGTTTTATTAAAATAACAACATGTGTCACAAATAGATGGAACGGTTCAACGAGGGTTCACGTAAATTTGAATTTAGTTGAGGAGCGGGATTAACATGAGGGGACGCGAATCATGATTGAACTGAGATAGTTAATAGTAGTGGTCATAGTTATAAATTTTTTTTTTTTTTTGAGAAACTGATAGTGGCTATCAGTGTATTACATCAGAATGTATTTATTACAAACTACCTGTTTATAACAGCAACTACAAAGAAAAACAACAAAATGAACCTGCTACTTTAAAAACACTGAATGAATGAACACATCAAGGTTTAACAGTGCTTCATCCACAACTGCACTTCCTGTATAGCCTGATTCTCTATTACCATTGAATGAGCACCTTTTCCATCAAAAATGAGTCTGTTTTGATTTTTCCAAATATGCCAACAGCCACCAAAGAATAAAGAACTCCATGTTTGACCTCCTACTCTGACTCTGCCTGCTCTATGTGAGTTTGCAACGATGCTTTGTATTGTGTCTCCATGGTGATATATCTGAAAACCGGCTTTAAGAGAGTAGATATGCCAGAACAATCTTGCTATATGACACCGAAAGAAGAGGTGTAGAGTAGTTTCTAATGTTTGAGTATGACAAACTTCACGTTTAATTGCACAATTAAATCTCCTTCGAATCATATTCTCTTGAGTCAATAATTTATCATGAATAAAAATAAGAGCAAACACTCTAACCGTGGGTGGTACTTTCAGTCGCCAGATATACTGGTACTGGCACACTATTCTTCCTTCCGAGATTTTCACCTCATAAAATGATTTCGCTGAATATTCTTTATTTTTGGCTCATCGCCATTGAATAACATATGCTGATGAAGTGTTTAGTACTGTGTTATCTAGCACCCCTTCTTGTACTGCCACTTGGAGAGACCACTTTCGGTTTGCCGGTACCGGCGTGTCTATTGTTGCCACTGTCGGAACTGTCCACGAATCAAACCAATAAGATATGCAATCTCCTGTGCTAATATGACACTGTGTACTCCAATCAAAATGTGGTCTAATTTTGTGTAGTTGCATCCAAAAGAAAGATCCATCACACATCCATATTTTGTGATGATGTTGAGATGTAGTTGTCGATTTCAGCATAGTAGCGGTTACTGCCCATAAGGAGTTTTGATACCGAACCTGGTATAATTGTCACCACCATCGCAATAATAAGGAGATGTTCCTAATTAGCAAATTGGAAACCCCCAAGCCTCCATATTATTTCAGTATGCATACCTCAGACCATCTAATCAACGAAACACCTTTCTTGGTCTCTGTCTGACCCCACAGAAATCTCTGTCGAATTTTATCCAATCTATTAATGACCCACTTTGGCAATAAGAATGATGACATAAAATATATAGGGATGGAACTTAACACCGAATTAACTAGTTGAAGCCGACCACCTCTTGAGATTAGCCGACCCTTCCAGCCTTGTAATTTAGATTCTAATTTTTCAATTAGAGGCATGTATAAAGTCTTATTCGGCTTCTTTATTGTAAGGGGCAATCCCAAGTAATTAATTGGGAATTGGGTTTGAACACAACCTAATATCTCTGAGATGACAGGTATCTGATCCCGTTAGATATTAATAGGAATCCAGGAGCTTTTCTCAAAGTTTATATTCAACCCAGAAATAGCCGTGAATAATCTCAATATGATTTTTAAGGATACGATAGATGTATTATCATTGTTAACAATGAATATCGTATCATCAGCATATTGATGAATTTTCACTGCCTTGCGCAATTTGGAAGATATTTTGTGATGTGTTGAGTTATTTATTACCTCAATCATTTTTTGGAGCACATCCACTGTAATATCAAATAACATTGGGAAAAGGGGACCCCCCTGCCTTAACCCTTTTCTGTGCTTAAAAAATTCAGAAACTTCACCATTAATGACAATGCGGGAAGAGGCTGTGTTGAGCAAGTTTTCAATCCACCTTACCAATCAATTCAGGAAACCCCGTGCTACCATGACATCTCACAAATAATACCAATTAACCAAGTCGAAAGCCTTTGAAAAATTTATCTTGACAAAGCAAGCTGATTTTGCTGTGGTAGAGATATGATGGAGCATCTCTCTTATGGAATTGAAATTTTCCGTAATTTGTCTACCTTGAATAAAAGCCGTTTGACTTGGAGATATCAAGTCAGGAAGCATTTCCCTCAATCGGTTGGCTAATAGCTTGGATATTAATTTAGGAATTGCATTTATCACACTAATTGGTCTATAATCCCCTACATATTCTGAGATTTCTTTCTTCGGTACCATAATTATGTTTGCTTGGTTCACCTCTTCTAAATTAAGGGTATGGTTGTAAAAAACATGCATAATTATGAAAATCTTATCTTTCAGTAGAGGCCAATGCTTCTAAAGTAGTTCATTGGGTATGCCATCTGGATCCAATGATTTATTTTTAGCTAATTGCTTTACCGTCATTTCGATTTCCATTTCTGTGAAAGGAAGCTCCAGACCCGTTAAGGTTGGGTTTATCGGGTATAGCTTCTCTGGTTTGAATTTGATCACTGGATTTTGAACACCTACTAGCCCTTCCATTTGTGTTCTAAATGCTTCTATGATTCGGTCTTCATCAGTAATTAAATCCCCTTGTATTTTGAGATAAGAAACTTTATTTCTTCTATGTCTTGCGGATGCTAGTGCATGGAAATATCGGGTATTTTTATCTCTCGTTTTTAACCATTTGCAATGAGATCGATCTATGGTGCCATCTTGATTCAATAATACCCGCTAAAGCATATGCCCTTTCTTTTACCATAATTCTAAACATGTATTCATATCCCTCCATCTTTCTTTGTTCCTCAATTCGATCCAAAAATAGGATAGTTTTCTTACAGAACTGCAACTGCTTTTCTGGTTAGTTATTTTGAGGAAAATAATATATGGACTGTTGTAATTTAATTGCGCTGAATCTGATCTCTATTGTACTGGATATTTTAATTTAATTTTGTTGTGGCCTCCTAATTGATTATTTATAAAATGAAAATTTTAATCCAGTTGTACCTTTAAGTTACGTGGCGTTACAAAATTAACACAGATATGTTCGTTTCTATTAAAGTTGTTTCGTGAATTTTGACTAGGTTCATTTTTACTCATCAACTCAATTTTAGAGAATCTGAACCTGTTATATACCTCCCGTATAACTCAAAACAACCCTGGTCAATGTTATATATCCTCTGAATTCATCAAGGACAATCGTCAATATCTTTTTTTTCCACAAATCAAAGTGTGAAATGGCGTGGAATCGTTGGATTTGAGGGGATTTTGATATGGCTCAGTAATTACAGCACTTCGGCTCATTTAGTCATTTTTGTCTGGATCGTAGAGAAATAGTATTAATCCAGTTATATGATGTTTATGTTTGCATTATATAGTTGAAACTAATTACAAGTTAAAGCAACAAGAGAAATTTTGAGATAAAGTAATATGATAACTTATATGTGGCAAAGTCTATTAGACAACATAAGATACACATCAAGAAAAAATGCGCAAGCATTTAACTCTTTGTCAATTTAATTGACTCATGTACCTTTAATAGTAATATAACTTATGTCCATTTTATTGATTTGATGAAAGGGTAAATAACTAATTGAAAGTGCATATAGAAATATATGAAGTACAAGCAAGTTCTTACACAGTAGTTATCTAAAATACTTTGAGATATGCACTGAGTTTTCAGTACATACAGCTATGCCCATAGAGATAAGGCATATAGTCTGAATTTTGAAAGTGTTTGATATTCATTAACAAAGTAAAAAACTAGCTTGATTGGAAATCAAGATCCTGAAAGAATGATTAAGGTAATGGTTACCATAATCATTAATAGGCAAGATTATCAAAGAATGTGAAAAGGTTCACATTTTCTATCTCATATAGTACCTCAGTGTTTTGGTAGCTATATTGATTTTTGTATCAACATAATTTGAGAAATAAATAAGCTTTATAAACCAGCTATCATTAAATCAAAAGGAAATGCACATGTATCACTATGTTAACTCTTAAATGAGTACCATTAAGTTATAGAAGAAACACCATATGTGATATGAGATGGAGAGCTTTTCATATGATTCTTGTTGTTGGATTTTGAGACTTATGAAGTGTCAGTTGACTATGTGAGTCAAATCCAATAATCCGATAAATACATGAAATGTAGAACATGTAAAGAAAACAATCGAGCATCATGAATTAGAATAAGTGTTATTGCTCAAAATAGATTATATTTTTGAGGGATTTAATTCTTTTAAGAAACGGTGGGAGCGATCTAAGGATCATTGAACATCTCTTTAAGATATAAACTATTGTTATTTGGAATAGATGTTAAGGTTAGTGGGAATTAAGTTGAACTTGACACAAACGAGTTATGTAAAAGTTATGAAACTTACACTGAAAGAATTGGCTCATAAGTGACGAGTAACAAGTCAAGCAAAAGGTTGCTTAATTACCTCTTTCACCACGTACACTGCATAATGGGTAGGCTATACATCTGAGATATGCATAAAGGATTTATAATTCTGTGTAGGACACAGATGAACTCTTGTATTATGTGGAAGCAATGGAAAGGCCCAAATACCAATAGAATATTGGCTACGAGTCATGAATTCGATCTGAAATGTATTCCATATGCGATGATTAGGTCAATAACTTTGTTAACCATCCAAAAGCATAGGGCTTGTCGGAACAAATGGTTTTTCATCTGATAAAAATCGAATGGATATAAATTTGATTGTATACAAGGTACGAATGATTAAGAACGATACTTTCTCATTTGTGATCATGTTTATAGTCAATTGTATCAACCTTAACGACTCAAACTAGTATCAAACGAGCTGTTGGCGATCGAATCACAAGCTACCAGATCAATCCATGAGCTACAAATTTTTCTGTAAGTCCTACATATAACTAAAAAGAAGATCACATATTATGTCAAGTAACTAACTAGAGAGCAACTAGCAAATTGATCGTAGAAAACGATGCAATTTTTAGATTGAATTTATAATTACATATATTTCCGGACATTTGCGAAAAATTCCTAGAGACGTATCGGCGCACCTACTCACCGATGGTGACCAAATTCAATTGCACAAGAATCTTTTGTACTTGGCTCTGTACGAGTGGGGAATCGCGGGAGGGAAAAGAAACAGACAATTAGCGGACACGGGATACGGATACAATTTTAGGTATGAAACCGGATATAGACAAATAATTATATGTATCGGACATGATTTCATATTGTGACACCAAATAATTGTGTCAATTTTTATTTGCCACTGAAACTTGAAACCATGATTCCTATGCATATTTGCTGAATATGCTGGGCCATTAAATATTCTGGACTAAATTCTCTTCTGCCTATTTCCTCATTTCATTAGTGACTCCATTGACTGAAAAAAGTATATTAGATGTTATTTCTTTACCGAATGTACATCATAATTTATTTCTAATTATTCAAATTATATTTATATTTGTATTTATATTTGTCTAATATTCAATCTATATTCATATCCATTTAACATTCGATTCATATGTATCCAAATATCCGTATCTGAAAATTTATAACAAATAAAGATACAGTCTGATCACTATCCGTCCATATCCGAACCATTTACACCCATACTTCTCTTCTCCACTTAAGCTGCAACTAAATATCATCTCATTTCGTTTGATTTTTAGGATTTTGTATTATCACTGATTCAATTTCACCAATTTTTTGTTAAAAATAATTAATTTCAACAAACAAACACTTAGAAGACCCATACGACAAAATTCTTCCGACGCACATAAACAAAACCACAGAGATTTCAAAATTCACTCTTGTATATGGTATTAGAGCTATCCGAAACACACAAAATTTTACATATCAGTTTCCAAGCAGAGAGGTCAAAATTGCCAAACCAGCAATTACAATTATGATATTGAGAAAATAATTGGATTTGAGAGGTTTATCTGGACTGCCTCCTATGGCTTCATACTCAGCCCTTAGCTTCTGCTTCATGGTATTTGATAAATCTTTCTGCATTCCAAAAATACCATTTTCGGTTCATTTATTCTTTTCTAAAAACTATTATTATGTTTTTATTTGCGGCAGAAGAAAAGATGATATAGGTAGCTGTGATTTTATTTAATCCTGCAAGTTATAAAAGAAAGTGAATCAAGGTAAATAAATTTCTTTTTGATGATTTTAAAGCAACCCAGCAACTGTGAATGTGCTTTTGCTTTGGCATCTATTATCAAGAGAATGGCATGGCTGAGTCTAAAAATAAGAAAAAAAGTTGGAGAAAAAAGAGAAAAAGAAAAAACCTCGCCAGAGGAATATTTGGCTGCGACAAAAGGCTCAGGAGTCGGGGGCTTCGCTTCATCATCTATTGAGATCCCCTGTGCCATATCAAAAGGTAACAAAAGGTTAACATGGTCACTGTTTTCATAGTATCTTGTGGTTTTAACAATGAATAAAGCTTCCATTGTAAGTAAAGATAACTGCACATCAATGCCAAAGTTACCCCTTTTCCTCCTATTTTTTTTTTTTTTTTTTCAAAAAAAAAAAAATAGGAGGAAAAGGGGTAACTTTGGCATTGATATGCAGTAATCTTTGTTAGAGATGTTACACCTTTTCCTCCTATTAACCCTTCTTAGTTAGAGATGTTACACCTTTTATCACATAGAATCCTGTTGGTAAAATTCTATGCAATTTTGAGCATGTTTGATATTCCATGCTAATAAACCTCAGTTCAATGTTCAAATCATTTGCTGAACAGTAAAACATAATCAATTTTCATAATTTGTTACTTGTATAATTCATATTTTATATATCATATTGTATATGTATAATGTAATGTTGCACTTTAAATTATAAAATCAATTAATGTAAATTTTCCACATTGTCAATGGATCCCAAGGGTGTTTGGGTGATATTATTAGCAGCCATCTGTAATAATTGCAGTTATATTATAAGGTTCTGTTATGTGTTTTTAGCTGGATTTGGGTGTATTAATCCATGCTCGACTTATTATTAGGTTTCTGTTATGTGTTTTTTCAGCTGTAAACCTGCCTTTCATATTCAAACAAAAAGGATATCAACCAAAAAGTAGAAAAATTAATAAAAAGAAAAGTAAAATAAAACTACTCACCTCAGGCGGATCAAATAATGCACCCAGGTTGCTAAGCTTGGCATGAGCCTCGGCATAGTCCTTGAAGAATGCCTCTTGGTTTTCTGCGTACTTTTCAGCATATACCTGTACATTCAAATATTTTCAAGTAAAATATTAATTCATATTCAAACTCATTTCTTTATGTCTTTTATAGACTGTTAAATCATTTCTACCTTGAAAGACGGGTCGTCAAAGAGAGCTGCATCAGTGGGCAAAACTAGAAGATCCTCATCCCTTCTTTCTTTGATATCCTAATTAAACACAAATCATGTAGTACCCACAAATGATGCAACTTAACAAGTTTAAGAAGGCAAGAACAAGAAAGAAATGTACCCTGAAATAACTATTGTCAAACTTTAACCATTGAGCGGTCCAAGACTGCCCTCCGGGGGCACCAGGTCCATCTTTCTATAAATAGAAAAAAAGCAGATTATCATTAAGATGGCATATAATTTTACACTTGAACAAGCCTCTGTGCTTAACATTAAAATTGTAAAATTAGGAAGGGTGTTCATGAGTTATCACATAGTAAAAAGAAACAAAAGCAACATACAGTGTATTTTGTCTCAGGTTTACCCCAGCCGCTTCGCTCTGGCCTTGACCTTCCCAGTGTATGTGCTCCTGAAAGTGCAACTATATCCTAGAATCTCAAAAAAGCGGAGAACACTCAAGAATGTGAAATTACGCATTAGATGAAAAGGTAATGCAAGGGAAATACCCTACAAGTACTAAAACAATGTAAAAACATAAACCTTATCATCCAAGCCCATTCTGTAGAAAACATCCCTCAAGTGCTGAGCTGGCGAAGGTGGGCCTGCATCTGTAGTTACACGTAGGAGTGATTTAAAAAAATTTCAAACAGATAACAAAGTGGGAGGGAGAAACCTTTTTTTTTGGGTGGGGGGCTAACCAGGAAGCTTCCCCTCTGGAGGACACTGATCCGGCCCGGTAACATCAACTCTTCCATACTTCATAGGAATTTTCGGACCACCAGCTTCCTGAAATTCATAAAATTGACAAAATTATAAAACATTATAAATTAAGCAGGAGAGCTTCAGAATTTGATATTTCCTTGGGGGGGATTCTGGGAAATGTGAGATGTTCCACAGTAATTGTAATTTGGGAGGGGCTGTTTTGCCATTTTAGTCTTTTCAAGGTGGTGTGTTGGACGTGATAGTCAGGTACCTGTACCGATGCTTGATGGTACCGTAAAATCATAACTGATACGGGTTAGTCCTGGTATGTGTGATGTAGGTTGAGACTTTGTACTGTTATTATTCTTTTATTTGTATTAAATCCACTATTTTTTTTTAAATAGTGAATTTCAGTTTTTCTTCAAATAAGAGAAGAATTTTTTTTTTAAACAAGAGCAAATGAGAAAATCTGAAACCTCAATGGCCGTGGCGCTTGCTAATTGAAATAAATCAGCATATGTGACACCAGGATACTTATCTTTTATTGGCTGTATCAACTTTAGAGCATTTATCAGACCTGCATTAAATTATTACTCTTCCATATAAAATTTCAAAAAGTGTAATTCTAATATTTGTTAAGTACTAGGATAAAACCAGAACAGGTGTTGTATTTTTCTATACCAAATTTTTTATAATAAGTATAAAACACTAAATTCATTGTGGCAATTAATTTAGAGGCATTTTTTGTTCTTTTTATTGAGATTTCTAGGAACTAAAATTTATGCGTACCAGCATTGGCACCATGTTTTAGCTCCGCCTCAAAACGAAGGCTTCCATTGGCCCCACCTCTCTGAGGCCACTCCTCTATGTTTTTGTCATAGGTACCGGCATCATGCCATCCAAGTCGTACCTATTTTATTTTAACAATACCTCATTAGAAATTTAGAACACAACAAGTAATGTAATCCTATTTGATTTTTATCAATTACGATTATTGCTTTCTTTATTGCAATGTACCAGGATGGGGTGGCAGTAGGTGCTCTTAAGTAGCTCCTTCATGTCTTCTTTAGCGCCTTTCAGTTGTACCGGATCTGATGCAGCGCATATCACTGTGGTCGAACCTGTTGCGTGTCTCTGCTGTGACATTCGAAATTAAAGATTCATTTATTAGAAGGACATCATTCATCATTCAAGAGGAAGTACGAAATTGACTCTCCAGTCTCAATTAATCTTTGTCCGCCATAAAATAGAAATAAAACCTTGCAAGCTCCAGTCAGCGACCGATTAGAGAGAGGAGAAACAGAGCTCCTAGAAGCCGAGAGGTGAACAGATCGAGACGAGAGGTGGTATTTAAGAGAAAATGAAGAGGAACGGGGAAGAAGCAGAGAGGTCGATCGAGTCACCGCCGGTGCACGGTAAGCATAGTTGACTGAATTGGAGGAAGCTATGCGCTCCGCCATTAGAGAAGCTTCGCGAAGGAACAATGTCTCTTCAAGTGGAGTAAGGGGCAGGAGGGAGCGCTCTGTTTTCTCTTTTGGTTGGTTTTGGTGCGGCTCACAATCTTCTTTGACCAACGGGGAATTGCCGCGTGCCAGTTTACTTGGGAAAGGAATATGCGCCTTTCCGAGCATTCATACTACTAATTTTTCAGTACAACCATAAATTTATTGATTCAGATTCCCATGAGGGATCTGCATCGTCCATTTCAGATAATGTTGTCCGATTGTACCGACAGAGCCGTTGCGAATTTCATCTAACTGAATCTGGGATGTTGATTCTGAAACACACGGTAGAAATTTGAGTTCATTATTCATTTGTACACATGCAATTGGATGACATCCCCAGCTTTTTTGTTGTTTTTCAAATTTTAATCGTGCTTATTTGTCCCCCTCGTGCGAGTGCAAACGCCTCTGACAATAGAGCTATTTGACCAGTTGGTGCCGAGTTTGACCAGAAATGGAATTCGCTCTTTTGATTCTTTCCTAACCCTAAGTAGGAGTGTTCAAATGATTCGGTTTATTTGGTTTTGAACTGAACAAAAAAATTTCGGTTTAAATGGTTTAGTTATTTAGTTCAAATGATTTGGTTCGATTTATTTTATGAAGTAATTCGGTTTAAATAGTTCGGTTCGGTTTTAATTTCTTTAAATCGAATAAATCGAACCGATCGGTTAATAATAATTCAAGTATTATTTTGGACTTAAAAATCAAGAATAAATATTGATCTATAACTTTGGATATTTTAGAACATCAATATTTGTATAAAATTGAACTATGTGTGTAATTGTATCTTAATTTTTATTTTTATTAAATTATGAATGTATTGACTTATGTATTGAGTTTTGATTTTTTGAAATTGAATTCTTCTATTTGGTTCAACCGAACAAACTGAAGTTTAGTTCGGTTTAATCGGTTCGGTTTTAGTTCGGTTGGACATTTTAATTCGGTCAGTTCGGTTGAGTTTTAATCGGTTTGATTTTAGTTCGGTTTGACAAATTTAGTTCGGTTTAAACTGAACCGACCGTTTGAACACCCCTACCCCTAAGGCCTAAACCCAAGGTATAATTTATCTAGGAAACCCAATGCATTATTTTTATTAGAGAGTTATGCCTTTAATTTTTATGTCTCCACGTACCTTTATTTTTAAAAACTTAAATAACTCAAAATTTAAAATTTAAATGTCAAACTAAAACCGTTAGATGCGATCTATGTTATTTTTCTTATGTATCCATAAAAAATTATTACATTTTGATTTTACTTTTATATAAATCAATAAGTTGAAAAATTAACTTCTAGAAATTATCTACATTAGTATACATTTTTACAAGCTCAAGATGACAACCAAAACAAAGTTGAAATGCCATAATTTTTTTACACGTGCATAGATTATATGATGTAGTTCACATCCAACGGTTTTATTTTGAATTTTAAAATTTAAATTTTGAGTTATTAAATTTTTAAAAAATAGAAATATGATGGAAACACAAAAAATAGAGGCATTTGAACTCTCCTCTTATTTTTATTATTTTTGTGTTGTTTCAAACCCTATTTCTCCGGTTAACAAATGATGTTAAAATATTGATTGTTAATATTTTTAACGTAATAAATTTGTTAACACATTTCACTCATATAATATCTTAAATTAGATATATATCACAGACCTCAGTAGAATCTGATTGTTGGATTTCAATTTAAGCGAGAGATTGTATCACTGTCATCAGGTAACAATTAACAATTAATAATTGATGTTAAAATAGTATTTGCATATTGTAATCGTCAAAGATTACATTTTTCACACCATATAATTACATAATTTTTTTTACTTCTTATTATATGCATCTTAGATATTTTTATAATTTTGGACTTATTTGAAATTATTAACTCGTCAAAACTAATTATATTTCAAATATAAATTAATAAGGGTATAAGTAGCTATTAAAAATAAAAAAAATTGGGTCAAAGTGATAAAAAGTATTAATAGCGTAACATAATTAAAAACTTGAAGCTAATTTATTTTTATTGTGTATCCATTAAAACCTTTTTTTTGTTTGTTAATAATCTGAAAAGAAAATTGAAGGTTCTCGTTAGAAATATCATTTTATCAAGGACCACATACGAAAAAGTTCCTGCAGCATTTCTTCCTCACACCGCCTTTTTTTTTTTCTTCCTTATTTAATCCCCCGCAACAATTGATAAAGTGATACTGATGGCCATGAAAATGGTGTGGAAATCTGGTAGTAAAAGAGAAAAGCTTCGACCACTTCGGAACTCTAGTCTCCCATTTGAGACCGAAGAAGAAAAGGACGAGGAAGAATTACTACCACCCACTGAAATAAACCCTAACCACTCGGGGGCGAAATCTCTAGATTCCCGATTCAGTGAAAAAGACGATCTGAAACAACTATTTGAGTCTCTCCAATCTCAAGGAAATCAACTTGCCGAGGTTTCTTGTTCGATTTCTTATTTTATTTACACTCTTTTGCAATTTTGAGAGAAGTGTTGGAACTTAGATTTTCTGTGATGTTTTCACCTTCAAGCGTGTTTGTAACAGCCACAGAGAATATATATATTACTGGTATAGTTTAGGTAGAGCTGCCACAGCACTACTGTACCAGTACAAGGTACTGTATACCAATTTGGGAAAGCCAGGATCCTATGTTAACCCTCAAGAGGAATTACTCTTTTTTTGTATAAATTTCTCTGATAATATTATATATTTGATCATACAATTATAGGCTGGGAAGTATAAAGAAGCCCTTTCAAAATGGGAAACAGCACTTAATTTAATGCCAGAAAACGAAACAGTACATGAACAAAAGGCTCAAGTCTTGCTGGAACTAGGTGATGCCTGGAATTCTTTAAAAGCCGCTACCAGTATGTTTTCTTCTCTTCTTAGTTAAAGTTATTTTCAGATAGTATATGAACATCTGATTGTTTTATTCCATGCCACTTTCAGGAGCTACACAACTGAAGCCTTCGTGGCCCGAGGTTTGTACTTCCACAGCCTACATTAGATTGTAGTATATTAATTTAGTGATTTGTATCTAGAATTAGAATAACAAAAACTATACAAAGGTTTTTACTTCCCTACTTACATATGAATAACCAATTAATGAAAAAGATACATGAAGAGTGTAACATGAATTATTTTGTATGCAGGCTTGGGTTACACTTGGTAGAGCGCAGTTAAATTTCGGTGAACCTGATTCAGCGATTGAAAGCTTTGACAAGGCTTTAGCTCTAAAGGTGGGCACATATTATTTTTTTCTCACTTCCAACTTTTTCCTGTTTGATAATTGTAATAATAAAAACAGAACTATAATTCAACCACTGTTAATGACTGCAATAATAAATTGTAAAGCTATATCCAGGGGTGGATCCAGGATTTTGTTCAGGGATAGGCACAAAATATTGATAAGAGTACAATTTTTTCTCTTAATGAATTAGAAAAAAGTAGTATATACGGATCTAAACAAGTCACATCACGACACGGTTCCGTCAGGGCACATGTGCCGATTACGTGCTATGACTCGCGTGTTATGTGTCATGACCACCTTTCGGAAATTTGACACAACAAGACACATCACGTAAAATATTTAATCACAACACAACACGTGTGGTTACTTATAATATTAGATCTTAATCAAATGGTGAATCCTAAATAAACTAATCTAAATTATGAAGAAAAAAAAGTTAAACATGACCAAACATGGTAGGTCACGTTTGGACACGTGATCACGTCCTGGCGTGATTAACGTGCCATGATCATCCTTTCAAATTTAGTTACAGTACGATACGTACGTGATCCAATTCACGGTACATATTTATATACTTAGTAGTTGATCTTTTTTTTCTCCTAACAAATCAACGATTCTTCTAAGTGAAATAGCGAATCAGACGGTGCCTTTTCTTTCTTTCTTTCATTTACGCGAATCAATATGGCTTGACTTTTTTCCATGCAATTTTCTTCTACTGGATCGTGAATTAAATTCGGGGGTAGGCACTACATCTATTCAGCGGGAGGCACAAGTATAAAATACTACTGTGTCTAAAAAAAAGTTCGAATTTGCCACTCCTGGATCTATTTGGATCTGCCAGTGGCTATATCCCAGTTAGTATAGTATTCTAGGATCAAGAAACTGTATTGTTATTTCACATTGTTAGATACACAAAAAAGGTTTAGGCCAAATTTTAATCGACCAGACAAAGTATGCTGAATCTATAGATAATAACTGGATTAGCTTTGCATTATTTGCTTTTGCAGCCAAAATACATTTCATCTAGTTATATACTTATTTTTATTCTATGTGATTACTGTTATTGTTATTTCACATTGTTAGATACACAAAAAAGTTTAGGCCAAATTTTAATTGACCAGACATAGTATGCTGAATCTATAGATAATAACTGGATTAGCTTTGCATTATTTGCTTTTGCAGCCAAAATACATTTCACCTAGTTATATACTTATTTTTATTCTATGTGATTACTGTTATCATCACGAATATTGTTGTTGTTATTCTTTTTTGTAATATGCTAATCAATAATTGTTTTATTTGCGCAGGCTGACAATGAGGAAGCTAAGAGGGATCGGCAATCAGCAATGCATCTTGTACAGAAAAGGAAGCAGCTACATTCATCTGGTCTTAGTGCAAATAAGAGGAGGTTTATAGTTGCTGACAAGGTTGAAAATTTACCAGAACACTCGTAAATTGTAGAATGTTTTGTGCAGCAGTTTTGAAGTTAAATTAGGAACTCTGGGGAGTTCTCTTTTGTACAGACTTGTTGACATGAATGAAATATTTATATTGTTTCCTCATTATGCGCTGTTTAATCTTTTGAAGATATCGCTTGCGCACATAACATTATGTGTTGTACTGGCAGCTAAACCTCTCAATAGAAATTTCCACAAGTTGGCAAAAAAGGCAAATATATTTTATCACAACAAAGTATAAGTAAAACAAGAAAACCATGAAACAAAAAAAAATACAAAGAAGAGATCTCAATGGACATTCTTATGTGGCTTTTATTATAACTAAAATTGTATTCTGGTCCATAAAAATTGAGTCTGAACACTATAATGCTACCTAAAATTTAGTAGTGTTAACATCCTCCACAAAACAAATACCGGATTAAATAAAAAAGAATGACTACAATGTCCTTCCTGCTAAATTCACTCAAAAATTCTCTCTCCAGTTGAGAATGCCAAATATACCACTGAACTAAAGATGCAAAGAATACCCTGAACCAAAAACGCCAATTTCCAACCCTCCGAGCTTGTCAGGTCCTGACTCTCCTTCTTACTGGATTCTAACATCAAACCCGTTAACCAAACTCCAACTATACCGGCAACCGTCCCGGCTGTGT
Organism: Carex sylvatica; assembly: GCA_964058845.1. NCBI lineage: Eukaryota > Viridiplantae > Streptophyta > Magnoliopsida > Poales > Cyperaceae > Carex > Carex sylvatica. The sequence goes on from CAXKVR010000028.1 coordinate 179,040, forward strand.
TAGAAACCCCCATGACTATACCCGCATACTTGGGGGCTATGTCCATGTGGTTTACCGCGAAACCAGCCCGGCCAAGTGCCAGAGATCCAAGAGAGATAGAGGCACAAACCAAGGTCCAGCTAACAGTTTTAACTAAAGGCAATACCATTAAAGCCACCGCTGATACCAAAAACCCAATTGTGTTAAGAAGCTTACGGGTCCAAGTAATTGAAAACATCCTTTTGGTGATTAAATGATCTGCCACCACCCCGCCTATGTTTGAAAATAGGAACATAAACAGGTACGGTACCATCTTAGAAAACCCTAACTCTTCAAGGCTGGTTTGTAGTGCCTTGTCGAAGTATGTTGGTAGCCAATTCATCAAAACATATAATGCATAGTGAAATGTGAAATTGTTCACTACTATAGCCCAAACAGGCAAGCTGAATATGATCCTCCTCCATGGTATTCTGTTTGCTAATTTTAACCTCTCTCTTGACCGTGATATGGGTAAGCTTGCCTCCCCTATGCTGGTACGGGGTGGATCAACTGCGAACTTGTACCAGATTATGGACCAGAGAAAGCCCAAAAAAGCCTCAACCCGAAAAATCAATCTGGGCCCATATTTAACCAAACTTGGCAAAATAAGGGTGCCACAAGCAGCACCGAGATACATACCGGAGGTGGTAAGAGAAACCGATCGAGACCTCTCATGTGGCGGAACCCACTGCGCTAGAACTGTGTGTATAGAGGGAAAAATGAAGCCTTGGCCAACTCCAATCAAAAGCCGAGAGAGAACCAGAAAGGTTGTTCTTTTAGGGTCTAGTGGGGTGAATGCACATGTGAACGACCACATGATAAATGACCACAGAAGAACCCGGCGGCCGCCAAACCTCTGTGCAGCCCACCCACCAGGGATTTGGGAAATTACGTACCCGTAATAGAAAACAGAAAGAATTAACCCTTTGCTAGATTCATTGATTTTCGCATTATCTGCAGCATCGGTGTATGATATAGGGAAACCGACACGTTCTACATAGCACGCATTTGTGCATAAGAAAGTTAGAAAAACAATTATGTAGCGCTTTGGAACCCTTATTTTTGCCATTCTTCTTGCAGAAATGAAGTAACTGAGTGCTGTATCTCTTAAAGGTGTCGCATGGAGCTTGTTCTTTGAGCTCTCCAAAAGATGTCTCGGATAATTGGAGCTGGTTCATCCAATGCTTATGCTCCTTCCTTTTGTGAAGTGATTGATAGGAGGTGATTCTTTATAATAACAGGGGTCTTTGTAACCACCTACATTAAATGCAAAGCACTGAGTGTTTAGAAACAGCTAAAATATAGAAAAGGTTTTTTCTATGAATCAATTGACTTCACAAAACATAAAAACATTAGAAGCCTTTCTTCAGATTCAATCACAATCCAAAAATTACTATTCTATCCCCAGACCCCTAAATTAAAGAAAATTTTCCAAAATTCCTAAGTTATCCCTTCTGAATGTTTAAAGGTTGCTACGTTTAGCCATTATCGTTCACAAAATTTCATCATTCAGATCCAAAAATCAGATCTTGACTTTTCTAGATCTAATCTCCACCGAAATTGAAGATTCCTATTAGGAAATGTATAACATTGCGCGATAACATCTGTAGAAAGGAAGAAGTAAAAAGTAAGAACTGAAGAAAAACAGCAAAAGATCGAACCTAACGGACTTCAGCCGAAACCCTAGCACAAGGGTCGGTCGGATTCGAATAGGCCTCAACTAGAAGCAACTCCCTACTTGAATATGGATTGGTGAGAAATCTGAGTATTTTGATAACAGATCTCGCAGGAGCCGCTAGTGTTAGTGAAGAGAAGAGAGACCAAAATGGGAACAGTTAAGTAGAAACGGCAATGGCGGGTACACTGGAGGGAGATGATTATTATTTTTATTTTTTTCAAAGAGGTTTCTGATTATGAGGGAAGAGAGAGAGAGAGAGGGGGGAGATGCATATATGTCTTCTTCTATATAATTTACTGTGGAATGCAGGTACAATTATTTTGATTTTCTTCGACAAAATAAAAGAGGTAACTAGGTTTTGCCGACATTTTTATTTTTATCCATTTTCTAATATATTTTAATTAAAATAATTAAGATTAAAAAAAATTAAAAATACTCAAGTTGCAGAAAAATCATGTTACTTGAGATTTTTTTTTTTTTTTGTTGGAACTTGGAATTAAGACCCCAAGTCGCAGAAAATTTTTGCGACTTGGGATTTAATATTTTTTTTCCCGTTGCATTATATCTTTTTAAACTTTGAAAAAAATAATTATTATTGTGTTAAGGCATATATTGAACAATTATAGATAATTTTTGCGGTTTGGGATTTAATTTTTTTGCACTATAAAATTCCCATTGCACTACATCTTTTTGAATTTTGAAAAAAATAAAATAATTATCGTGTAAAAGACATATATTGAATAATTATAAATCATTTTAATGATTTTTGAATAATAAATGAAACCATAATTCATTAAAAATAAGCAAATGTCCACAATAAATAGTAAATGCATTTTAAAATAATTATATGAATAATTCTTGAATAATCTATTAGACTTTTGACTAAACAAAATACCGATCGTTATATGTCTACCGTTGATAGAAAACTTAAACTGAATTTTTGAGACACTAAATGACGTTTTTTTGCAATTCTGATGCTTTAGATGCCCGGGATTTTTTCCTGGGCAAAATCCGGATCCGTTTCGTCCTCCCTTTCTAAATTGTGACCATACGCGCAAATCTGACTTTCCTAGCCAAAGTTATGGCAGTTTAAAGTTTAAAAAAAAAATAATGCTTCCATGCAAAAACACCAATAACGCACCACCGATGCTTTATGCCCAGCTTAACGACGGCAGAAGTGCGCATCAATGTTTCATTGCCAAAACATCGATGACGCACCCATGCTCTCTAAACGGTCATAACTTTATTATTGCCAAAACATCGATGACGTCAAAATATCGATAATGCATCCATACATATTAGCCATAACTAGTATTAATTTTTTTCAAAAGCCTAAGAAATTATTCAAGAATTACCTATATAATTATTTTAAAATGCATTTACTATTTATTGTGTGTGTTTGCTTATTTTTTTTAATGGATTACAGTTTCATTTATTATTCAAATATTATTAAAATTATCTATTATTATTCAATATATGTCATTTACATGATAATTTTTTTTTTTTTCAAAATTCAAAGAGATATAGTGCAACGGAGTTTTTATAGTGAAAAAAAAAAATTAAATCCCAAGTCGCAGGAATTTCGAGTCCCAGCAAAAAAAAAAATCCCAAGTCGTAGGATTGTTTTGCGACTTGGGTATTTTTATTTTTTTTTCAAAATTTTAGTTATTTTTATTAAAATATATTAAAAATAGATAAAAATAAAAATGTCGGTAGGTTATGTCTCTATATCATCTTTCTATTTTCAAAATGACATATGAACTATGTCACAGACTCACAAAAGTGGATATGAACAATTATTATATATTAATAATTATACTTTCTAATAACCACTAAAAATATAGTTGAAATTCTGTAATTTTGTAGATATATAAACGATAAAATATGAATTGCTTCTATATTTGACTTATTTTATGATTAAAATATTAAATATCTAGTAGTAATGTATTTATAATATTGAGGAACAAATTTTGGAAGACAATTGAAATCTCTTAGAAACGGATCTAAATTATTTAATATTTAGTTTATCACTTATCTATATGAAAGACTATCGATTTTTTTATTTATATCGTATTAAAAAAAAGAAGCCAAAATACTATGTTTTGAGGGAATTTTGAAAAATATCAGGGCCGCCAAATCAATCTGTGGCCCTCAAAAATCTAAAAAATACAATGTAAGACTAAATATATTAGGATTTTGAGGGGCCTCCAAACTAATCTGCGGTCCCTCAAGAATGAAACCGCAGAAAACCCTGATATTTTTCAAAATCTTCATAATTTGAGGTGTTTTGGTTTATTTTTTAATTTTGAATACAGTGTAGATAAAAATTTCGGAAAAGTCTACATAGAAAAAAAAAATTTATATGAAGCAGTTGAAATCCTAGAAAGTAGCATATTATTTTCTTATTGATGAAAATCTTGTAATAGTATAGTTTAGCTATCTTAAAAAAGCAATATAATTGAATTAATATCACACAACAAGGGCTAAGAAGTTGATGTACGAATTCCAACTTATTGTAACCAGAATAATTGCAGAAAGAGTTAGGTTGAGGGAGAAAACATGGTACGCTGTATTAATTGTTCAGTCCCTACGTCTCTTTTCCTGCATTTAACCGTGCATCAGTTCTCCACATCAGCACCGAACAATAGACAAATTTTGAACGTGCATGCCCAGAATGTGATACACTTATTTATCAGGGGTACATGCAAGTATGCAACAGAAGACCATACATATTATTATGATAATCTCATGTTTTCTGAAATATTAGAACGAATGTGCCGTAAATAATGCTGGGTATATTCCGAGGTTGAACCCGAAAATTACGGAGATTTCTCGTGCACTTAGACCCAATAACTTTCTTTATTATCTATTTTCACAAAACCAACTAACCAAGTCCTGTAGTCATACGACATTTATGATTATTGGGACAATTGTAAATATATACAGATCTGAGTCAAATTATTTTTTTATTGAACGGTTTGAATAAGGTATATGTATATCCCGACATATACTGAGGAGCTTTTAAGCTGGAACCGATTTGAACTGTCAGTTCACGGATGATCTGCTTGAGACCGTTAGATCATGGATTCCTTCAATTGAAGATGAGTCTAATTAATTACCCAATTTAATCTGGGCCATCAACACTACCTCACTGATGATGGGCAATCATTTCGGCCCAAAATTCCTATCAAATTAAATTTGAACAAAACTAGAGTGTGATGATTCATGATTGACTTTGGGGTTTTCTGCTGGTAACATCATCTTCTGCATTAACTAAGAAGATCTTTTGAGTTTAATTCTCAGCCGATCAGAATTATAATCAATTTGGTCCACATCAAAAGAAAAAAGAGCTGTCTACCTTCCACCTTGTCCATCTAATATCTTCTCATGCACATTTTTAGTTGTTTAATAACTCACTAAATGCTCCTTATATGATTTGATGGTTTGTGATTTATTAAGATGCTTGTTGCAGGACATTAATTATTTTTTACTCTTTTATTAGCATTACTGATGTAACACTATTGCTGATATTGTTATGAAGTTTTATGTTAGTTTTTTGACTAATTATATACATCATTAGAGTAAATATTGCAAAGTTTTATTAGGAATTTAAATAAACTTTATTATAATATGGAGACGTCAAACAAATTTAGGAAATTCTTACTAGGCTTCCGAATTTTACAGCTGTAGGGAAGAGTAAATAATATCCCAAAATTTAGTTTAATGATTTTTTATTTTCTATTGGAGCCATGGTCAAAGAATTAGGAGTGTAATTTTTAACTCGAACTGGTCCAATTTATTTTTTGAAATTTTGGCAGAAGCTGCCAGAAGGATTTAATTAAAAGAAAATGTCACTACAGCAGTTTGTTCCCAGCACTGGTACTTGACCAGATACCGGTACCATATTACATCTACCACCAAAAAATAATCTGTATCTCCCTCTAATCAGTATCTGGTAGGAGATTAGTGCTGGTCCAATTTATTAGAGAGAGCATTTTACACTTGCCAATAAGCTAAAATTAAGATGAGCTTTTTGTTTAAAGAGCTCAAATGAAAAGTTTCATTAAGGAAAAGAAAAAAGAATTTGGGTGGGGACTTGAAAGAGGAAGCAAGGATGGTTATTTAAGAAAGAAAAAGGACGAGACATAATTTTAAAATTATTTGAATACCAAGTATATTTTAAAATTATTATTAGAATAACATAGAAATATATGTAAGTTTTGGAAATAAATTTTAGGGTGATATATAAGTTTATAATCTTTAAATTTTAGGTACATTTTTATAATAATTTTTTTTTAAAAAAGAGAGTAAAAAACATATAGATAGAATCATAGAAACATATTTTTAATTTATTTTTTTTAGCCGGGAGGGCAAGTGTCCTCTTCTGATTCTATGTAGTTCTGTTACTGGATGCAAAGTAGCCGAATCCATTCAAAAAGTACTGAAAAAACATTTCAATATTTGCTTAATTTTCTAGGGTGTTGCTGCAAAAAAATTACCGAGATCTTCTAACTTAAAATGTATCCGCTGTTTACAAGTAAAATAAGAGTTGTTTACCTTTAATCAAATTTTACATTAAGTAAAAATTGTTTACTATTCTTTTTATAATTTAAAAAACCACTATTTTTCATTGATAGTAACAAATTAAAAATATATATATATAAATTTGATCTCCAAATCATTTTAATACAGAGATTATATATATCCATTTGATTATTTAAACTTTAAAAATAAAAATAGAAACAAAAAATAAAACAACATTTTTACATCTCAAAATTAACACCCTAATCCAACTCTATCTAAACATAGATACTCAGATTTGTGGTAAACTGCTCATTTTGTCTAAACTCTAAACACATATACCATTTGTCAAAATCTAAGAATTATGAAGTATTCAATATGACGTTGAAAAAATATATTGTCTACTCAATATAAATATTGACATGTCAGCTATGGAGACATAATGTCGACATATGAATTTCATCTGCAAATTTGACTTTGTTTAAAAACAAAAAAATCATGTTTCTTAATTCAGATCATGGTATCCATCTAAATTCGTTAGGCTGTAGATTTTAATGATCTGACACTTGGCATAAAAAAAAACTACGAAAATACAATACAAGAAGTAATGACGTCAACATGCTCTGTTTCTTTCATTAGTTTTTCGTACACTTCTTTTGTTTTTATTATTTTTTAATCAAAAATTGGGGAAGTTGACCTTAACTTCATTATCTTCGACTGCTTAAGGGATATATATATGCTCCACAAATAAATTAAAGAGATCTTGTAAATAAACAAACCAATTGGAATCAGAAAGCATTGGCCACAAAATAAAGAGCACAAACCCAAATAAAATTTCCGTACATGCTGTCAGAGCACCGAAACCTCTCTTCAACAAAACACCTGTTCCCTCCTTCCCATAAATCTCTCTTCTCATCTGTTCTCAACAGAGAATAAGAATAGAGGATACATAGACAATGACAACATTTAACTCAAGTGTGATATTTCTCCTAGTCACACTGTGTCTTCTCCCGTTGACAGCGTACTCGGCCGGTTGCGATTGCTCAGGGGATGATTCCGGAAGAAATAAGACGGAGGCACACAAGTTGCACACTGCCTCCATCTTTACTATTCTGTTGGCCAGTGCGATCGGCTGCTGTATCCCTGCACTCGGTCGGTGGTTTCCAGTTATTAGTCCGGAGAAAGACTACTTCTTCTTAATAAAGGCATTCGCTGCCGGTGTTATCCTTGCTACCGCCTTCATCCATATTCTTCCCAATGCTTTCGACAAACTGACATCACCTTGCCTTCCTGAAACGCCATGGCAGGATTTTCCATTTGCCGGGTTTGGAGCCATGGTTGCTGCCGTGGGTACGCTGTTTATATATTGTGCTCAAATGATATATATAATGACAAAGGAATATGTTTTAAAATTCAATGTCTCTATGTAAAACATTTCAAGTCTGAATTGGGTGGATATGTGGTATTGTGCTTAAATTGTCATCAACATTGTTTAGTTATGGAATGCAAAATTAATCTGGTCCTTAGACCGAATGACTGGTACTGGACTGTAACGTACCAGTAAAGTTCAGTATAATTTTGTAGGACCTTGTTTGTTACTGGTCATGCGTTAACAAGTACTACTCGGAATGTGTCTTAAGATCCATAAATTGGTATCGCATCGTTTGTGCACCTTCGATTGGTAAAAGTACATCTGATTACAGGTTTTAATCAATAGTAAATTTATAATATAACACATCTGTGACAGGTACACTAATGATCGACACAGTTGCAACCGGATATTTCAGCAGACGACATTTTACAAATACAGCAGCTGCAGTGAACGATTTGGAGGAGGCAAGTGTCGGGGCAAAGCGAGAGCATGCTGAGAATCTGCGCATACATCCTCACGCTTCACACGAGCATGCTCATGGTGCTTCCATGGTGGTTAATGCTACAGCTAGTGATGACGGGGATAGTCAACTCATTCGCAATCGTGTTATATCAAAGGTAATTAGATAAAATTTAATGGATTTTCGCTCTAAGAATGTTGTAGTGCAATGGCATTGGCCTCATATACTGACAGTATATAATTTTTTGTTCTTTCTTCAAAATCATTGATTTTAAGGTTCATCAGAAGTTTTCTTGTTTGTACTTAAATTAGATATATGTAGTTGATTTATCACATGGCAATAATTTAAGATTTTGTAGTATAATTCAAATCTCTACTGGTAATAAAAAAATTAAAGAATGTAAAATATTTAGTGGCATGATTTTCTTTTAAATTGATGACATGTTTTAACTTTCGTACTTAGTAGTCTTCAGTTTGTTATTGACATCATTGTTTTACTTTTCACACAAAAAGGAATAGATGAACTCTACAATGTAAAGTGTTACTCCTTTACTAATAGGTAGAAATTAATATAAATATATCAATCAAATTAAATTGGATAATTGTGAGGAATTACGTCAAATTCGATCATCAAAAGTAAAAACTATAAATTACAGAGAACATACTGAAATATTAAATATTAGACCAATTTTGCGTGACTTAACCAAATAGTTTTTTCTTAATTTCTTTGACAAAGGTATTGGAGTTGGGAATTATTATTCATTCAGTCATAATTGGAATATCATTGGGTGCATCACTGAGTCCATCCACTATTAGGCCCCTTTTTGCTGCCTTGACTCTGCACCAGTTCTTTGAAGGTCTTGGTCTTGGATCCTGCATTGCTCAGGTAAATTTTGATAGACTATATACAATATTCCATTATTTTTTTTATTTTTTTTGCAGTTCAAATCAAACATGACATGCCATAGATTAAATATTTTCACATAAAACACTTTAATTATTATCATCATATTAAAAACAATGAAGTGGTAATTAGTTATATAAGCAAGAGCGATGTACATGTACTGTAAATATGCTTAACTGGCCATAATATTATGAGTGAGGCTATGGTATTATGCATAACATATATAGATAGGTATGTACTATGAATTATATATATGTTTTCAAAGTCCAAACAATCAATCTAAAACAATTTAACATGATCTTCATACGAAAATGTACTTGCTTACTAAATTTTACATTTTCTTGAATTAGTTTTCTATATTTAAAAAAAAAGCTTGGCATTGGCAGTCAAATTGTTGTTTTTTACTATTTTTTTAGATAGGTAAAAAAAATTATGTAGATTAAGTAATTTTCTACCTATTTAAAAATAGTTAAAAAATGTTAAAAAAAATGCAAAGTTGATCTACACATATATTTTCATATAAAAATAGTATTAAATGATTTAGATTAACTGTTTGGATTTTAAAATTGAGATATTGATTCGTAGTACTGTTAAATATATGCTATGCAAGTATGCATAGTACCAGAGCTTGACTCTAATATTATTAACTTCTAAAAACACAATTGAATAACACAAATCTCCATCGCTCCAACTACAGGCAAAATTTCGTTTGAAATCAGTGGTGACAATGTCGATTTTCTTTTCGCTGACTACTCCGGTGGGAATCGTCCTAGGTATTGGCATAGCATCAAGCTACCATGAGAACAGCCAAACTGCATTGATTGTTGAAGGACTTCTTGACTCCGCATCTGCAGGGATTTTAGTATACATGTCCCTTGTTGATCTTCTTGCCGAGGACTTCACAAATCCGCACGTGCAAAGCCGTACGATGTTACAGTTGTTGATGAATTTTTTTTTACTTATAGGGGCGGGTCTAATGTCTATGCTTGCTAAATGGGCTTGAAATTTTGATTATATATATAACAGAGCAGAGTTTTAGAAAAATTAACATGCCTTTACAAAAACATTATTTCAATTAACAATTGTTTCATATATCCCTTTACAAATTTATTTTCTGGTGCTGAAAGTATAAATATTAATCATAACATGCTTGCCTCAGGTACAATATGCCGGTCCTTTATAAATTATCTAATTGAAAACATGATTGAAATTTAATTTTAAAAAAATGTATTTATTTTTAATTAGACATTTTTCGGGAAATACAAGAGATGAATAATATACAACTAATTCTCAGAGTGTTTCTCTCTTTCCTAAGAATTCGCATTCATAAAACCCTAAAAAAAAAAAATCGCACTCATATGCTAATTGTTTTTTTTTTTTTTTTTTTTCATTTAGTTATTCATTTTGGCAAGACTACCTAACTGTCAGTATCTCTGTAAATTTTCTCGATAAAACGTTACAAAGATATTAATAACTCTGTAATTAAGACCAACGACAAAAAGAGGCCATTAATGGATTTCTCTGTTTTCTGGGGGTCTTTTCTTTGTGATTTATTTTAATGTTATGTGCATACTAGACTTATTTAGTTGTCGTTGGTTTCATTTTTAATGAAATCGGTGGACTTGATGCCACTGTTATTTAAAAAAATAAAAACAAAAATCACAGTTAGCACCGTTTCTAATCTAAGGCCTAATTAAGGTAGCATTGGACCCAATCACCAACCCTATCTGATTCATTCCGTTTATTGCAGTGTTGTAAATAACGGAATGCGGTCGTCAGACGGATAGAATGCCGCCAAGCGATTAATCAGAAATAATAAGTCAATTAATCATAAAAATTTAAAACGGTTTGATCACCGCTAACGACTAATTGAACGATTAATCGGTCTAAACGAACTTTTTTTTACAACACTAATTTATTGCACTATTTAAGTAGGTTGGGCCTTTTCAGGCCCAAAAGTTGGTAATTACTCCCGTGTACTATATTCATTGGACATGTTGGGCTATAGATGAAAAGGGAAATTGATCAGAACAGAGCTTCTATTTCAGCCGAACATGATAAAATTGTGTTAAATCGAAATACAAAAAAATAGAATTGTAAAATTTGAAAAGTAGAATTGAGTTTAAATTTTCATAATTAAATTTTCTATTTTTACAAGTTGGTTATTTATTTTTTTCACCAGAGTCAATTCTCTATTCTGTAGAGGGCTCGAAACCTACAAAAATCTTTGGACTAGACATCATGTCCAACAGTCCAAACTCCAAAGCTTTTCTACACCAACATATTACAATTGCCTTAACTGATTGTAACATCATTTAATCCTCCCCGATTGACAAAAGAAGAACGTTTTTCTCTTATCTTTCTTCCTAAATCGAATCGTTAATTCAAGGAAATATAATTTATTTTCCTCTTCTCTCTGCCCGAGTCTCCAAACCCAAAATTCGTACAACATGTTTGGATCTGGATCGTCCAATCAAAATTCTCACAATTATTAAAGTGACTCTGTGTGTTTCTCTCGGACCGGATTGGTCCATATTCATGCCGGACGGCATTAATCCAAACATAAATATTTTGTTACCTCAGAGGATATGAATTTTCAAACGCAAGCTCTTCAACTTATAAAGCACGACACACCAGAAGAGATTAAGAAAACTATGTGCAAATAAGATTTATTTTTTCAATTGACATTCTTTTATTCAATTTTTCTCGTCTTCTAATTGTAAGTCTCTATGCATTAACATAGATCGAATATAATCTTTAGGATCTTGAATAATATATTTTTTACAAATATAAAAATACTTGAAGCGAAATATACAATCATGATATTTAAATTTCAACTTGATGTACAAACGGTTTATCTTCCTTAATCCTTTCTCTGTTACAAAATTTTGAGATGAAAATATTTGTGCGTAATTTCTAATAAGTAGAGATATGACCTATTTATACTCATTTATTCTTAATTTGGTACGTTCATCATATACTAAATGAACAGATTATATTTACTGTGCAATTAAGAACTGAAACGGTCAATTGATAACACTAAGAGTTTTATAACTTAATTTTGTTGACATTAAGAGTCTAAAAGTTTTCAAACATTCACATCTATTATCCAGACCACTTAATTGGGAAATTAATATAACACTAATGAAATTTACTTTGTAAAAGTATTTTTTAGTGCGCTACAAAGTAGAGATTTAGGCTCAGGTTGGAAGGACGGGGAAGGAGGGAAGATAAGAAAGATTATTTGCATCTTTTGTCTAAAAGAGAAGGGTTAACTATATTACAATCAATATCAAAACAGTCCAGACAAACGTCGGACATGATTCAGTCCAAACACATCCAGACATGCTTCGAGCCCTTTCATAGAAGTGGTTGAATATAGAAATGGACCTTTTTTAGAGATGAAATTTAATTTTTATCGGTGCCTTATCAACCCGACATTTTTAAAAATACTAAAAAAATTTTTTTTTATTAAGAATAACCGAGTTGTTGAAAAAAATTTAAAAATGCTCAAACCGCTTCAAAATTCGGCGGTCCGAGATTTTTTTTTTTTTTTTTTTTCCTAACCGCCAAGAAATTCAGCAGGAAATATATATTTTTAATTTTTTTTTTTTTGCAAATTAAATTTGCACATATGGTTAACATAGCAAAACACCTTTAAAAATCATGAAAATTGACTGACATGCAGTCTTGACATTGTCGAAAAAAACTGTGAAGTTTCATACAAAATCTCCTAACAGGTCGTGAGATATCGGCTCTCAAATTTTTTCACAACTGCTGAATATTTCATTTTAAGCAAATTTGCATCTCTGGTTAATATAGCAAAACACCTTCAAAAATCGTGAAAATTGACCGACATGCAGTCTTGACATCGTAGAACAGAAATGTGAAATTTCATACAAAATATCCGAACAGGTCGTGAGATATCGGCTCTCAAAAATTACCCGAACTGCTGAATATTTTATTCTGAGCCCAACTTTGCACCTCTGGTTAACATAGCAAAACACCTTCAAAAATCATGAAAATTGACCGACATGTAGTCTTGATATCGTAGAACAGGAATGTGAAGTTTCATACAAAATATCCGAACAGATCGTGAGATATCGGCTCTCAAAAATTGCCCGAACTGCTGAATATTTTATTCTGAGCCCAACTTTGCACATCTTGTTAACATAGCAAAACACCTTCAAAAATCGTTAAAATTGACCGACATGCATCATTGACATCGTAGAACAGGAATGTGAAGTTTCATACAAAACTTCCGAACAGATCGTGAGATATCAGCTCTCAAAAATTGAAAAAATTAAAAAAAAAATTTCCAGGACCACCGAATTTCGGAGTGGTTAAGAATTAAAATTTTGGACCGTCGAATTTTGAAGCTGTTTGGATATTTTTAAATTTTTTCTAACAACCCAGTTATTTTTAATAATATATTTTTTTTTTTGATATCTTTAAAATTATCGGCTGTTCAACTCTTACACGATTCTACTCTTTTTATTTTTACAACCGTACAAAATGGAAATATTTTCCAAATTGCAAGTTCCTCTATTTTTCCTTTATTCTATCAAATGGAGAATACTACAGGGTTAACAGGACTCGTCCCGCGAAGAGCTGTTGAGGATTGTCGTCACTCGTCAAAGAATGCAGCAATGTAGGCACGCGGACTTATTTTAACTAATAAAAAAGGGACAGTTTCATGAATGACACTAACTCCAAAATTTATTAAATTGACTTCGAACGACTAATTTAAACCGTTCAAATTAATTTACATTATGTGTGATACGTTTACATACAAATTTTTTATATTTTCAAGTGATTGTAGTATCAAATCAAGCGGTCAAAATTAAAAAAAAATAATGTATTAAAATTAACCTAAAAACTCACATATTTGACTACTTGATCTAATACTAAATAAATTCGAAAAATTATAAATTTTGCATGTAAATGCACAACTAATGAAGTAGATCGGTTTGAACGGTTTGAATTTACCATTTGAAGTCGATTTAATAGATTTTAGAGTTGATGTTATATAAGTTGAAATAACACTGATGTTATACTAGCCAAATTCGCAAAAAAAGTAACAAAATGAGATAATTTATTAAAAAGGAGCATAATTTTATAATTTTAAAACAACAAGCATATTTTTATAACATATTTTTTGAAAATATACTAACAATAATTTTTTTTTTTTTTTGAAAAATTGCCAGTGTTTAATTTAGACTTCTATTTTTTCATTAAAAACTCACGTGGAAATGAAAATATGAGGCTTCCATACTATTAGACACACTTTAAGAATTATAATGATATAAAAACTAGAAAATGTAAAAAAGAAGAAGCTAAATATGTGCAAGAATAATTATGTTTAAATAATAATTCATTTATTTATTAGATACGATATTGTAACTCATAAAAGGAGAATAGAGTGTGACATCAACGATGAACAGTGATGAAGGAATTCGTATCCTCTGAATTAACTCAAAAGTGAATCTTTTGAGTTAATGCATTAGTACCGTCAGATAAACTTTAAGATTCGTGTGAATTAAACTCACATTAATATTAAAGACCTTTATGATTAAGACCGGGACCGGATGGACTCTATTTACAATCGGACGTTCATATGTATTAACTGAAAAAATTCTCTTTTTGAGTTAATGCAGACGATGCGGACTCTTGATAAAGGATGTGCATATGTGCTTATTTTCACCTACGTCATCTCACGTCATCAGACAAAAATGATTTGTTGCTTCTCAGTTCTCACGAATTCGCCTCTTTTGCCAGGCGTCCATCACTCCTCCTTAGGGTCATGTTTGGTTGTGGAGTAACTTGAAACTGGAGTAAATTATTTACTTCAAGCTAAGGTGAAGTAAGTTAATCATATTTTGTGGAGTAAGCTAAACCACCTCTCTAGGTGGAGTAAGTTACTCCGGTTTAGCTTACCTCTTACTCCATCTTACTCCTTCTATTTTACTCCTTGTTTGGCTCCTTTACTCCACAACCAAACATGGCCTAGGGGTGTAAATGAACTGGCTCGGGCTGAGCTAGGCCTTAGCTTGGCTCGTTTATTTTGGTCCGAGTCTGAACCGAGCGAGTTGAACCTAGGTCATTCGAGCCAAAAATCCCTGGCTCGCTCGTAAAAAGCCAACCCGAGCTACCTAACGAACTAGCTCGCTGAGCTTTATTGGACTGCTATTATACAAATTCAAAAATATAAAAATCAGAAAATCTATTCAAAAAATTTAAGAAATCGTCCTACAGATATATCTTTAAGTAACTGAAACCCATATCTTTTTTCTCAGACCAAAAATACATCAATTTTGCATAATTGTGTTTTTGAAAATAGAACTGGACTTAAAATTATACGGAGTTAAACTCTAAATCTACGGTAACTTAACGAGACGAGCTGGTTTGGTCCGAGCTGATCTCTGGTTCAGTTTGTTTATTTTGATCCGAGTCTGAGTCGAGTTAGCTCATTAAAAACTTGATTTACTGTTGCTGAGTGAGTTAGTTAGCGAGCGAGGAGCTTTTTGCGCAGCCCTGCTCCTCAATGCTCGCCACGTCTTAACCCCTTCCGCTACGTGTTCTTCGTTGCAAGCTCCCCCGCTCTTTCTATTTGCTCTGTTGGAGAGCAAAATCAATCTTTCCAATCTCGCTTGTAACCTCTTCGCGATTCAGTTTTCTGTTTCGTTCTCTCCTCCTCCGCTAATCTCTTCCTGGTTTCAAGAGATCGACGGCTTTCACTTTTCTGGGTCTCCGCTTTCGTCAGCTGGTAAGATCTTTTGAAGGTTACTACTATATCTTCTCCAATCATTTCATCATTTGTCAGAAAAATCTATAGTTCGCTCAATTTTCTTCCCTCCTAATTCCATTTTATTTTTTTTCCTTTTTGGTTTATCAACAAAATAAGAAGAGCCATTATTCAAGTGAAAGAAACAGAATAGTTACAAAGAACAAATATGCTCCCCAAAACTTCAAAAGGTACCTACAGTGGAACTAACATTGTGTTAAATTTCATAGATGGAAAACATTAGAAGCATGTACAAATTATATTAAAATTGCCCCTCTTTTCTTTCTTTGTATAGAGTAACAGCGAGATAAATAAGGGATATTTTGAGCATCTTGGTAAGTAACTGAGCATGAGAATCATACGTAAGAGAATTTATGGTACTGTAGTCTCTGCATGATGGTTCTATGTTTTGCTGGCTGTCTATTTATGGTTTTGCAGGGGCCTGTGTGATAATCTCACATTTTCCAGGGTTTCAATGAGAAATTTTTCCTTTGCAATAGCTTACTAATGTTTTCTTTTTAATTTGCAGGGTTAATTGCGAAATTAACCTCACAATTCTTCCAACTGTCCATTTAATCTGTTGCACAATGCCATTCTAAAAATTTGTACATGTATAGCCATGTAGAATTGTTGGAATATAAGCTAGTATTAATATATTTATGCTATTCTCTTACCTGTACTTTGCTGTTCCAAAGTGAAGGAAAGGAAGCAAAAGAAAGATGTCTTGTCCAATACGAGTCGTTTCCCAGCGCTTTCGACATAATTTTTCGATCAGAGACGCAACCAGTTTGCGCGGTACCAGCTAACACATCATCCTTGCAAATACTCAGTTTTAGATTGATCCCATGACAAGCCATTTGTAAGTGTCCAATGTGTCTGCACAAATCATCAATACAATTTATTTTGTGCCTCCCTGTAGTGCATACCGTGTACAAATCAGCAGCAAAAAAAAATAAAAATTTGCAACTCACTTTCTTCACTCCTGTCATGTTACTGGTAAATTCCAACATTAAAAATTCAGGTCTTCCGCACTTAATCAACAATACAATTTATTTTGTGCTCCCCTATAGTGCATACATTGTACAAAATCATCATCATCATCATAAAAAAAAAAAAAAAAAATCTCACCCTACTCCTGTCATGTTACTGGTATAGGATAAGATAAAATTCATTTTTTCACATCTAAGCAATGAACATTTACTCATTTTTTTAGCGACAAGAGTCTTTTATTAAACAGCTACTCAGTTTAACTTTTGTTTAGTTCTGACACATTAACTTTTTTATTCAAGTGGCCTTTGGCTTCCTCTTATTAATACCTCTAACTAACTTTTAACATACCTTAAAAATGATAAATATGTCCTCTTATTCTGGCACGAATATTACCAGGACAACAAACAGAACAATGGTCCTGCCATTAAATCCCTATGACCCAAATGAGAAAATATTACCAGAGGCAGGTTGAATGAAATTAGGGGAATTTTTTATTTTTATTTTTTTATTTCAACTTATAAATTGAATAGAATCTAGGATGTGACAGTAAAAAAGAAAGATGAAAACCTGAATTTCCATTTAGTTTCATATTTTCTAATGTATTTCCCTTTCTTGCTAGCTGGGAAATGTTGTTGATTTGTACCATTTTTTTTTTAAATAAAAAATATTCTTCCCCTCAAATCACCGGTCATGTATTTATGTTTGGAGTAGTAGAGCAACAACCTTATGAGGTTCTTGTCTGGCATTCAGAAGCCCTTAGAGAAAAAGGTGAATTCCTGAATTTATACCTACCTTAATATTTTCTGATTTTTTTCATTTTCTTACCATGTGCGACAGGTTTCTGTGTGATGAGCAAGACATTGTCGGTTGTGGTAACTACTCCTACGCTGTGAGTCATTGTCCGTCTTCTATCTCCCTTTAGCCTTTTCAATAAATAACTGCTCTACCCTATGTATGACCTGATGATATATGTGTTGCCTATTCTTGAGTGAGTCATTGTCCGTTTTCTATCTCCCTTATGCTTTTTCAATAAATTACTGCTCTGCTCTATGTATGATCTGATGATATATGTGCTTCCTATTCTTGAGATATCATCTGTTTTTCCCTCTGCTTTTACTTCCAAGCCTGGTTCGCACCAACCTGCTTTGCCTTATTTTGTGAATATTCCGCCGATATTTTTTTGTTCCATGCATTGTGGTGGGCCCTTTCGTTCGGTCTTTTCAACTGTAATTATGTGAGAATGGAGTCGCGAGAGGAGGAAGATGAAGTTGATGCATAGGCTAAGAAGTGTAGATGCATGTACAATATTTGCTTCATTTCATTTGATTCTACTTGGATATGGTAAGCTACTTCCTATTTTAGGTTATTCTTAAATCTTACAAAGAAAGAGTCATGTTTCTCTTAATTTGTTCAACAAAATCTACAACTATTCAGCCTTGGTTGAAGTATGCCGATATATACAAAGTGTTTGCAGTAATGCCTGTCAGAAAATTTTCTTAAGTGGTCCAAACTTTCTACTTTGTCAACTAATATTTACCTCATTGGGATCCACATCAATGGTATATACAATAGAAATTAAAACTGCAAATTTTATTTCAGAGGATCTTCATATAAATTTTAGAAATTATTTGGTAGCTTATTGATTTTCTTTTGAATTTGGCTCAATAAGAAACCAAATACAAGGTATAATAAAAGCAAACTAACACGTTGTTCTCTAATCTCTATGCATATGTAACCAAATTAGATTGCCTAATATTTGATTCTTTTTTTTTTCTTTAGTATATGTACTATATAAGAGTATTCCACCCTGTGCATAGATATGAGCTAGAAAGTACAATGATCCAACATGATTCAAAATAAAGAGTGAAAAGAACCAAAAAGTGAAAGTAGAGTCGTGGAAAAATGACTCTAACAAAAATGGAATAAGGGGACAATAGAATAAAAAAATTGGGTTTTTAACTTCCAACTTATTGCTTGCTTGATAGGTATAAATTGAAGGAGCTCTTGGAATACGAAAACTGCCCAGCACATGTAAATGTTGTAAAGGAGTGCGTGCTGCCAATTTGCAATGATGTCATGACCGTTGATTGAGTCGCTGAGGGACTAGTCCCTGATTGAATCCGGCTTATCCTTGCGAAGCTCAAAGAATATAATTTGCTTTAAGTTGTTGCCATTATATATGTTAATACTCTATTTTCATATAAGCCTAGATTATGTAATGGTAGAGCGATGCTAACAATTTTGAAGCATCATAAATTCATAATATTGATTCATAGACTTACCCTTACCACTGATGCTGGTAGCATGTCTAAAGATAAAATCTTAATAATTTTTCAATTTTTAGATTGTCTTTGCTTTTATTTAAAACATGGGTGTGCAAGTGGTATTTTTCGTAGTGAGGATACAACCAGAGAAATGCCATGCATCAGCTGTAATGTCTCTGCAAGCTACAGTCGCATTGGCTTGAAGTACTTTTGGAACTTTCTCACCTTTGAATTGATCTCAGTGCTGCCCCTATTCTTCATTCATTGCATAATTGTTGCAATACTGATCTTGGATTGAAATACAGAGAGCAATTATGGCCTGTCCACTTTTCATTATGCCTGAAAAGTGATGTTAAGAAGTTTGGATTGTTTTTTGGCTATGCAATTGAATAAAGTCTAGCTAATACAAAAAGGAAATGTAGAAGTTAAAGAACCAATTAGAAAAATCTACCTGTAACCAATATTCAAATGTTGAACAAGCATTAACTTTTTTCCCATCTTTCTTTGCTCTTAATGGCAGATACACTTCATCTTTCCTGAGTTTCTCATACAAAAGGATCAGAAGCTAACAAGTGGAAGAGGTGGGACATTATTGCAGTTGGCGGAGGCGTTATTTAAGAAGCACATTAGTTTAGTAAAAGCAGATTGCAGGAGTCAAAAGGTCAAGCTTAATGTCGTTATTCCTGTCTTTTGCTTTGTGGTTAATTGCTTGGTTCTCTTCTAGAATGCTGATAAAATTACTTATGTGAGCAGCTCTTTTTTTGTTGTTGTTGCAATCTTGCATACTCGTAGGCTTCTTTATTTCACACAACACAGGATTACATAGTAGTCACTTGCAATATGAAAATATACAGCACACCCTAATCAGAAATTACACGGAGCAAAAGTTGCATACTTTACGTGAGCAGCTAGCTCTTACAATGTACATAAACAACAAAAATTTTATGGGAAGAAGACAAAATGGATGCTGATATATATGGCACTAAGATGTAAATATTGAACTTTGATCACATGTTTGATGTTTCTCCCGTATTTTGTACAGACCATGAATTAACATGCAGTTCCTACAATGTCATCAATTACTTCTAACATACTCATTTGTGCACTAACACCAGCAACATACCTAGGGGTGTTCAAATGGTTCGGTTTATTTGGTTTTAAACCGAACCAAGAAAATTTGGTTTAAATGGTTCGATTTTCGATTTAAATATTTCGGTTTGGTTTCATTTATAATATAATTCGGTTGATTTAATTTGGTTCGGTTTATAAAATGTAAAATTTGGCTGAATCGAACCAACCGAATTCACGAATAATCGTTTTCCTTCATTTTCACGCGTTCCACTCTCCCACTTTCTCTTTCCTTTTTCAAATTTTGCATTTTCACTTCCCAACTGGGTCCCACCTAGGAGTGAATAAATTGCTCAAAACTCGTGAGCCGTTCATAACTCGCTCATTAAAAACTCGTCTAAACTCGCTCATTTATTCGCTCATTTAAACTCGCTCATTTATTCGCTCATTTATTCGCTCATTTAAACTCGCTCATTAACAACTCGCTCATTTACTTAATGAGCGAGCATGAGCATGACCTAACTCGCTCATTAAGAATTTACCACATTTAATCCCTGCCATATTTAATCCTGTGTAATCCTGTGTAACATCAGTTTTACCTCATTAAATCCTATGTAATATTCATAACTTTATACATTCATTTTTTTTGTAAATCGACAGAACCAAAACCTCCGCCTAAAATTCAAAACCTAACCTAACCTCCGCCAATTGCTTGTTGCTTGTTTAAGATGAATTTTCATTATTGTTTTTATAATACAAATTTGTAGGTATGTGAAAAGAAAATATCTGTGTGTATGTCACAAGTAGGGTCGTCAAAATCGACAAGACGATAGCTGTTGGATTTTTATTAGTTTCTGTTGTTAGTTTATGTTAGATTATTCTATTTTTGTAATATGTTGATTGTTGTCTGTTGATGCTACTGTGAAATTTATTTTTATTAGATTTTATTTAAATGAATTATGACAATTTGTTAAATTTTGGTGCTCATAAGTTATAACTCGTGAGTCGCTCATAACTCGCTCATTAAAAGCTCGCTCATTTACAGCTCGCTCATTTAAACTTGCTCATTAACAACTCGCTCATTTACTTAATGAGCGAGCATGAGCATACCCTAACTCGCTCATGCTCGCTCATTAATCACCCCTAGTCCCACCAAACCCCCACTTCCTTTTTTTCCTCTTTCCTACTCCATCTCTCTTCCGCTCTCTTTCTTCTTCTTTTCTACTTTTTTCCTTCATTTTTTTCTTTGTTCCATACTATCTTTGTTTTTGAATATTGATCACTCTCTTTTTCTTTGTATTTCTCTTTTCTCTATCACTCTTTAGATCTGTATTCTCAATTTAATTTGTCCTCTTTTTTCGTTTTCTTCTTGATGATTTCGGTTATTTCTCTCTATTAATCTTCTATCCCTTTGATTATTTCTCTATTTTCATCTCTGATTTTGATTATTTCGGTTCGGTTTTTTTCAGTTCATTGATTTAATTTGGTTGGTTCAATTTTGATTTTTAAAACCGAATAAAACTTTAATTTAGCTATTTTTGTTCAGTTTCGATCGAACCGAACCGATGAACACCTCTAAACATATCTAAAAGTTCACAAATAAGACAACAACAACGACAACAACATAACATTCATTTACTCGAGCATTAACAAACAATAACGGTTGCAACATGAAGCACCTAGTTATAATAAATACGACGGATTCACAAGACCTTGACCCTTCTAACTTATATTTTATCTAAACGAAAAAAGTTATTAAAAAAAAATTCTTCAATCAAATAACTTTTCAAGACAAGGGCTCATAAACAAGACTCGCGTTAAATAAGTCTACCAAACATCTCAATTTCTATTTTTGTGTTTTCGGAGCCGATATTCCAACTTTTATAATTTTTAGTTTTTATTTTAAAAAATTCAAGTTAAATATTCACCGTTCTTCATCTCCATTTCGAGAAATTGGACATATCCAGTCATTAAATTATAGAATTTCAAATTAAAATTCGACTGGTACCGTATCATTGCCTCCATTGCAACACACTTGAACGGTTAAACCAACGCAACCGGAGAGATGTGGAAGTGGAAGAAGGGAAACAAGAGGAACTGGGGAGACGACGCCAGTGGCTCGGCCGGAGCTCCGCCGCCTAAGCGCCAGGCGGGGGATGCCTCCTCCGACGACCCCGCCGATGGTATCGTCGTTTGCGAGGTTCCTTTTCTTAAACCCTAACCCTAAGTGTGCACTCCCACGCTGTAGCTTTTCCTGGTCCACCCAAACCCTAACCCTCAGTTTTTGTGCTTCCTTCTATTAGGTTTCGAAGAACAAGAGGATTACAGTGAGAAATTGGAATGGAAATGTCATGGTGGATTTCAGAGAGTACTTTGTCAAAGACGGGAAGCAACTTCCTACTAAGAAAGGTTTCATTTCTAATTGTTGATTTAAGTCAGCTTTGCAAAATAAAATAAAAACTGATACTTATTTTATATTCTTGGAGGGGGAATTTTGGCGACTACAGCCTTGGCACTTAAGACAATAAAACAAATCATAAATTGTCTACCGTTGTATTGTTTGGCAAATCCTTTCTTAGACTTATTAATTATATTTCCTTAAAGTCTGATTTTTGTTTTCCTTCCTATTTGCAGGCATATCACTTTCAATGGATCAGGTACATAAAAATTACTCCCTGACTCTGAGATTATTAATTTCTTGAACTGCTTCTTGCTCATCCATTTTTGGTCTTAAATCCCAATTTTATAGAGGAATCTCCATGATAATATTTATTGTATCAACAAGTGAACTAAACTTTGCTTTTCGCATAATTATTTAAAATAAGAATTCCAAATGACAAATTTAAGCCATTGATTTCTCTAAGCACCTCATGGCTTGGCTTTAGATCCGCCCCTACTTTGTGAGCTTAAGTTAATTGTTGCCAAATTTACTTTGTATAATCCCTTGAGAGTTGTTATCAGGCATTCCGAGGTATAATGTTTTTTCTGTTTGGTTGTTTTTAATTCTTTTTGCTCATGTCTATGTGGAATCTATGAACAACAAATCTGTGTTTATATGATGCTCTAAGAATTAAATATGTTAGATACTGACCTGTCATGAAAGGTGTGGTTCTGGTATTTACTACATGGTATGGTCAATACAGATGGTATTGGGGCCTTGTATTGCCAACCTGGAAAGCTAATGTTGTTCACCACATGAATTTCCTTTTAAATAAAAGTATGAACAGTATCAAATTTTCAATAGTTTTTCTTGATTTTTAAATAGCGAGAGAGCACCAAATGTAATCTATTTGAGGTTTAGATCCATCGACATTTGAGTTGACAACCTTGGCAATCGTGATAAATGAAGCTTGAATTTGTAAATGTATAATTTTGGATCATCTATATACATCATCTTATATAACACAAAACAAGATCTGGGGCACGTTGAACCATTCATGTACTGATTTTCAGTAGTTTTGAATGTTAGTGACCATTTTTTTTTTCCAAATGGTCTTCAAATTGCATTATATATGGGGTAAGATAGGATTTGCAAGTTTCATCAAAAGGCAATAAAAGATACTACCATAGTTTATAATTAGTTTTACAAAAATACAAGTTGATGCGTACTGCTGCTGGTCAGGGCAGGTATGATTTGTCATCCGTAAATCACTAATGCTTTTTTTTCTTGGTATTGTGCAGTGGAAAATATTGCGTGACCATATAGAAGAAATTGACGACGTGGTGGAAGAGTATGGTGCTTAGTATTTAATATCATAGTCTTTTCTTAGGTTAGCTTGTGTGAGATGTTTTTTTTCTTGCGATGTTATATTATCATGCGTTGTGTACCATCCTGTGCCTGATAGATGTGGTGCATAGTCTTTTTTTTCTTGCGATGTTATATTATCATGCGTTGTGTACCATCCTGTGCCTGATGGATGTCAGTGCATCATTTTGTCAAGGGGCATTCCAAGATTATGTTATTAGATGTGACAGCTTTGTTTTTTTGTAATTAGCAAATCTGTAGCTTGTTTAATCTACGCAATCCATTACGGAAATCCTTCTTTTGCACCAAGTAATAGAGGAATTTTTTTTTGATTGCTTCAGATATGATTATCACCATGTTTTTTCTTCCCTTGAACTGTCGAACATGCACCTACATTTATGTCACAAGTTAACTAGCTTACTTTATAAACTTTCATCGCAAAGATTATGTTCGTATGATTATGCTGCGAGTAACGGTGCTTCTGTTTAGATAAGTCATAAGAGGTACTAAAAAAGCAGGTTGGCCCTAGGATCAGATGCCTTAATTAAATAATGTAATCAAGAAGAAACAGGCCTAGATTGACCTGGACAGGCCCATACAAGCCCAAAAGCTGTCAAGCATTTTCTTTGTGTGGCGGTGGCGGGAATGGCTGGGAAGGGACCAGCTCAGCATGACCCTCATCACTTCATCAGCGGTGACCAGCCTCAGCTATGCCTCCGTTTCCAATCCCGCTTCTCACCTACGACCGCAGCTCCAACCACCGTCGGTATTCTTACCCTCCGCAACCGCCAATCCGACTGTCGCTGATCTCTCTAGTGGCATCACTCGTCGAGCATCAATTCTCGCTTTCTTGCCATTCCTGGTCTTGCCATCACCAGCAGTTGCTTCTCCATCGGACGGTGGAGATCACTTGGAGAGGTACACAGACCAAGCTGACGGATTTACTCTGTTGATCCCTCCCTCGTGGGTTAAGGTGTTCTTAGTTCTTCAATTTCGCTTGTTTTGATTCCATTAAATTTACATTTTTATAAACACTTCAAGAGAACAAATTTAATTTTAGCTGTTTTCAAATTTCTCCAGTAATGCAGGTTTCTTTTGCACAAGTTTGAAAAATATAGACTATTGCCTTCTTCTTTTTTTATAAAGTTGGCAATTTTTTTTGCAAATTCGCTATTTATTATAATTTGGTCTGATTTTGTCGAAATGGTGAAGGTAGAGAAGGCAGGGGCCACTGCATTGTTTGAAGAAGGGAAGAATAATATAGGAGTGGTGGTCAATCCTGTCCGCTTATCTTCTTTGAGAGAATTTGGGACGCCCGATTTCGTAGCTGATAAGCTTCTCCAAGCAGAGAGGAAAAAGGTCTAACCTTTTTTTTTTTCCTCTCCCTATATTCATTTCATTTGATGTTTTTTAATTTTCTGTAACATTAATGATCATTATTTTAGTTTTCTGCTAACAGAGGTCTGGTACCAACTCATAATTTGATGCTAAGGTTATTCGGCGCTCAATAAGAACATTGTATATTTATTATAGCCTCAATTATGTCCTAATTAGTCATTCATCTGTAAAATTCCTCCGTTACAAACATTATATTGAAAAGAAATAACTGAAATAAATCCCAATTGGCATTTGGGTCTTAGAGCTTTAACTGAGCCCCTGATTTGGCTATTTAACCTACAAAACCAAACAGATAAACCAAAAACATAGTGATTAACATTGTAAGGTTTATTTTATGATGCAGGAGAGCACCAAGGCAGTTGAGCTGATAGAAACTAGAGAGAGACTAGGTCATGGTGATATACCAGTATATGAAATAGAGTACATGTTAGATAGCACTAGAGGCGGCATGAAGAGAATTTTCTCAGCTGCATTTGTTTCTTCTAAAAAGCTGCATCTTTTGAACATAGCCTACTCTGACAGCCAAGATAACCCCTTAAATGGGAAAACTAGAATGATGCTAGAACAAGTACTTCATTCTTTTGATGCATTATAGGAAAAACTACTTTTAAGAAATCATTTTATTTTTTTTCTGCAGAAGTTTAAATGATGACAAATTTGGGGATTAAACGAGAAAATTGATCTGTTTTGTTTCTGATAGAAATATGGGGCTCAGACCCCGTCTAGTGCTTTTTGTTATCTGTTTTTTTAGCAATATTTGTACAGGTCCTCATTAGTACGGTGGTACCATAGAATTATGGGAATTTTTTTTTATGCCACTCCAAAATTTAGAAATTATGAAATTGCCACTTCAAAATATAAAATTAGTTATTTGCTACTCCAAAACTTAGGAATTTATAAAATTGCCATAATTATACATCTAGTATACATATTGTATTAAAATTATTCTGAAAACTATTGTATAAAAAATGTATTATGATATTTCTAAAATTACTCTTCATTTGAAGAGATAAAATTAAGAA
This sequence comes from Carex sylvatica, assembly GCA_964058845.1. NCBI lineage: Eukaryota > Viridiplantae > Streptophyta > Magnoliopsida > Poales > Cyperaceae > Carex > Carex sylvatica. The sequence goes on from CAXKVR010000028.1 coordinate 205,263, forward strand.
ATTGAGGTCTCTATTCCCTTTCCCTTCATCCCCTTAGTCTCCTGCCTTTTCTTTCGCCTCTCTTTCACCCTTCCTCTGCCTTCCTTCCCCTTCGCCGTGTCTCCCTCTTGGCCTTTCTTCAAGGCTGTGTCTCCCTCTTGGCCGTCTCCAACGGTGCTTTCTCTTTGCGATCTCTGCTTTCTCTTGACAAGGTCAGCTCTCCCCTCTCCTTCAGTGGTCAACAAGATATTTTAGAATGAAAACCAGATTACACAAAACAGATCCAGATTTGTGACATGTTTTAGAATGAAAACCAGTAGTCTGAGAACAAAGCTCAAATCAATTTTATTTATAATTTGCATATTCGGCCTAAAGCTGGTACCTTACAAATTTTCTAATTGGGCCTACATTTAGAAAAATTTCACACGCTATGTTTGTAAGATGTCAAATTACTATTTTCACCCATGCCAAAATGATGATTTGTAACTGATACAATCTAAAAAATGTTGGACATTAACCTGACTACAAGCTAATGACAAGTGGGTCCCATTTTCAGGAACCATTTTACAGCATGGAAGATCTTTAAAAAATGTTCAGCAATATGGTACAGAGTTGTGCTTTTGACAGTACCGGTAAATTGAAACGTCCCAAATGATTTGGAAACAAAGCTGAGGCAGCAGATCAAATGGACATGCATGGTTTTCACTGGTAGAAAGTAGGGGTGTTGCCAGATGTATATAACATTTAAAAAAATTAGCATTATATTGCATGTCAATTGATACTGTTCTGAGAAAAACTTTGTCAGGGCAGTAGCTAGTTTTCCAGAAAGCATTGCAAAATTTGCTTCTTTCATGGATTGAGTGTAGTTGGGAAAATTTTGGTAGCCATAGATGAGTGTTTCTTCTGTACAGACTTTTTTTTTCCTTTCATTTTTCTTGTAATTTTGATATTATTCAATTAGAATTGTGTTTCATGTTAGCATAACTTTGTCTTGTGTGTTTCTTGAACTGTGACTGAACTGGATATTTTACCAGCAATGCCACCAACTTATTCAATTAGACTTGTGTTTCACAGCATTAGCCAAATAATCAGCTAGTTTGAAAATTATGAACCATAAAAAGAAGTGATTTTCTATCTATTTAAATTAAAAAAAAAGATACAATATAAACTTTGATTACAAGCATATTTTTGCATAGATGTTTAACAGTATAGATCGACTGTTTAAACTTTCAAAATAAAAATGTAAATCTATAACACAAGTCGATTTGTTAAATGCATATTATCATAGTCTCAATCTCTTTAGTTAAATAAGATCTTGACAGGTAAACTAATTCAAACTTATTTTAATTGGAAACGAGCATCGTAATCTTGAATATAAAATCTGATATTGATAATTCTAATTTGACTTATCTAATTCAATCATTATGTTGTATATTTGCTTAATTCTTAAATTATATGTCTTGCTTTAATTTTATATCTCAACACATGACGTGACTCAATATGCTTTGAAGAATCTTTGTGCACGTCGATTAATTCCTTAGCTTGGCACGTAGATTATTTTTTAAAATACTAATTGTTAGATTCTTTTGCATAACTAACGACCTTGAATATTAGTGTAAGTACTATTATTTTAAATTTGACAAATCAAATGAATAATAATAATATTAAAATCAAACGGGACCACAAAATCACACAAGCAGAATGAGAAGCATAGTGACAAATAAATTATTTGGATTCAATTCGGTGAGATCAAAAATTCGTGATTTGAAAATAATTCGGATATTATTCAGGAATGATTCGGAATTATTCGAATCAAAAATCTCAGTCCTACAATTACAAGGGAGCAAAAAAAAAACCCAAAAAATAATTGTTCTTAGAAAAATTCGGAAAAAATTCGTGGATAATTCGTAAAATTCGGAAAAAGTTCATAAAATTCACGAATTATTCAAGTTTAATTCGGTCAAAGTTCGGTCAACCGAATAACTTGGTGTTCGGTTCGGCATCACCCAAAAAAATAATTATTCGGATATAATTCGAGTATCTTATTCTTGTCACTATGATGAGAAGAGGTGATTTTGCTGGGCCCGGACCGCCACACGAACTGCAATATTTATTGGAGTTACAGAAGATCCCTACTCTTCATCGGCCAATCGCCCAATCCCATGTGAAACGGAAATAAATCTGCTGTGATTCGTCAGGAATTAGAGGACCTTGCTGTTTCAAATCCAACCCTAATAGCAAATTCAACCCTTTACTTTATAAAATGTATAAATTTTAAAATTAGTAATTTTTTTGTGCACGAATCTTAAAATAAATAAAGTGAAGGATTTAAAATAGCAGGAACTTGTAATTCTTAAAGAATCACAGCAGATTTATTTCCATGTGAAGGAAACAGGTGTTCCGTGTGCGTTAGCCGTAAAACACAATTTCTAGCTGTAATCCATATCAATTTTGCCCATGCATTAAATAATAGCAATAAGTACACATTACATTCCTTTAAAAGTCAACCACCCATTGATCTCTTCGAGACGCTTCTTTAACAATAATAAATAAATGTGAATTATTTCGAATTAACGATCGTCTGTTCGCATCGTCGAAGTCCGAGCCTCGCTGATATACAGAAACAATCTCTTGTTCACGAGGAAATGCTCTCTCTTCTAGTCTCATTTTTTTTATCTTGATTTTTAAAATTCAAACAATTATTTTGGACTGTTAGTTTAACGTGATTATCAATTTAATTTTATTTAATTATCAAATTTTATATTTTTCAAAAAAAAAATATTATTTTTAAAATCAGTACAAAATTATTATTTTTAAATTTTTTAGAAATAATAATTTTGTAGTTTGTATCTATCTAAAAAAGTATTTTCTTAAATATAAAATTTTGTCACCAAATACTTGTTAATATAAAAATCATGTTAATCAGTTTCAATTTTAAAAAATAAAGATTGTAAGATACGAGGAGAGTCTCATGAGATAAACGAGGCATTTAAGTCTCCTCCTCAAATAACATCAAAACAAAAATAAATCAGTGGCGTGGCGTAGACATGATGAGTTATAACGGCCTATTAGCAGTTAGCATCATGTCGTTAATTATGACTATATTATATTGTTTATTAATTAACTTATGTTTAGTAATAGTCATCACTCCTTTAATTATGACTTAAGACATCTAGAAACTTATGATGCTTGTAATTAAATGCTATAGATTACAATGTTAATTTAATTGTTAACGAAGTAAACAACTAATTAACAACTGAATTGGGCTAATTCCAAAAACTCTGGTCATGTTTGATTGTGGAATAAAGTTACTTCGGATTAAATTGTCTACTTCAAGTTAAGGTGGATTGAATTAATTATGTTTGGTTAGAGCTTGGTGGAGTGAGTTGATGAAGTGAGGAAAATTATAAAGTATATGGTACTTTAGTTGCGGGATTCACATGTGAAGTAAACTACTCCATCTAGATAGATGAAATAACTTAATCTGAATTAATTCAAATTTTACTCTATTTTACTGTTTCAAATTTACTTCTTATTTGACTACTTAAAAATAGAGTATAGAGTTTACTCCACCACTTACTCCACAACTAAATATGACCTTATGAGATTATTAAATAAAAAAAATTGAGGACTTAATTAGGCCATATGCATTAATGGAGAACTTTTTGTTGGCGAAACTCGGTTGAGACTAATTTAAAGTTAATTTTAAAGTATTATATTTATACAACTAATTTGATTGTTTTTAGCATTTAGAAAAGAAATTTATCATATATCTCGTAAATTAATTTTTGAAATAGACGAGCGAATAAGAATTAATATTTTTGTCAACGTAACATTTTCAAAGCAATTTTATTACAAAAAGAAACAATTTTATTTATAAAATTATCTTACATTTTCTGAAATTACAAACGAAATTGCTATCAATAAAATTATTAACGTAGACGTTCAATGTCTATGACCATGATTTTCAACCTTTTCTCAACATGATGTTACGATTTACGATTTTTTTAAATAATAAAAGAACCGGAGAAACAATATCATTTCCCACATACGTATACGGTATACCAATTATTGACGCTACAACTGTTTGGTACAATCGGTGGTCAACAAATTAATTTATTGTCACACGTTGCGAAAATGATCGATAGTAACCATCAAATAATCGCTGTGTTCCCATGTGCCATCCTAACCATTGAGGAAAAAGGTCAAAACAAAAAAATCAATTGGTGGTATTTGCTTGCTATATTACATTATAACAAGTTGCTGCCCATGATGTAACAATATGGCCTCTAAACAGCAATGATGAATCCTACAATTTTGCTTAATTTTTAATAAAGATTCAAATGCCACTCTTTTTTATGCCCTCTATTATCTTTTATTTTTTATTTTTTTAATAACAATAATTATATAGTTTATACGTAAAAAATCATAAACTATGATATATTATTATTATTTTTTCTATATGTATATAAAATATTATCACTTTTTATTATGATTTTATATAAATTAATAAGTTGAAAAATCAGCGTTCATAAATTATCCACATCAGTATATATTTATAATTTTTTGATAACAATCAAAACATAAATTTAAATGTCATAATCTTTTACATATAGACGGGAAAAATAATCTAACAGTTTTAATTTTCAGATTTACTTTTAAATTTTCAGTTATTAAAGTTTTATAAATAAAAGTACGGCTTAGATACAAAAAAGAGAGTAAAAACTCTCATTTTTTTAATAATTAATGGGTTAAATTGAAAGCACTGACGTGTTATACGACCAATTCAGGTGCTAATTATTCTCCATATTTTTCCACCTTTTTTTTTAGTATATAACCGAGCGACAAGTCAAGCTGGAATTAACTGTTTAAACAGATTAATGGGGAAAAAAAGACAAAGCTTTAAAGCGGATAAGATATGTTTAGATTCATGGTGACTTTGTCTTCAGAAAAATATTCGAGAGATGCGCTCATACTCTGGTAAAATGCTCATTTAGGAGGTATTGGATGAAAATTATTGTAAATTAAAAATAAATCAATCTTGTCCTTTATATTTCATGTTTTTTAATAAGTGTTAATATTTTTCAAATTCCTCGTAAAATAAAATTACACCACAAGTAGTTTATTTAGTTATTTAATCTTAATTTTTCTGATTTTGCCTCCTCATAAGATTGCAACGGAGTTTGAATGAAATCTTCCATTAAAATGAATTTTAGACTAGGCAAAGCATCAAAATCTAAAAATAAACTTTTGACTTGAACATTAAAGACTTAGAAAAAACTACACCGATATATATATATATATATATATATATATATATATATATATATATATATATATATATATATATATATATATATATTATAGTATATAATGTTCAATAATATTTAAATTCCTTACATTTTATTGTTGCTAAAATAAACAAAAGGAGGAGAAATTAAGGCGCCGCACACCTTAGTTGACGCTAAGCTCCGCACTTACAAATTTGTTTATAGGTGGAGTATTTAAAAAAGTTTATTAGTTGATGCTTAACTAAATTAAGATAAATTACATGTAAAAGCCGATATCTAAAGTTCTAAACAAATAAGATTTGACACTTAATTGGCAAAAGAGAAACAGGCGATGAAAATGGACAAGATAAATTATACATGCCAATAGCTAATAAATAAAACTGTAAGTTCTTAAACAAAGCAATCTAATTTCTTTATCGTTATTTACAATAAAAAGAATAAAAAATATCGAAAAATAAACTAGAAATTACTTTCTTTAAAACACAAACTCGCTTACATGAGCACATTTGGGTGTTCTTCTAAAAGATACTATTAGGTTATTTACAATACTTATAAATAAACAAAAGGACGTATTATTATTTTTTTTCTTCTTATAAATAAAAATGAAGGCCAAGCCTCTAACCAGTGATAAGGTATTAAGGGGTCATATTACTTTATTGAATGTTATTTTGGCGCAAGTCGCAAGTCACAAGTCAAAAAGGATTATAGCAGAGGTTTGATATTTCTCCAAAAAGTTCCTTTCCTTGAGATACGAGATTTCCACAAAGAAGTTTAGAATACAGTCAAACATGGACTTTTTTGCACCAAATATCTTATATTGCTAGGCGCAACTAATTGTGTACCCAAACTTCTATTTGAAATAACTTGTTAATAATATTTTTAAATTATTATTAGCAATACCACATTAAAAAAACAACTATAAATAATTAAACTTTAATTCTACAAAGGCGTATAAATATTTTTTTTAACCTTAAAATGTACTTCTTTTTTTATTTATAAATAAACAAACTTGTTACTACAATTTTTATATCGACTCTTGTTTTCATCTTCTGTGTAAATATATTTTATAATCAGTCAGTCACTTTTAAAAACAATATTCTCCATTACCATTTATTTTAGCATCAACAAAAAAAATACTATTAAAAAGTAATTATTATTTTTATATTTTTACAAGTGCTAATATCTTTTCGCTTTCTTCTTAAAATAAAATTATACTATAGTAATTTATTTAAATTTAATTCCTCCTAGTAGTAGGTGTGTCAATGACATCTTTTTATCAGTTTATCCGATCCGTACCGTATTTGATAAAACGGATACAAGTAAATTTTTTTCCCGTAAATTTTTCGGGCACGGATACAGATATTTTTTTTTTTCGTTATCTAAACAGGTAAAGATACGGATAAAATCTATTTTGTATCCGTTATTAAATTGGATAATTTTTAAAAATTGTATATATTATATATATTAATAAGCATTGAAAAGAGTACTTAATATTTGAACAAATGATTATACACATGGATGCCGAAACTAATTCATTTGTATCCATAGAAAACTCTAGTCTTTTATGAATGAAATAAGCTACCAACATACCACTTTACTATACATGTGTGAAATGAATATATATATTTTAATATTTTATTTAATAAAAATTAAAAAAATATTATATTAATATTATCTATTTTTTATCCGCTACTGTTTCGTTATCCGTCAATCACAACAAGTAAGGTTAGAATACGATTTGTAACAAATAAAAGTAAAATACAAATAAAGATAATATATAATAAATACGGATATAAAATTGCCACCCCTCCTTATAGCAACGATACAAAGTAAAAAAAATTGTTCTGGTGTGAGGTGTTGGTAGGGGTGTCAATAGGTACGATACGGGGAGAGTGGAACCATTTTCATATCCATACCCACTAAGAATTAGTCTTACACATACCCTACCCATACCTGTTAAGAATTTGTCTTACCCTACCCTACTCATACCCGTTATGATTAACAAGTAACGAAATGGTAGTGGGCGAATAACGAAAATACTAATATAATGGTTTTATTATTTTTACAAATAAACCATCTAAAGTTCTAAGCTCATCATGTCATACATACGCAATCACAATAACTAATATAAAAATGAAAATATAAATATGCAATCAATTCTAACTAATAACTTTTTATAAAGCAAAAATAAAATAAAAATCACAAATATCTCTTCTAACAAATTCAACTCATTAAGTAAATAACAAAACATTCAAATAAAATAATAATATATTTAGCATAATATTATTCTTATAAGAAAGTGCATACATTTTCTCATGATGTCATTTTCAATAATATCTAATTATTGCTCAAATTTATCTTATTAAATGCCGCGCAAATCAATTTCACCATCAAGAAGAATAGATTCCGATATGGATGAGAGTGCTCCATCAACTACATTCGAAGATTCGTCTGTTCATAATATAGTTAAGTTAGAAAATAAAAAACATCAAATAAAAATAAAAAACATATATAATTGATGATAGAATCATTGTATTCTCTTAACTGAAGCAGCTTGCCTCACAATGTTAACTACATGTTTTTCTCCAGCAGACCAGAATTTTTCAGAATCTGAACCAGTCAGAGAAAAACTCATACCAGTAGACATTAGATTAACAATTTAGACTAAAGTAAAATATTATTACAATGTAACTTCAAATTCCAGTTGCTCACAAAGTTTTATGGTCATGCGCCTTAGGGAGACCCAGTTTTGGAGCCTTCGAACTTGACACAACCTGCTGCAGTTTTCTGAACAACAGCTGGTACACCAGTTCAAATGGCTTTTTCTCAAATTTTCTCCACACATTACCCCTTTAAAATTCTACATAACCCTCATATATATATATATACTATCATTCCACAAAATATCAAGTAAAAATAAGCAATGTAACATCTCTTTTTTAACACATTTCTCCAACAGTCCATAATTTCTCAGAATCTGGACTGATCGAAGAAAACACTATACCAGTAGACATTAGGGTATTAATTTAGGCTAAACTAATTTAGATTAATAGATATATACCTGTAGCAAATGCTCTTAGCTAATTTTGGATACAAATCAAAGCTTCTACTGTTGTTAGACTTAGAGAACTTCTACAATCATCAAGAATCCTCCATGCTGTCCTAAATGCAGATTTTGATGCAACTGTTGAAATAGGAGTGCCTAGAACATCTCGCACTAAATTGGATAGAATTGGATACTTTGAAGTATTATACTTCCACCACGCTAAGATGTCGAAACTATCATCATCCATGCCCGGAATGGTACGTTCTTCTAGGTACACATCTAGCTCTGATTTTGTGGGTTCGCTGGTATACGGTTCTTGAATATACATTACAAGGCCATGCCGTCGATTGCTATAGAGCCTCTGTGATGATTCCCCAGTATGGGAGCTAGCATTTTGGGCATTAGAATTAGACCCACGTGATCCATTTCGATTTCTTGAATCTATTACCACATATTCACTGAACAACTTGTGCAAGCAGGCTTTCACATTTGTCATATTGAATTCTGCTTCACCCAGTGTATTGTAAATTAATCGAAAATAATACTCAACCGACTTCAACTTGGACCGAGGATCTAAAATAGAGGCAATAACCAATAACACACTACTGTTACACCAATATTTCTGGAATTTCTCACACATTCGGGTCGTCATATTGACAACAAAAGAATGCTCGTTGATGAGTGAACTTCGTATACTCAAGTAAACCTCACAGAATTCATTAAAAAAGATGTTAATAGTAGGAAACTTGGTTCCAGAACTTCTCATGGTGGTATCATAAAAAATATGTAAACACCATACTATGACAACCACATTATCCCAATCTTTATTAGATGGAGCAAGCTTATAGTCACGATCAACATCAGCTAACCAAGAAAAAGCCTCACAGAATTTGAGAGAATTTATAAGCATAAAAAAGGTTGAATTTCATCTAGTTGGTACATCATAAAATAGTTTGGTTTGTGGAGCACGTACCTGTCTTGATACCTTCTCAAATCTTTCTATTCTTGATTGAGAATGACAGATATATTTTACCGTCTCACGGATATTACGAATCACATCCCTCAAAGCCTCCAAACCATCTTGTACAATGATGTTCAAGATATGGGCACCACAATGCACATGAAATAGTTCACCATCAACAGGAAGTACATTTTTGGATTTCAAAATATACAACATCTCCCTAACTACAGCATCATTGGTGGTACAATTATCTAGAACAATGCTAAAGATTTTTTCATCAATATTCCAATCAAGTAGCTTTGCCATTATCACTTCATAGAGGTGTTCACTGGTGTGTGGAGATGGAACACAAACAAAGTTTAAAATTCTCTTTTGCATTTTCCAATTATCATCAATATAATGACATGTTAAGCAAAGAAAACCTTGAACACTGGCTGAGGTCCACATGTATGTGATAAGACTAACTCTACAATTAATCTTATCAAGGACATTGTACAAATTCACCTTCTCTTCTTGATAAAGTTTCACACAATCACTTCTAATTGTGTTTCTTTTGTCTAGTCTAAATTGGGGTTGAAGGTTCTTAACAAAAACAAGAAAAAAGAGGTGATTGGCCATATTAAAAGGGTACTAGTGTGCCACAACCATCCTTGCATAATCTGACCTACTTCTTTCCTGTTTAAACTCAAAACATTTGACTTTTGTTGTACAATCTTCCTTGGTTTCATTCACTTTTAGAAGTTGTTGATGCACATCAATCTTCTGATGCTTTACCCTTTTGTAAGCATCACAACTATGGTCCAAATGATATTTCAAATGACTCGTTCCCCTTTTAGCACCGGCTGAGAGTACTACCTTGCAGTGCTTACACTGAGGAGTGTATGACCCATCAGGTAGTTCCTTTTTATCGAAATCAATCCACACCTTAGACCTTAGCTTTCTACCTTTGTTTTTGGCAGAATTCAAAGTTGGATCCGCATCAGTATTGTTTTGTACATGTTCCACATGTTCTCGTGACTCCCCATCCATTCCAAGAGGCATTCTATATTAAAGTGAAAATGATTTAACATCTAATTAGAAATTGTGCAAAATATGAATAAAACATATGAATAAAAAATTTTATTTTTTTTCAAAATAAATAGAGGATTTATATTCTTACTCATCGTCATGATCGATGCTATTATATGACTCTGTATCATCCTCGCCAATGTTAGGATCTTGTGTAGATGACATCGAAATATTCTGTAAATGGAATAATCATTATTTATGTAAGATTTAGATGCATTGTATATTGATTTAACTTTATTATCATTATTTGCAAAAGACAACACGTCTTATACTATTATTCTAAGAAAAATAAATGTAGAATAGCAAGTTGGTTTGGAATCTAATTATTTGCATATATAAAGTAATCCTAATCATACCTCAAATGAATCATTAAACAGTTTCTAAAATTTTCAAGAGTACTAGGCAGTTGCAGAATGACAGTAGATATATATGGGAGGGTTATGAAGAATTTTGAAGGGGTAATGTGTAGGAAAAATTTGAGAAAAAGCCATTTGAACTGGTGTACCAGCTGCTGTTCAGAAAACTGCAGCAAGTTGCATCAAGTTCAAAGGCTCCAAAACTGGGTCTCCCTAAAGCGCACGACCATAAAACTTTGTGAGCAACTGGGATTTGAAGTTAACATTGTGGTAATATTTTACTTTAGTCTAAATTGTTACCTTAATGTCTACTGGTATGGGTTCTTCTCTGACTAGTTTAGATTCTGAAAAATTCTAGACTGCTGAAGAAAAACATGCAGAAACAGGTGTTACATTGAATATTTTTACTTGATATTTTGTGGGATATTAGTAGACACATAGGGTAGTGTTGTGTAAAATTTTGAGGGGGTCATGTATGGGAAAATATTGAGAAAAAGTCATCCGAGCTGGCGTACCAGCAGCTGGTTCGAACAGCATAGGGTCAATTTTGTCACTTGTTACATTCTTTCTTCTAACATTTTATTCCATCTCGTTCACTTATTAAATATATATATTCATAGTATAAACTTGAGAAAGCTGACATGTGATACAAAATTCAGACACTGACATCTAACCTGACATTAATGGATTACTTATTTGGACCACTTGAAGCCATGACTTGAATTAATTAAGGATTAGTCACGACTAAAACACTTGCAGCCATGACTTGAATTGGGATGAGATCACTAAATCAGTACCAAGACCTTATTCATCTTTAACTAATTCAATCAAATATTTGATTTAAGCATTTCATCAAACACCTTAATAGCATGAATATTTTCAATCAAATAAAATAAAAAGTATCAGCTGTAAGTGTTTTACAAATTCTTTCTTACTAAATTACAAACATCACTTACTATGTTCTAAGAAAGAAGTCAAATTTTGAAGAGGCTTGGAGGAAGCTGATTGAGATATGAGTCAGGGTGTATCGTAATATCCAAGAGCCCAAGAACAGTTCAAGAGAAAAGAGAAAGATGATTGAAATGTGAGACCGACAGTAGATTATTTTTATTTTCAGAATTGTTAGAAATGCAATAACAATGAATAAGGAAGAAAACAAGGCAATAAATTTGTTGATATATATGTGATTATATGTCCAGCGTTGATACTTGATACAGGCATGCATCAATATGAAAAGAAGGGAAATAAATTATATAATATATTTCATGTAATTACTCGTTATCTAATGGGTACAAAATAACTTTTATCCGTACTCATATCCGTTTATTTAACGAAAAAATATCTTTATTCATATCCATACTTAATAAATTAATTAAAAAAAAAAATTTACTCATATTTATCTTATCAAATATAATACGGATAAAATAAATGAGTAAACGGGTGTGATTGACACCCTAGGTGTCGGCCAGTTTTAGACTCTGTTACAATTTGCGTACAAGCGAGAAATGCACTTATAAATCTTAATCGCCACTTTTGTCCTTTTCTGCATTATATAACTTCGCTACGTTGACCGGTACGCCCGAGAAATTGGGACTTGGGAGCAGAGCAAAGCTGTGCCGATTTCTCTCGATTCTCGTCAGCTTTCTCTCTCCTGAGCTGTTTCGCCATGGCGACGGAGGAGGTGATGGATTCAGGAGAGAAGCGTTTGAACGAGCTCGGTTACAAGCAAGAACTCAGGCGTGAGATGGTACTATAATATGCTATGCTCCATTTATTCTCCTTTCTTCGTGTGTATCGCTTTGAAGCATTTTGACAAAAAGCATGCTTCATAATCATGAAATTCGGGATAGAAGTAATATTTTGGGTATAAATTATGGTTTCTTGCATATAGCAACCTTGGCCTCTTCCGGTTTGGATCCATGGGCGAAGCCAAAATTTTAGTAATGTAAGATAAATTTTTAGGATGAAACAAAATTTTGTAATTATTGGCTATCAAAGATATCTTTATAATCTTTTTTTAAATAAAAATAGAAATAGAAGCATATTTGGAAGAAAAAAAAAACTCAGGGTGAGACCTAATTATTCTATAATTCTTTTATTCCTAAGTATATTTTTATAATTTTTTTGAGAAAAACATAGAAATAGAAGTGTGTTTTTAATTTTTTTTTTTGAGGTGTGAAAGGAGGTCTGGTTCGTTGAAACCTGAATTGTGCTTAGATTACTTCCAGTTATTGAACTCTTGCTAGAAAAACAAAAAAAAAAAATTCTGTACTGTTTTTTTTTGAATTTTTTTTTATGTGTTCTTAATTAAAGATTTATGTATAACTATGTGGAGTATGTCCTTTCATTATTTATTATTTAGGTCCTTTTTTATTCTTTTTGAGCATGATGAAATAACATTCTTGTATATCTCTCTTCACTGAGAGAGATGTGCCAGGAAACTTTTATATCATTAGTTTAGCAAATGTGTTTCAAGGCAATTGATCCCATCAAAAACTTGATCTTGATGGGTGTAAAGCTACATTTGTTAGGATAAAAATTCAGAAAATTCAAAATAGCAAAGAACTTGACCAAAATAAATCAAATTGAAATTGTGTTATCCGGATCGTGATGTCAATGTCCTTGAGTGTATTCAATTTTCTGTGGAGTGAATCAAGGAAAGGATTCTCCCTTCTTCTTTTTTTTTTTTTCTTTCTTCGATGCAAAGCGGGGGTTTTTTTTGGGGGGGTGCATCCAAAGATGAGAGAGAGAGAGGATTAGTCAAAATGGCATTTCTTCATTTAATTTCAGTTTCATTAGATATGAAATTTTCTGTTTTGCCCTCAAGTTTGTATTACAAATGAAGATTTTAAGCGAATATATATATATATATTATTTACAATGAGTAAGCTTGGCCTACCAACATTTTCATTAATAAAGACAATTTTTTTTACAATCATCTATTTAAGCAAATATATTGAAATGAAAATTTTGAGTTTTTCGAATTTAAGTTTAACCAATATCTTCTTTACTTTCTTTTGAGGAAATATATCTGTTTAATGTTCGAGTATTATTGAATGTGACTTCTTTATTAATGATAAACTCTGATTAATTTTTTTAGACACTGTTCAAGACTCTGGCTATATCCTTCTCCACTATGACCCTCTTTACTGGTATAACACCACTGTTTGGTTCAAGCCTCCTGTATGCGGGCCCCGCTAGCTTGGTCTGGGGTTGGGTCGTAGTAACTTTCTTTACTTGGTTTGTCGGTATTGCCATGGCAGAGATATGCTCCTCTTTCCCTGTTAGTCCCTCTCTATATCTCTCTCCCTACTTCTTTCCATCTAAATTGCATTATTTTGTACTGCAGCAACTGGGTTCAAAGGATGTTGATAGGTATATGGTCAAATATGATACTGGTTTGTTCAGACTGGTACCAGAAAATCAGACTTTTCTTCTTCTTCTTTTTAGGATCATATATACATATATATATGTGTATATATATATATGTGTGTGTGGAACTTGCTAGCATGCTATGCGTAGCATAGAGGGCCTCCGTGCTAGAAATAGTACCACTGGTAATGACTGCCACAGGTTCCTACCAGTACACTGGTATTACAACAGCTTGCATTTCTGGTGTTAAAAACATTTTTTTTTTCTTCTTCTAATTTTTAACTAAAAAACAGACGACAGGTTCTCTCTATTTTTGGGCTGCGCACTTAGCAGGACCCAAGTGGGGTCCGTTTGCATCATGGTGTTGTGCTTGGCTTGAGTCTATCGGCCTTATATTTGGAATAGGCACACAGGTATGTCATTAATGAGCTTAAAATTCCCTTGACAAATAAAATAGTAATTTTAATCCTTTAAACTCTTCTCTCTCTCTCTATATGCTGTAGGCTTATGCAGGAACACAAACCTTACAAAGCATCATTTTACTTTGTACTGGCAACAACAAAGGAGGTGGCTACTTTACCCCTCGTGGTGTATTTCTTGCCATTTATATTGGCCTAACTCTAATTTGGGCGTTTCTCAACACCTTTGCCTTGGAAGTTATTGCTTTTCTCGACGTAATTTCTCTCTATTGGCAGGTAAATATCCATCCCCCCCCCCCCCCCCCACCCCACCCCACCAAAAAAAATAAAATAACTATAATTATGATGATGAGAAATCTGTTTGTAGGTGATAGGAGGAACTGTAATTGTTATAATGCTTCCATTAGTGGCGAAAACAACCCAATCGGCTTCGTTTGTGTTCACGCATTTCGAGACAGGGTCTGACTCAACTGGAATTAGTAGCAAGGCATATGCTGTTATTTTGTCATTTCTTGTCAGCCAGTACTCTTTGTACGGTTATGATGCAGCTGCACACTTGACCGAAGAAACAAGGGGTGCTGATAAAAATGGCCCGATTGCGATTTTGTCTAGTATTGGGATTATTTCGGTGTTTGGTTGGGCATACATCTTGGCTTTGACTTTTAGCATTCAGGTAATATTGATATATATTTTTTTTTGCTGTTGATGCTTTCTGTTGGCATTGATCTTTAAATTATTGTCTTGTTTTTTTTATCTAATTCTGGAAAATTGAGAAAGAAATGCACAATCATAGTCCAATCACACATGTATATAGTATACCAAAACTAAGTTGTAATGGAAGGGAAATCAGTTGGATAATATGTCACTGTCAGTATTTCAGGTAATATAGATATATATTTTGTTTGCTGTTGGTGCTTTCTCTTGGCATTGATCTTTAAATTATAGTCTTGTTTTTTAGCTAATTTAGGAAGTTTGAGAAAGAAATGCACAATCATAGTCCAATCACACATGTATATAGTATACCAAAACTAAGTTACTTGTAATGGAAGGGAAATCAGTTGGATAAAATGTCACTGTCAGTATTTTTGTACTTTGAAAGTGATTTGATTTTTAAATTTTGGTTAGTTATACATAAATAATTTTTTATGTCATAGCTAAAGTTTGAGAAATTTTGTGTCTAAAGATAATGTTTGTGCTTCATGCAGGATTTAAGCTATTTATATGATCCAAGCAATGAAACCGCCGGTTCAAATGCAGTGGCACAGATATTATATGATGCATTTCACGGGAGATATCATAATTCAGCTGGAGCTATTGTTCTACTCTTTATTATTTGGGGTTCCTTTTTCTTCGGTGGCCTTTCAATTACGACAAGCGCAGCAAGAGTGGTAGAGCCATTATATATTATCAAATTTTAACCTTTATGTTTTTCCTAACTAATATATGTAATATTACCGTTTTTGTTTTGCATAGCCTATCACATCTTTAAATCACATTTGATATAACCACTGTTGACTTCATTAGTTTCACAAAGCCTAAAAATTTACTAAAACTGGAGCAAAGGATTTTATTTTATTAAACAAGAGGATGGGCTGCAGCAATTGTTTCAAGTCTATTCTAGATTTACCATATGCTGATATGTTTCACACCTAATACAAAGTAGTAATGCAATTATTTCAGTCTAATGCTTCCTTTATTCTACTAGGTATATGCTTTGTCAAGGGATAAAGGGGTACCGTTTTCCTCCATATGGCGCAAAATTCACCCGAAACACAAAGTCCCGTCAAATGCCGTGTGGCTATGTGCCGGCATATGCATCCTTATAGGAATACCCTTACTCAAGGTAAACGAAATATTCACTGCCATCACCTCAGTATGCACCATTGGTTGGGTCGGCGGCTATGCTGTACCGATCTTCGCACGGATGGTCATGCCAGAGAAGAACTTCAATCCGGGTCCTTTCTATTTAGGGAAATTTAGTAGACCAGTTTGCTTGGTGGCGTTTCTGTGGATTTGTTACACATGCTCGGTGTTTTTGCTGCCTACAATTTATCCTATTACATGGAGCTCATTTAATTATGCGCCGGTTGCTCTCGGTCTGGTTTTGGGTTTGATCATGCTTTGGTGGATTTTGGATGCAAGAAAGTGGTTCAAGGGACCCGTTCGGAATATTGATAATCATAATGGGAAGGTGTGATAGAGCATTTAATAAAAATTTTCTTCTTCAGGGGTAATTTGAAAAAGTGAAATTTACTAGGAAAGGCTCAATGTAAATCTAAAAATGTTGTGGTATTCTGAAATTAGGGAAAGGCCGAAATAAGATTGCTGATAATTATTTTATTTTATTCTATTTTTCTCGCTTGTAGCACTTAAACAGTGGAAAAAAGAAGATAGAAAATATAGGAAGTATGGTGTAGTAGTTATTTTTTTTACATCCCGGTACAAAAAATAATTATCAAAACAATGGACACTAATGGTGTCAATTTTAATGAAACTTGTAAGTTAGACTTCAATTTTAATGAAATTTGTATTTTTCTGATTTTTTATTCTTATTCCAATTAATTTTAATCTCCAATTATATCAAAATCATCAACAAAAGGAAATTCATTGCACCAAAATGCAAATAGCTTTAGTAAATCCCTCTTGTTGTAACCAAACCTTTTCAAATCTAACAAGTTTATAAGAATATAATTGCATAGAATTGGAATTTTAAATCAAGGATTATGGTCTGATCGTAATTTAGGAAGCGACTTAACAAAGCTATTTGAATAATATGAATTCTAAGAATTAGTACAAAAGAACCTATATAACAGTGCAAAAGAATCAGATGAAGAGGATTTTGAGTTTGACCGTGTGAATTAACTATAAGCTATCTATCACTCAAATAAAATATATTCATACTTTTTAGTAGTAGGTTTAAACTTCCTCTCTGGGTCATTTGCCGACATTTTTATTTTTACCCAAAAAAAAAATAATTTTATTAAAAATAACCACTGTTTTGACTTTTTTTTAAAAATACCCGGCCCGTGGATATTTTCCACGGCCCGACTAAATTAATCCGGACCGTGGAAAAATTCCACGGGCCAGACTTTTTTTTTTTTTAAGATTATGTTGTTTGGATTTAAATTAGTTTGGATTGTTAAGTTGGAGATTTGTATGAATTTTATTTGAATGAATTGTTAAGTTAGAGTGCTTCTGAGTCCAACTTTACACCTCTGGTTAACATAGCAAAATATCTTCAAAAATTATGAAAATTGACCGACATGCAATCTTGACATCGTAGAGCAAGACTGTGAAGTTTCATACAAAATTTAAAAACAGTTCGCGAGATATCATCTCTCAAATATTGCCCCAACGACTGAAGGAGTGCTTCTGAGCCCAACTTTGCACCTCTGGTTAACATAACAAAACATCTTCAAAAATCATGAAAATTGACCGATATGCAGTCTTGACATCTTAGAACAAGATTGTGAAGTTTCATACAAAACTCAAAACAGATCGCGAAATATCATCTCTCAAAAATTATCCCAACTGCTGAAGAAGTGCTTCTGAGCCCAACTTTGCACATCTGGTTAACATAGCAAAACATCTTCAAAAATCATGAAAATTGTCCTTCAGCCGTTGGGGTAATTTTTGAGAGATGATATCTCGCGATCTGTTTTGAGATTTTGTATGAAACTTCACAGTCTTGTTCTAAGATGTCAAGATTGCATGTCGGTCAATTTTCATGATTTTTGAAGATGTTTTGTTATGTTAACCAGAGGTGCAAAGTTGGGCTCAGAAGCACTCCTTCAGTCGTTGGGGCAATATTTGAGAGATGATATTTTGCGAACTGTTTTTAAATTTTGTATGAAACTTCACAGTCTTGTTCTACGATATCAAGATTGCATGTCGGTCAATTTTCATGATTTTTGAAGATATTTTGCTATGTTAACCAGAGGTGCAAAGTTGGACTCAGAAGCACTCTAACTTAACAATTCATTCAAATAAAATTCATACAAACCTCCAACTTAACAATCCAAACTAATTTAAATCCAAACTAATTTAAATCCAAACAACATAATCTTAAAAATAAAAATAAAAATAAAAAAATTCTCGGACCGTGGATATTTTCCACGGCCCGGAATAAAAAAATCCAAAAAAAAAAAAAAAAAAAGTCTGGCCCGTGGAATTTTTCCACGGTCCGGATTAATTTAGTCGGGCCGTGGAAAATATCCACGGGCCGGGTATTTTTAAAAAAAAGTCAAAACAGTGGTTATTTTTAATAAAATCATTTTTTTTTTGGGTAAAAATAAAAATGTCGGGTCATTTGTATTATTTCTACTGTGTTTAATGTAAGGCCCAATAAGCCCAAAATGCGGCCTCTTTTCTTCTTTCCCCTTCTCCTTCGCGCCTTTGACAAAGTCGAACGCTCCCCTAGGCTAACGGCTACTCTACTCCTAATTTGACTATTTGAGTGCTGAGTGAATGAGAGAGATGACCGTTAATCCGTTATCACCGCACCGAAAGCAAATTGGATTGCCTATGTGTTGCTCAGCTCGGAGTGATAAATTAAAGAAATTAAAGAAAAGGATTCTTGAATTTCTGATTATGGATTTTTAAATTTCCGATTATATGTGGATTCATGAATTTCGATCCTAAGCTTGTTAGCAATAGAAAATTTAGATTTGATGAAAGCCATAGACAATTTAGATATGACGAAAAGCAATCGAAAATTTAGATTTGATGACAAGCAATAGACTTGCTGAGTCCAACCTATTGTGTCTTTTTTAGTGAAAATAGGAGTCATGCATTTTGCTTCATGATAAATAAATCAATTCCTTCAAAATACTGATAACCCCCCCTCTGTTATCTGAACCATCAATTTTGTAAATAAAGCAGTATGTATAAATTTAAGATCTGACGTACTAATCTTCATTAATCCTTAGGCACACCCACATTTTAATTTTCCATCCAACAAAGAAATATTTCTCAGCTCTGACCTGATCAATTATTTTCGTAGCCCATATGGGTAAATATGTAAAGAGATAATCCTACCATTTTGATGCATAGTTAATTAGAAAAAAAAAAATAACAGCATGAGCAGAGTAATCCTACCATCTATTATAAAAATAATATATTTTTCACCTCTAACTTTTATGGTTTTCCTTCTCAGAATATTTTATATAGTTTCTTCCAACGAATTGGCGACCTTTATAAGCAACAGGCAATGATTCTATCTATATATTATAGTTCAGGATTTCAACTAAATAAGGACTTCGTTAAAAAGCTGATTGGAGATGGAGTGTTGGCTAGGAAGAAAAAAAGATCCTTGACTGTGATGTTGGTTGTAGCAATAATTATTTTCGTCTATTTGACTAATTTGTAAAAACATATAATTATTGAATTTTACGATTTCTTTTAGTTTTGAAAAATATATAGGTTCAAGTAAAATGGAATAACAAAATGGAATACTTGGACTGAAGAAATCATGAAGATGTTTATCAAGAATTCGAATTGTAAAATCAGAAGCTTGGTAAAGAAAGTCTGAGGTTGTTTAAACAGGGATAAAACGTTGTAACGTTTTAGGCACGTCTGAATCACTGAAGAAATAATTGATCAAACTCAGAAAACAAAATAAAACGTTGTAACGTTTTCATGAAACGTTATAACGTTTTAAAGTTGTCAGAACAGCTGTAATATAACTGCGCAAATCAATATGAAACATTACAACGTTTTACAAACTGTTGTAATGTTTTAGAGAAGTTCAGAACTGCTCAATACAACTGTCTACATTCTCCCTTAAACGTTGCAACGTTTTGTGAAAACGTCGTAACGTTTCAAGAGTGTCAGAGCTTTCAGCACAGCTGTATCAGAATTCAAACTAAAACGTTGTAACAATTTAATTAATTCTGAGCTTTAGAAATTCCTGTTTTTGATCAAGTTTGAGTCAGTGCAAAACGTTACATAATGTTATACAATCGTTGGTAACGTTTGGATCGATTAGCTGAGCTGTCAGAAAATTAAAACCCTAAATCGTATTTTTGAACTAAAACGTTGTAACGTTTTAGAAAACGTTGGTAACGTTTTAGCTCACTTAGCTCATTTTTTAGATGTTTCTATAAATAGGGATTTGGATTTTCTTCCCAAAGAATCTTAGCCGACCCTAAACTTATAAAACGCGATTTTCTGAGAGCTTTAGTTACTCCATTGTTGTGAGAGCTTAAAACTTCAAAATCCCTCAAACAACCTCAAACCCACTTCACTAATCTCAAGTTAGATTAGATTAGAGTGATCTATTGAGTGTTTCTCTTGAGTAGCTTAAACTTAGAGACCTTTGTCTCATCTCTAGGAGGCCGTGTGACTTCCCTTGGTTGTAAGGGCTCGCCGGATCTCGTTCTTAGTTGGCCGATTGACTTTTCGCTTGGATTGTAAGGGCTCAACGGTTCACAAGTTGTAATCCTTTCATATTGGGTAATAGAAAGGAGCACCTAGAAAAGGTTGCGAAGCCTCGGAGACGTAGGCCTTTATTTTGCCGAACTCCGTTATCATCCCGCGTGTCAAATTTATCTAAACTCTTTTATTTACTTTCAATTGCGATTATTTTCTGTTTTTAAGAGCAATTAGTGGTGCCCCAAATTCAACATGTGACTACTAATTAAAGGTTGAGAGTTCGAACTCCGCTCACGACTTTGTAGTCTCCGTGAAGATTTAAAAAATAAATAATAATAATTAAACATATTGAGATTCATTGGAATTTTACAAAATGCACAAGGTACAACAAATTTCATTTTTGTTGAAACTTAAATTTGAAACTCAAAATTTACATTTCAAAATATTTATTTAGAATCTTCATTTGTAATATTAAGAAATTTGAGGGTTAAACTGAATTATATTATTCTTAATTGTGGATTTTTTAAATAATGATTAAATTTTATCCTTTAATAATATTTTAGTGGGCTGCTGTTCACCGCATTTTTGGATGCGTTTATTTCGGTTTAAAACTAAATTAAATAAAAAATAAACTGAAGAGGCGTAAGTGCTCTTTAATTCTGATGATATATATTAATATATAATATATTCGTTTACTATATCTTTTTTCTTATCTGATGATATAGATCTCTCTATCCGTTGGTATCCGAAAGCAAAAGATAAGAAAAAAATAATAAAAACTCTTTCTTTGATTTACACCCACGAAAAGTTCTTCTTCTTTAATTTTATCTTGATCTTATTAAGTTTTAAATAATTGTTGGATATTGTGAAGTTAACGTTAGTTATTTTTTTTAGAGTAAGGCTAGGGTGCTATGGGTTGCATAAAGGGCTACGGTGCTACGGCTCAATATTCGAGTTTTTAAAATTCTGACGGTCTATCCGAACCATTCATTTTGTTCTCCTTATTAATATGTGTTTGGAGACCAAATTTTATATTTTTTAAAAAAAATTTACTATTTTTTTAGATAGGTAGAAAATCACTTGATCTAAAAAATTATGCACTATTTAGATATTTGATTTTCTAACTATTAAAAAAATAATAAAAAAATTTCAAAAAAATATAAAATTTGGTCTCCAAACACATATTAATATGGAGAATAAGATGAATGGTTCAGATCGACCGTTAGAATTTTGGAAACTCAAATATTAAGCTGTAGCACTGTAATTCTCTATACAACTCATATTACCCTAGCCTTACTCTCTCTTTTTATCATGTCTTGAGTGACATATTCATATTATTTTGGTGGCGATTTCAATTTTGCACAATAAAAACAAAATACATTAAAAGACTGCTTTGCACGATGCCGATAATATTGTTTCAATTTAATTTAATTTGAATAAATTCTTAACTATCCAAATTTTCTGACTATTTAACCCAACAATTTATCGTGTTTTTATTATTAAGACAATAGATATAAGAGGAGGGTTCAAATGCCTCCATTTTTTGTGCCTCTATCATTCCTCCATTTTTAAAAACTTAAATAATTCAAAATTTAAAACTTAAACGTCAAAATAAAATTTTAGATGTGATCTATGTTATTTTCTCCATGTGCCCATAAAAAAATTATCACATTTTGATTTTGCTTTTATGTGAATCAATAAGTTAAAAAATCAACGTCTAGAAATTATCCACATTAGTATACATTTTTACAAGCTCAAGATGATAACCAAAACAAAGTTGAAATGCCATAATTTTTTACACGTGCATAGATAAAATGATGTAGTTTACATCCAACGGTTTTATTTTGAATTTTAAGATTTAAATTTTGAGTTATTAAAGTTTTTAAAAATGGAGGCATAATGGAGACACAAAAAATGGAGGCATTTGAACCCTCCTCTAGATGAGGATAATATGGACCATTGAAGTCATTAATTAACTTTTCAACTACATGAGTTATCTATCCTCATAAGATTGCTATCAACAACCTAGATTTGTGATTATATTATCTTCAAATATATATTTATTACGTCATCTTACAAAATAATTGTGGTAATGTAATCTTCAAAATTTTTGCTTTTTATTTGAAGCAGGTAGGGGTTCATCTACTCTTTAAATTTTCTTAATTTATTAGTTGTCTAGTACTTAAGGCGATATATTCTTGATTACATATTTAAATTCAATTGAAATTATATATTCCAAAATATGGGGCCTCAAGGCACCACACAGAGTCCTCATATTTTCATGGCTCGTGTTGAGAAACATGATATATGATATTGACAGTTGATGACCTTAATTATTAGAAGAGGGTGGGAGGAAAGAATCCGTATCCTCTCAGGTATTGCATATCCATGGCATCGTTAAGCCCCTTATCCAAGTTAGACATCATGTCTAACAAAACCATAAAGTTATCCTTATTGTCCACCTTAAAAATCACCAAAGTTGCTATTGATTACCACAATACAACTACCATCACAATTATTCAAAACACCATTGCACAAAACTTATCCAATTCTATTAACCGAAACACCAAATCACCCAAACGACAAACAAAAGATATCCTTGAGAGAAATATTCCAAACTGAGATAAAATAGTACAAATTCTAATTCACATCTTGACCGATATTTAGTTTGGACTAGGACGCGCGATATTTCATCAGAGAGAGATCTAGAGAGAGAAGAGATGTGCTAGCTAGAGAAAGATATATATTCTTGAGAGAAATATTCCAAACTGAAATGCATATCAAAATCACAAAGATGGCACAAATTCTAATTCACATCTTGACAGATATTTCGTTAGTATTGGGGCGGGTGTTATGGTATATATATATATATAGTCAGGCGGCATTTCGATTTCCCATTTTCTTTTGCTTGGTTTCGTTGTTGTCACCACTCAATTTGAAATGAATTAACACCAAATTGGGAATAGCATAGTAGTTGTAAAAGAGGCTATAGTTCGAATTGAGTTACAAATATTAAGTATGATATATCCATCAATTGGGGTTAGTTTAGGCCAATATGGAGTCACTTTAATATGACTTATTTTTAAATATTACCAATTTGGTGTCAATTTTGAAATATATCTATTTTTTTGTCAATTTAAAACTGAGCTAATATAGGTTATATTTCAATAAGCTGAAAACATTTAATACAATATATAATTCCATTACTTGGGGTTAGTTGAGGCCAATTTGATTAAAAATGCGTATGGCCTAGGTGCTGCATAGCAGATGATTAGGAATGCAATCAAACCCATTACATAGTGAATATAAATCTATATGCATATTTTTACTGGTTAAAATTGAAATTGTCAACTTCATTGACATTGCTATTCAAAACATTATTTAAATTGTTTCTCATAACTATATATAAATCCAGTCATCCTTGCACCTGCTTTCAGACTTCTGGGCAAATAATGATACAGTCAGAGATGCGCTTGGTATATATCCGCAAGGTACATATGGTTACTCTCTTAGTTTGTGCTTGCCAAATGAGGTCTAACAACTAGGAAATAATTTGCGCAAGATACAAACTGTTGGATAAATCATAAATGCAAGATTTTAACAAAAAGCGTACTTCATGTAGGGAACAATTGTTGATTGGCATAGATGTTTAACTGTACCATACACAAATGATGTCCAAAGTGCAGTGCCATATCATCTTAAAGTGACCAGTAAAGGTTACCCAGCGCTTATTTATAGGTAAAAATGATTTTTCTTTTTGTGAAATGTCTTTAATTTCTTGTGAGCATCTCCATTTTTTTTTGTATCACAGACAGATAATGTACTGAAGTTGTGTATATGTAGTGGTGATCATGACTCGGTTGCTCCTTAAATTGACACGCAAGCCTAGATACGACCCCTGAACTTCTCGATCATGATTGGAGACTTTGGTATTTTTGTGGCCAAGTAGCAGGGTAAGTTTCTTTGCTTTCTAAATAATTATAAGAACAAATGATCTGGAGTAAAACTAAGGTGTTCTTAGGCTCTTTGGTGAGCTCACCTCCAAAACCTATCTAATTGAGTTCAGACGATGAATTCAAAATATTGAAACCGATGTACTTCACGAGTGATGTATTTATATGTCAAATTTATAAATATTTGAATTAATTTAGTACAAAGTCAAGCGGTCAAAAAATAATTAAAAATAAATGTAAAAATTAACTTATAAGCCTTCTTTTTTTTTACTGCTAGATATTTTACTAAATTTTTTCGAAAATTTATAAATTTGACATGTAAATACATGACTCGTGAAATAAATTGGTTTCAACAGTTTGGATACATCGTTTGAAATCATTTCGATAGGTTTTGGTGTTAGTTACACCAATCCTTTGGTGAGCTTAAGAACACCCTAGTTCTACTCCAAATTCTACTCAAGGAAAATTTACATTAAAAGGATTGCTTAATTTTAGGTTCACAAGGAGATATTCAAACAACCTCACATTTGCTACCGTCAAGGTAAGATTGTCTGAACTTGAAATTAAGAACTTTGAAAAGACAATATGATAAATCTTTGATCATTGAAATATACATTAAAGAAGAAAAAAGGAGCTCACATTAATTGAATATGTTTGTTCATTTTTGTCAAATAGTTTTTTTCATAGGGTGCTGAGCACACTGCTACATAATATAAACCGAAGGAATGCCTATCTATGGTTGAGAGATGGCTTTCTGGTGCACCTCTATGAGAATATACTTTGTTGTTCTCTGGTGTTGGTTTGGAAGAAAAAAAGCAAAAGTTTTATAAAATGTCCTCCCTTAAAAAACTATCAAATAAAATGCCCCTCTATTAAAATTATCAGCAAAATATTCTTGTGGGCCAGTTTTCCTTACCCTCCGGGCCTCCCCCTCCCTTCCGAATTCACATCCTCTCCAATACCTGATAAGGGAATCTTCTACAATTATTAGATCTGAACCGTTCTTTTTAACTTGGCGAGAATCTCAAAGCCCAAAAATAAAGCCCCCTATTGTGATTCGAATCCCAAACTGGTTGAGATTTAATCTCAAACCGTAAAGTGAGGTGATCCTCTACATGGCAAGTAATAATGCACCCTTGAGGATGTGAAGAATAATATGTTAGTCAAGCTCGGCATTGACAATGACTTGACATTTGACAGCAACCATCAAGATGTTTAGGATAGCATATATTTTTACAAAGACACCACCACTCAACATGATTTTCTACTGAACAAATTATTGTTGATATCATCATCATCATCACCATCAATTTGAGAGGGGATGTCAAGATGTGAATTACAATTTGTGCTGTCATTGATATGCATCTCAGTTTGGAATGTTTCCCTGAGAATTATCTTTTCTCTAGCTAGCACATCTCTACTTTCTCTAGCGCATCTATTTTGAAACGTCTGTCTGTATTTGGTATTCTAAAATTGTAATACACTATAAGAATATGCTGTAATTCATTTATATAAACTCAGGGTATTGTCTCTGTGTAATAGATAATTTTTTATAATAATTAATTTTTGCAGTTTCTATCTAAATCTTGTCAATATCATCATCATTCTACCTTGAGAAAAGTAAATAATGAGAGAAATAAAGAGTCTCATAAGTATTACTCTGCACTCCAAAGGAACTTCATTATAAAACCTCTGTAACAATTCAAGTATGAGATATACATAAGATTTAACGAGATTCAGTACCAATTTGGTACCTACGTCCTCCACACCCACACACAGTTTTTATTTCTTTTCTTCTTAATGTATATCTTACACGAGAGAGAGAATAATATATAGAGAAAGAGAATAACAATCTTAGAAACAATCTTTTAAGAATCAGAAACAATCTTCTAAAATTAGGAAATAAATAATTCAGAAATAAAGAAAATAATTTGTCGCCTTCCTTCTTTGGTCTAGTGGTTCATGTACACAATCCGTGTATAGGTGTATACGGACCGTGTATACATCTGTTTCAACAGTCTCTTCCTCAAGTTGGTAGGTAGATATCTACCATACCTAACTTGACAATCGATTCTTCAAAGCATTTTGTCAACACTCCCTTTGTCAACATATTCCTCGGATCTCACGAATGGGAATGAGATGATCCTTTCTTCCAAATTCTGCTTGATGAAATGTCTATCGATCTCTATGTACTTTGTTCTGTCATGCTGTACCGGGTTGTATGCTATCTCAATTGCTGATTTATTATCACAATAAAGTTGCATTCCTTCTTTCGGCTTAAAATCTAGTTCGCTCATGAGTTTCCTCAGTCATAGGAGTTCACATAGACCTTTGGACATTTTTCTAAACTCAGCTTCTGCACTTGATAAGGCAACTATATTCTGCTTCTTACTTCTCCAAGTGACAAGGTTTCCTCCCACAAAGGTGAAGTATCCAGATGTAGATTTTCGGTCGGTTCTATCTCCAGCCCAATCAGCATCTGTGTAACTCCAAATATCCAAGTGTCCGTTTTTTCTAAATTGGATACCTTTTCCTGGAGTCTTTTCGAGGTATCTCAGAATTCTCGTCACAGTATCCATATGTTGCTAGTACATTCTGATGTGTGGCAGCATCAGAGTGGCAACATAATGTGTGGGGTCATGCATCAGAGTGGCGCAGCAGAAGTGTGGTGGGTCCATAACCCACAGGTCCTAGGATCGGAACCTGGCTCTGATACTATATAACAATTCAAGTATGAGACAGACACAATATTTAACGAGATTCAGTACCAATTTGGTACCTACGTCCTCCACACCCACACACACTTTTTTATTTCTTTTCTTCTTAATGTATATCTTACATAAGAGAAAAAGAAGAATATATAGAGAAAAAAAAATAACAATCTTAAAAACAATCTTTTAAGAATCAGAAACAATTTTCTAAAATCAGAAAATAAATAACTCAGAAATAAAGAAAATAATTTGTCGCCTTCCTTCTTTGATCTGGCGATGCATGTACACAGTCCGTGTATAGATGCATACATAATGTGTATATATCTGTTTCAACAACCTGCTTCCAATTGTCCTGCTATGAATTTGACCCAGTCTCGTATGGGCTTCACATGAGGGTTCCAAGATACATTCTGCATTCACATCTTTTGTGGCCTGGTTGATAAAAAGTCATAAATAATAAACTATTTTTTTGGCTAGAAGCCCGTAGGCATTCACATTATACTATTAATGATATTGTTTTGATATATTCAAATTAAGGTTCCATCAGAAAACACATTGTGCTATATGATATGCAACCATTGATGAATGCATGAAAAAGAAAAGTCACAATTTAAGCCATTGTTTTCATCATCAATAATTTCTTTTGGGTGAGGATAAGAATGACCCCAGGAGATTTGGACCAAGGGGTTAAATTTACAGGTGAAGCAACAATTGAATTATTTTTTGCAATTGAGCATCAACTATGTGGCTTAATCCTGAATTTTAATAACTTCACAGAAAGTCCGGCAGGTAAAGGTGTTAACTTGCTCTTTTGGCGGAGATGAAATTTGTCCTCCTTAGGGCATATGAAAGTTTATATTGTTAATACATTTAGATTAAGTTTATTTCTGTTCCAAAAGGTATTTAACTGAATCCCACCTCATCCACAGCATCAAGATACTTTGCACAATGAATGTTGCTCGGGTTCGTGTAATTCCCTGAACAGCTTCTCTTGGTGGACTGCACAGAAATTTCAAAAATTAGACTTTAAAGCTTCTACTATGATGGGATATTCTAGTGGTCAAAGAGTTGTTAAACCGGTAGTTAGACCATTTAATTCAGTTGGCTTGATATATTACCTGGTATTTGCTCGGGACCAAGATTGAAAAGAACTAATTTAAACAAATCGTTGATTTGGACTCTGTTTAGGTTTAGTTTAGAAGTTGTGTGGTTTCACTGATTTGAATATATATTATATATGCCATCGTTTTGTTCTATTTATAATATGCTTGACCAAATAGATTGATCCAACCATGAACTCCTCTATGTGATTTTTGTCAGTTATTTTTTCTGTACCTCAAATAGTTCATCAGATATAAGTGCCATTCCGTGAAAAAATGGAACCTTGGCATTTTTATCAAAACCGTGGATATCAGTCATGGGATTGCCAACCAAATAACCCTTAAAATGCCAAATAATTTAAATTTTAATTAGTTAGAGAGGTTTGGTAATACAAATGCAATATAGAAACTATAAAAGAGTTTTCATATGCCCCCCTATGCTTTAAATTTGCAAACCTTGAGATTAAATGGTGCCCCATGGGATTCTTTAGCTGTGATCAACAAATGCCAAAAATTAAAATCAAGCATTTTAGTAAGGAACTGAATATATTATGCCAGCGACGTAATCAGTAAATAGTGGCTGGTATCACATTGTTTGCAGATATTGTCATTCTTTTTGTGTGCTTTTCACCCTTGTAAGCATACATACTAAGTAAAAATAAAAAAAAATTGGCTTGAAGAAAGATCACAAGTTACCCATAGCAATTTCAAGAGCTAGAACTGGTATGATCATGCCAGAATAGGAAGAGCCGCATATATAGAGAGGATTTGACTTAAACTGTGGGTACTCCTCGAGCCACTACATAGCAAAAGTCATGTTTACTTATTTTTTCTTAGAAAATTGAGAAAGTTTTTCACTTTCTTTCCTGATAGCCTTTGGGAGATTTTGGATACCAAAACCTGAGTTATTTTCAAATTCATGCAACTATCTAAAAACTAGAGATACTGATCCATTGGCAATTCCCAAAATTCAATTGTGAAATGTGAACCAAACTTCAGATGAATTAATCATTGCTGTTCCAATGTAAGTGACATGATAGTGCAAGAAAAATATTAAATAAGTATTTCTAGGACCCTATTTTTAAAAAATTGGATTGAAAATTGTACAGTAACCAGAAAAAAGGTTATACACCTTATAAAGAAAAAGTAGAAGCTGATGAGCTGCCTTAGTGTCAGAGGTCTCAAACCCCTCCGTTGTACGTGAATAAGAGAATCCAGTTCCCACTGGTGAATAAACAAATATAACACTGCTCACCTATTTTTTATTTTTTATTTTATAACAATTCAACACTCTGTCAGTGAAGGAGAAAGAAGACCAGAGAGTTTGCAAATTCAGTACTTAAATTTTGGGTGCTAGATGCCAATACCAATCCGTAATCAATTTCATTGTTTTTTTTATTGACTTAATCAGACATGCTATTATACTATTACTCAAAATATTGTTCCAAAATGCAGAACAATATTACAATATATCATTACCCCCAACAACAACTCTATTGCACTCGAAAATATACCCCTACATCTTACAATTAGTGAAGAAGCATACTTGTTTTGTGGCTTGATAGAAAAAAGCCAGTATCATAGCACCTATTTATGTCCACTTAAGACGTCAATGGATATATATCTATACTTTATATTTTATTTGATTAAAGGGCCCCAAGTACATCCAATATATATCTTTTAGATACTATTCTCAAAAATTAAACATGCAACCTCTACGGAGAGACCGACCTCGTGCCACTCCACTAAGTCCGTGGCTCATAGATCTATACTAATATATTTCCTTTTTCAGTTAACCGAAAAAAACAAATCCTATTTTTCATGCATATGCTTCACTGGATAAATTTAGAAGCTCCGAACTCTTTGCATGCCACTGAGCAAGAACAAATTAAGTCTCCTCTCTACTTAATGCATATTTTATTGATTGATTATTAGCTATTGTTATTATTTTCAATGTTGCTCAAATTAGCCTACATAAACCTTTGTAAGCAATGAGAATAAAAAATAACCAATGAAATATTTTCTATTTAAATTACCACTGCGGAGTAGGTCCGATGTCCATTGGACCTACTTTGGTTCGATCGATGATCTGACCATCCAATTGAATCAAGAATCGTGCGCTCCATATTAAAATCTGTATGAGTTTTTATCAATTTCCTTATGCACAGATCTTAATGCTAATTGTGCGGTGATAGAGCTAATTGAACCTAAAACTAGGTCCAATGCCCATTGGACCTACTCCTATCTCTTAAATTACATCTCAAATTGTATCACAGATTTCTATCATGCAGTATCACATATTTTTCCGAAACCTCAAATTCAGAAAATAATTTTCCGGAAAGTGACCCTCTGGATCTGGAACTTTTTTTCCGGATATAGGGGTTGCATCCAACAAATAATTTTCCGGTTTGGACAAATCTGAAAATAAGTAGAATTTGAGTGCAAATTTGTAAAATTTGAAATTTTTTGGATATTAATAAAAATTTCGGGACTAGACTGTCAAGGTTTTTAAAAAAAATGAGAATCAATAACTATCAACGAATTATTTTTTTCCTGCAAATTTGATCTCAAATTCTAACATCACCTTATCGTGCTACCACATAACTTCATAATTTATCTCCTTGGGAAAGACAGGGATTGATATATTAGAATACAAAAATATATATATATATGCTAGTAATATTATGTTAATAAATAGGAATAGTAGAGCTTCTTGGGAACTGGGAATTAAATTTTTGGCCCTTCCCAGTATATAGCATTGATTTGATGACTTGAGCTCAAGTACCAAGATTTTAATTTATAATATAAATAGAAATCATGTAAATACTTCATTTTCAATTTAAATGGATGGGTTAGGTTAACCCGTTACCCGTTGACAACAGAAATTAGTTTTCAAAAAGACATAGAAATAAGAAAGAGAACTAGCCTTTGGTCTACAAAAGTACATGATCTCTATGTGAGAGGTCATGAGTTCGAAACTCGAATGAAGAAATTTTTTTGTTATAATAACAAGAGTATTAAATAATTTGGTGGCTTGACCTCCAATCTTTACTCAATAAAAAAAAAAAAACCTAGATCCAAGAATCAGGCTTATAATAAAGGGAAGGTAGAACATCTACATAATTTTGTAGATCAAATCCAAGTGGCCCTGCACAGAAAATCAACGCTTCAATTGCATAATTTATAAATTTGGACGCAATTAATCATGTATGGTCTCTACTCTCTAGTGTCACGTTGCAAATAAAGATTTCAAAGAAAAATAAATCGAGTAATGAAGTATACAAGGGTTAATTTTTGGTATACCCCGAAGACTTCTCTAATTTTCTATATACTCCTCAACTCTTGAATATGTCTTATTTGTCTTTGAACTCTTAAAATTCTTTCATTTTTACCCATTAAACATTATATTATGAAATTAACCATAGTTACATCTCTGATTAAAATACCCTTCAAAAAAAGTTGATTGATCCCTGTTTTCTAGCGCTGCTCGTATTTCCTTCGCCTTCTATTTTTCTCCTTTTACATTTTTGACTGCTCTAGCTTGTTCTCTTCTCCATTAAGTTATTTTTATTGCTCTACAGTACGGTGTAAAGAAAAAAACTTTTCGTTCACCTACTTGGTCTGGTTCGATTATGATTAGTCTCTACAGCATGGTAGCCTCCAACTACTAAAAACGCTTAGGGTTTACTAATCGCCAATTTTTCTTTACTGATGGGGATACTTTCAAATTTATTTTGTTGCAATGAAATAATTTGCTTTGGGGACATGGCCCCACATTATTGATCATTGAAAGAAGTAGTGTAGCCATGATTAATGAGTTATTTATGCCGCGGTTGAGAATATTTGTGAAGCATTGGTTCAAAATATTAGTACCGAGACTTAAAATTTGTAATTATTCTTTTTTGTTAGACTTAGAATTTGTAGTTATTCTTTTTTGTTTTATTTAATTTTTTGGTTGTTTACTAGGACTGAATTGTTCTGGGTGTGTCAGTTGTATTAGGCTTTTGAAATAAAAAAGATTCAAAATTTCATAAAATCAATACAACTTTGTATATTTCATTTTTTGTTCCATGTAAGTTTATAATCACCATGAAAGAAATTGAAGTTCACATTCTAGTTTGATTTTTAATCAGCAAAAATGAAATCAATGATAATTTATGCCATATAAGCAATATGTCATAAAAATGATTATTATCAAGAGTCAGAATTGAAGTTTCATTCAGCATTTTATTACTAAGGACATCCATGTACCAGGAATTTTACTATGTTGCTCATGATTTTAACTTCAGAGTTTTTCAATTTTGCAACAGTGTATATGAGTGTTTTATCAGGGAAAGAGACGACCTTGATCTTTTCGCCTCGTATGTGATCAATCATCCACCTAAAATTCTCTCTCACACAACAAATGCTTCTCTTGCAAGAACAAATAAACAGATAATATTATATCAAATGAAATATCATATCTCGTTCTGTCACTGCTCAGAAACCAAATTGTATACTAGAAGATAATTATCCAAAAAATATGCATTCAATAAGTTATAGGTACATACCTGTATCAGAAAGTATGTACTGAAGATACTTTAGTGGTTGGTCAGAGGGCCCACACTAGTATTTTACAAGTTAAGTATTTATGTATCATTGCACGCAGTACTCACGGAATATGATTCTTTCTATATCTTTAATGGGATCTGTTTAATTAGAGAGCTCACACAAAGGTACAATAGGAAAAGATAAAATCTGACAATGATTAATTAATTCAATGGGTAAATAAGAAAAGATGAAGAGAGTTAAAGAATTTATTAGATATAATACAGACTGCAAGGGTAAATATAAAACTGAAGAAGTATATAGGGGTAAATAAGAAATTAACCCAATATACAAAACCCCAACCTCATTGAGAACAGCTTGGGTCCCATAGCCATTGGACCCAAAGTGGTTCCAATGGATTCGCTCACCACCAGATCTGCTTTAGGATTCATGCACACGAGTTTTAAAGCATACGTAAAAGTGCGTGCACGAATCCTAAAACAGATCCGGTGGTGAGCGAACCCATTGAAACCACTTTGGGTCCAATGGCCATCGGACCCAAGCTGCTCTAAACCTCATTATGTCATCATACCTATCTCAATGGCCAATCCTAAGAGAGAGGAAAAACCGGGCCCACCTGTCAGCCATAGTAATAGAGGATCCTCCTCTGGATTTCTCTCTGATTCAACGAAGTAGTAGAAAAGTTCCACCCCTTTTTCTCCATCCACCTCCAAGAAGCTGTTCAAGTGTTTAGTACCCTCGAGTTTCATCAATCAAATGTTGATTGATTCAGGGCCAAAAATTCAAACAAATTATAATACAAAGTTTGGACAACATTTAAATAATCTGACATAATACAACATGCATAATGCCTCAGAACTCAGAAGTCAGAAGGTTATCTCAGTTTCGACATTTTTTTTATTTTTTTTTAAAAGTTCATATGCACCAAAGAAATTCCCAAGCAATATACTTCTTGTATCAAGTTTCTCTTTACCTTTTTTAAGATAAAAGGGGAAACAAAAAGAGGTGAGAAGAGTGTGTACCCGGTTTCTAAAGCAAATGGCAACAGGCCATCGAACTCCGGGAGGTTGTCGATTTGCTTCCAAGCCGAGACTAACTGCCATGGAGAGTAACACAGCACAAACATAAGAGAAAGTAGAAAACATTTGTTGGTTGCTTGTGGTGAATATGCCATTTCCCCAGGCTTGATTAATCCACATCCTCTCTCTCTTTTATGGATTGCTTTTTTTCTCTGAGTTTCATTAATTTGTGGAAAGATGGTCAATTCCCATTTACATAAATATATGCATTACCAATTGTGCCGTGCATTTCTTTGCTCTCCCTTTATTTCTTAATCGATTCATTAACTTTCTTCAGTTGAAAGAAACTAGACCAAGAGAAGTATGTATCATTCTTTTTAGGTGAAAAGACTTAAATTTTTATAAAAAAAAAAAGTAAGTTTTTTTTAAAATGAAAGGTAAACGTCTAGCTTACTAGTTTCTTTCAAATCCTTGTGTGTATATTACGGATAATTTTTTTACTCTGTGGGTTTCGAATCTATGATCTCTTACATGGAAGCTATAAAAAAGAAAGCTATTTTATGTATAATTTATTTTGAGCAAAGTTAGGGTGTGATGTGTTCACCAAGAGAGTTTGATGAGCACAACTCCAAAAATATATCAGATTGATTTCTAATGACGAATTCAAACCATTAAAATTCATGTATTTCATGAGTGATGCATGTACATGCAAAATTTTAAAAGTTTCGATTTTATTTGCTACAAGCTCAAGCAGTCAAAAAATGATAAAAATTGAATATATAAAACTAACTTATAAATTTACTTATAAAAGGTTAATTTCTTTGACAGCTTGAAATCAATCCGATATATGCATCACTCATGAAGTACATGGATTTTAACGGTTTGGATTCGGTATTTGAAGTCGATCCGATATACTTAGGGGTGTACAACGGGCGAGTCGATGATATTTGATTAAAATTTGAATCCAACCCGATTACACCGGGTTAAAAAAAATTATTTATTTGACCCACCCATAACCCAACCCAACCCATCTATTTTTTATATAGGAGTTATTACGGGTTATACGGGTTAGACGGGTTATAATTTTGATCTAAAATCTAGTATATATTTTTTTTACTATTTTTATTAAAACTAGCTACAAATAAAAGTGACAAACATAAATAAAATAAAAATAATTTAGCATATAACATCCATAACAAAAAAAAAACATATCCAGAATGTAACATCCTAACAAAAAAAAAAATAGCGACATATAACAATTGCATATAAAATCCATGAAATAAAAAAACATAACAATTCAAATTCAAATTAAACTTAAAACTCTTAAATATCTTCAGAGCTCCAACATTGAGTATAAATAAATAGTGCTTTAAACATGAGGGGAGGAGTAAATAGAAAGAGAAGTTTTGTAAAAATATAAAAACTTGGATTTGAGACCGGGTCCGGGTATAAACGGGTTATTAAGGACAAATTCATGATCCGACCCAGAGTAACGGGTTTGTCTAAATCCAACCCGTACCCGACCCAGTAACATCTCAACCCGGTAAAATATGGATCGGGTCGGATGGGTCAGACGAGTCGGGTGGGTCGATAGTATTTTTGTACATCCCTAGATATACTTTTGGAGTTGTGCTCACCAAATTCTTTTAGTGAGCACATCACACTCTAGCTTTGCTCTTATTTTTAGAGGAAAAGACTTAAATTTTTACAAAAGAAAATAAGAAGTTATTTTTGACAATTTTCATAATTTTGTTGCAAAAATTTGAAATTGTCAAAAAACAATAATGCACGTATGTATCCATTGTACTATAAAATTGAGGTCGAAACCCCAAATTGAATGAGAAGAAAACTAACAGATGATTTTCAGTCAATGCAAGTAATAATGTCCAAGGGAAAGTCAAGCGGACCGGATAATCTTCCGGCGGAATTTTATCAGATTTTTCGGCCCACGATGAAAGATGATATCTTGGATCTGGTCAGAATTTGTGCTAAGGGAATGGTATCTCCGAAAAAGGATTTAAACAAAGCGAATTTGTGCTAACGAAATTTTATCTGATTTAAACAACGAGAATTTGTGCTAACGGAATTTTATCGTGATTAACGTGAAAGATAATTTGTGCTAATGGAATGGTATCCTCAAAAAAGAGAATTTCCTCTACCAAGTTTTCAAAACAAAAAAAAAAAAAACAAAGAGAATTTGTGCTAACGGAATTTTATCAGATTTAAACGAAGAGAATTTGTGCTAGCGGAATTTTATCGTGATTAACGTAAAAGAGAATTTATGCTAACGGAATTTTATCAGATTTAAACAAAGCCTCGATAACTCTATCCCAAAAAAGAGAAATCCAAAGGAGTCTCAGAATAGAGGCTAATTAGCGTGATTAACGTGATTGTGAAGTATGTACAAAATTACTGACAAACATACTTCAAAAGCACTTAACACACCTAATTGCCCCCCCAAACCAGTACGTTTTTGTTAAATGAAGATCTCTAATAAATTCGTTCCTTTCGGCAAGAGAGTTTTTGGCATTTTGTACTAAGAAAAAAATATCGACGGTAATATACAAGGTTGACTTTATAAAGACATTCAATTCAATAGATTGGTGCTTCCTAACCAATCTATTAGTTGAAAGGGGCTTCCCTCCAATATGAACAACGGTAGTACTAAATATACTCCAAACATCTTCCTCTGTAGTCAAGGTTAATTGCACCCATACAAGGTCTTTCTTCCACCAGAGGGGACTCAAACCTGTGTAACAACCAAACACTCAATTCACAAGAGGTCTATCTAACCCCGCTTGCAATTTTGTATGTGGATGACACTTTAATTATTTCTGAGACCCACCCAAAAACATTGAATCTTATCACACGGATGCTCAAGAACTTCTCTAAGCTGAGTGGCCTTAAACTGAATAAGAGGAACAATACCTTTGTATCAATCCAATATCTGGGGTTGCCCCTTACTGTTAAAAAAAGCCAAGGAAGCTGTTCCAACCAATGTTGGAGGCAGTGCAGAATAAAATGGAGAGTTGGATGTCAAATTTTCTGTCTTATGGCGATGGGATCACGCTAATTAAAGTTGTTCTACCGATCATGCCGCTACGTACATTTTATGCAGACGCTGAAGTTCTGGTGGAGTAAATCAGACAGATAGACAAAATGAGCGAAATTTCCTTTGAAAATGAAATGACACGTGTAAAAGGATAAACTGCTTAGTCAAATGAGAGAAAGTGTGTGCCTCCAAGTCAAACGAGAACTTGGAATTGAATATTTACAGTTATATAACGATGCACTATTAACCAAATAGATTCGGACGATTGAGAAATACCCATAAGGCTTCTGGTAGGCAGGGGCGAATCTATTGTAGCACAGGGGGCAGCTGCCTTCCCTCTTTTCCCTCACCTCCTTTATCTGAATTTCGAGTTTTAGTGATTATTTATTGGTACCGATCGATTTTGCTCTTCTTTAGAAATTTTTTTGTTTTCCTATGAATGTTTGATTTGTAATTCGGGTTAAATTTAGTGTTAAAATTAAAATAAATTTCTTGAATTATTATTGGTAATATTAATTATAAGTTATAGGATTAGAGATTATAAGTCATGGTATTGAAAAATACAAGTCAAATTTTTTTTTTATTGAGTATCTAATTAGTTAATGGGTTTTAATCCGACAAGCTATTTAAACCCGATTCAATATTGCGCCTCCCCCCCCCCCCCCCTCCACCTCCCACACACACACGCGCGCACATGAAAATCCTGAGTTCGCTCCTGCTGGTAGGGATATTAAGGTCTCTTTTTCCATTAAGGATCTAGCAAGTTAGGTGCATTTTTACACTTGCTCGGTATTGAGAGTTATTGGATTGGAATGACGATGGAGCGCATCGGGTTGCTTCTCGTGCTCCTCAGCTTATAAAATGATGAATTGGAGAGGAGTGTCATCTCTCTTGGGAGAGAGGCTTTGGAAGATCAAAGTATCCACAGGGGCGGATCTTAAGCCAATTAAAAGGTGGCTAAGTCACCCCTATGATTTTAAAATATTAGTTATATATACTAAGATTATATTATATATATTTTTCTATAATTTTTGCACATCGCAACTCTTATGAAGAGATGATTGATTTGTTTTTTAAAATGAATTGGAGATTGATGCTTTCTAGGATTTCAGATTTAATTAAGGAGATTTCTTTCTTTCAATGACATTTAATGTTTTTATTTCAATTCTTTGTTCGTTGACAACTTTTCAAATTCGAAAATTAAAAAATTTCTTCATTTTTTTTAAATTGTTGGTGCGGAAATTAAAAAGTCAAGAGTACATATGGAAAGCAAAATTCATGGAAGCAAAGTAGCAAACATATTGCATAATTATTTTTCAAATTTTATCTTAAAGCCCTATACATTTGTCATATTACATAGAGAGGACTATTATGTATAAAAATATATATTTTACTCAAACTTCTATATACTTGATAAAAAATAATTGAAATGACATGGAGGCTTAGCACCCCCAAATTCTATTATGTTCCGCCACTGAGAACTTGAATCCTCCTCACTTTCAAAAGAGCAAAAATAATAAAATGATAAGGGCGTAAACGGTTTAGATTGGTTGGAATTCATTAAGATCATCAATCCGATCAATTATAATCGGATTAAAAAATTCTCAATCCATAATTAACCAATTAAGAGAAATATCATTCCTTCCGAGTTATATGCTAGTCAGATTTCGTGGATTCGACAAATTTCATTTAAGAAAAATATTTTTGAAAAATCACATAAGTATCAGTAATTTACTAATTTATAATCTGGAAACTGTATAAAAGTATAGCATACTTTAACTAGCAATAACATAATTTTTTGTATTAAAAATTAAAATAATAACATCAACTTTATTTCTATGGTTCTATACTGCTATTGTTATAGTTATATCTAAATAGTTAAAGAAGAAAAATATTGTACGACGGCGGGTTGGGTATTGCTCAATTTTTTTTAAAATTCGTATTTAAAATATATTAGTCTGATCAATTAAAATTCAATTATTATATAACTAACTAAATTTATATTTTATAATTTTTCGAATCAGATCGATCGAGCAAGCGTTGAACGATACCACCTAATTCGGCTCCGCAAAGCCCATATCGGCCCAATACGGCGATACGTAAAACTAGCAACACGAATCATTATTCCAAAATCCAAAGGGCCTGTTCGGTTGAATGAGAATAGAAGAATTGAGTGGAATTAGAGCTCTATTCCTACCGAACAGTTATGGAATTGACAAGATTAGAAAGGATGAAATAGAGTACTTTTCTCCACTTTTTAATTCCAGGGGAGACATGGAATTGAGAATTGAGGTGGAATAGAGAATTGAGGAGATTATTTTACTATTATTTGTGCTGACGTGGCATTCTTCCTTTCAATTCTATTCAATCCATTCTTTAATTTACGGAAGGAGATCACCTGCTTCCCAGAGTGCAGGAATTTTCTGCCCCCTCAATCCTTGAAATGTAGGACCGATCGCTGGAATGTAGGACCGGTCACTGTTAAAGGAGACTGGTCACATTTAATTTTTGAACTGGAGGCTCACCAACAGTGACTCTAGGGGCAGAAATTTTCTGTCCCTAGTGAGGCAGAGAATTCGGTTCCTTAATTTGCACGCTACCAGAGGAGAGAGAGGGTTTCTTCTCCATCTAATTTTAACTCTCATCTCCGGCGATTCTTTTGAGCAAACAACAAATCTAATGCTAGGAGAGTACTATACTCGATTTTCTCTTTTAAATGAGTTCCATAATGCCTTGGTTTAGTCGGAGTCGCCTTCTTGACATTTTCATGAAGAAGTTCAAGACGGACATCAATGGCTTCTTAACCACGAGATACAAGCTTGCTTGTATGTCCATCTCTTTCTCCTTGTCACACATCTTGCCTTCTCTAAAGAATATGCTCTGTCCTACGCACGAGTTCAGATTGGTAAAGATTCTCATCGAGTGAACTCCGTTTTTACATTTTGTAAATTTATATTTGATTGAAGTTTGTTTTATTTGTTTCCTCTTCCTAGCTAATTTCTTCAATCAGCTCATGTTCATTGCTATTTGTAATGTTTCTTTGCAAATTTATATTTTCATTTCTATCTTCAATTTACAGTTCAGTT
The DNA here is from genome assembly GCA_964058845.1 of Carex sylvatica. NCBI lineage: Eukaryota > Viridiplantae > Streptophyta > Magnoliopsida > Poales > Cyperaceae > Carex > Carex sylvatica. Next base: position 245,596 of record CAXKVR010000028.1, read on the forward strand.
TATGAAAACTTATTATAGCTAGTTTATTTATTTCTTCTATGCCAGTTTAGAAGAAATAGATAGTAAACAGTAAACTAAAATAAACTTCAATATTTAGTTTTATTAAACACTAGATATCTTCTAACAATATATTTCTTCAATGTTTAGCTTTTTTTTTATTAAACAATAGATATGCTAGTTTTATTTAATGCAAATAGATATTAAATATTTTAAGAGGATTGAACAAATAAAACATAAAACTAGCTAGAAGAAGTTAACAGTATAGTTTAATTTTATAAATTTACTTATCACATTTCGCTGTTAGTATTTTGTTGAATATGCATTTTGTTTATCTGTTAATATTCATCGTTATGAAGCATTAATCAAAAGTCAAAACTCAACAAAATCACAAGTTATTTCCTATTATTTTATATTTTAAATGAATGTCTACTTTCATTATTTTAATTATTGAGTCTACCAACATGTTTGAAATAGATTAAAAAATAATTAATTCTCAATTCCACAATTCCTCTATTTTCTGGTTATTCCTTACCTTGCCGAACAGAATAGAATCCTCATATTTGATTTGATTGGGTTGCGTCTTGCGGTCCCGTGAAATGTGCTACTTGTAGATTGGCTCAACAGTCACCGACTCACTCGAATTAATATACACCTGGTCTATTAATCTTCTTATGCTGTACAGATGCGTGGGCTCGCGATTCCATGTACTCTTCTCTCGACGCGACCTGATCTCATCCTTATGGACCCCACGCCACTACCAACCATATTACTCCGTCCGATTTTGATCCAACGATTCTGATAAAAATAACGGCTGTATTCGACGGGCTTATTCTTGGTCACTGAAGAAACCGTTAGATGATTATCTGACGGTCTGGACTCCGTTCTTGGCGAGTTCGGACTGGTTCAAGCTTCGTTCCGTGCTCGCGTCTAGACCTTTAAATTAGATGTTAAAAGCCGGACTAGTGACATGTGGCAGACCATTTGACGTAATAAGTGCCCCAAGATCGAAAAGGCCACTAACGGCTCCCCACGTCAGCTATTGTCTATTTGTAGACCGGGTTCATCATGTAATTTATCGTCAAACAAGTATTTTGTCGTACCCTTTTATAATTTCTTTCTTCCCAGAAATTAACCTTTTTCCCTTTAGCCACCGAACAGGATTTTCTTTTATGTTCGTCTCTATTTTTGTACCAATTTGTCAGACAAGCTACAACAACTTAACTTCTTTTTCTTCGCTGAATTCTTACAATTTGGGGCAAGTTTTCGAAAACCCTGCGGGTTCTCCTGCACAGGTAATTCCCTCATTCAATTATAGTTCCTGTTTTGATTCGGATCAGTCTCCGTTTTGATTGAGCTATTGTACAATTATGGAGGAAATTTAGGGTTTTTGCTTTCTATTTGACGTTTTTCAAGTTCTTGATTCGTGCGGTTTGGGTTTTTTCCCCAGGTCTTGGGCGTACAATTGATGCATTGGCGCTCCGCTTGATCTTTACTTCCCCTGTCTGAAACCCTAATACGATCATGCTTTAGGGTTTTCTGGGGCCAATCGAGATGGGTTATGGTTTCCCTTTGGGGGAGCCAACAGTTCATCTTGAGTCAATGTGCGGGTCTTCTTCATCAGACCCGTCAACAATTCTAGAAAAAATAAGCAATTGCACGCATTTTGAGGAGGGTTGTGGCCCCTCGTTAGAGCAATCAGAAAATATTAGTGGAGGAGGCATTGGGGTAATTAATGGCGTTACAGAATTTGATGCTGCCTGGTTTTCACCGGAGAAAGCTAACCCAATAATGGAAATAGCATTAGAAAATGCTGTGTTGGAAACTGATACCACCGGGTTCTTGAAAGAGAAAATGGATCGTATTGAGGTGGTGGGTCAGGCAGCATCATCTTGCACAGAAATTGATTCAGCCATGGTCGCATTAGAAAATTATAATGCAGTTGATGTAGGCAATACTGTCTGCCCAGAGGTTAAAGAGGGTTTATTACCTCCTTCAGTTAATGGGTCTGGCATATCAATTGACAACAGCAAAGGTGTTAATGCCGGGAAAATTGTTGAGGTGACCAGAATTTCAAAAGATGATGCAAGTCCGGCAGATGCTTTAAGTTCGGATCCATCAACCATTAGAGGCACCAACTTTGAGCTCGATGCACCTGGTTTTAACATGGATAGCAGTGCGAATGCTGGCAAAATTGTCGATGCCACTGTAGTTTCAGAAGATAAAGTAGGCCTGATTGAGGCAGCTGGTTCAGATCTGCCAGGCTTGGTACTTCCCAGTAGTAATGATGTAAATAAAGAAGATACTTCTCAAATGGAAGGAGCGAATGCTAGTTCCCAAGAGCTCCATTGCAACAAGGAGAAGGTTGCTCTGGCAAAGGCACCAAAAGAGAGAGAAAGAAAGCTTAAACCCTCAGAATTAATTGTCTTTACGCGAAGGAACCCTAAACGGTCTGCTACACATGCAGAATCAGATTTAAATATTGATCGGCTGATCAGAATAGGTAACCGTGGTAGAAAATTAAAGAAAGATAACGAGATATTTGACCCAACAGTTTTAGTTAGCCTGATTCGAGACCCTAAATTGACTACCAAGAAAAGAAATCCTTTGAGTCGGAGAGGTAGAGATTCGGTATGGGGGAGAATTGAGAATTTATCACAGATTATAGACATCAATGTTAAGTTTTGCAAGTTAAAACAGGAAAGAGAGGCAGAGGAAAAGAAAATACAGATGGCTCTGGGAGAGAAAATGGACGGGAAGAATAAAATCTCAAACCAATCTAAGCTTGATTTAAGGCATCTGAAGCAAGAGGGAACCTTGGACCGAGATTTGGATAGTACATTAACTCATGAGAGATCTTCTGCAGGTCATGAAACTGTACAAAGGGCCACAAATGAAAGGGACGCAGCAGATCCAGGTTCTTCACCAGATTCAGTGGTCTATAATCCTCTCTCTTGCGAGGCCAGTCCTGTGGTGCTGCAACAGAAACAATCAACCAAGAACAAAAGAAAGAAGAAAAACAAGGGGAAGAATGCTAAGCCCAGTAGAAGAGGTGGTCTTGTAAATGCTTCTGTCAATGCAAATCAAGGGACACTTTACTGGTTCCAGATTGATAAAAAAGGGAGGTCAATTTCTAATGGGAAAAATGAAGAGAAGATCCAGGATTTGAGTGCACCTGGAGTTACAAGACAGGAAACGGCTAATCTGTCCGATCCCTACAATGGAGTTACAATTGCATCGCTTTCTGGATTTGCGTCAAATGGTAATTTCTTGTAAATACCCTAACCCTAGTTTTGCCAAGAAACTATGAATCCACATTTAATTTTGCCACAATCCATGGAGAGGTGTTTGGTTTGGAAATTACACTGTAGTAAGTTGGAACTAGCTTCCTCTATGCTGGTAGGGAATAAACTTTTTCCATCCAATACTGTTTAAAATAATTGTTTTATTTGGAGTAGTTTAAAACAATTGCTTAGTTTGTGCTTGGCATTATTGTAAGGAGAGAACCGTATCAAAGGAATGTTTTTTTCTATTCGTGTTGCATTGAGCTTCTGTGCTGATGAATTGACATTTTAGTTATTAATTGTGGTTCCTAATCTTTCAGAAAACAATGTATTGACATAAGTTGCCTTTTTGTTTTTACTCTTCAGGTAATCAAGAACCATTCAGGTGCGGAGGTTTTCTGGCGCAACTCTTACCTCCAGCAAAACCCCTAGTACCAGTGCACCTGTTGTCCATACCTGCTCCATCAGGTAGTTTACCAGTACCTACTCAGTCTGTACCCGTTCCTTCAAATACCAGATCCATCCCTGGACAGCCAGTACTGCCCAGACAACCCTATCCTGTGCACATGCAGCTAATATCTTCGTCCGTGAGGCCATTATACATGCCAACAAATCCAGTTTCTGCTTCCGGAAAGCTTTTACAAGGGAAACCACAGCCTGCGCCGGCACCATTGCTGCTTATGAATGGGCCCGCTCAGTCAGTATCTGTTCCAGCAAAGCCTGCACCTAAGCTGCGTGTGGCTTGGGTCTGTTGTGATGAATGTGGGAAGTGGCGTTGCATTCCTTCTGGGCTAGCTGATGTCATTGATGAAACTAACTGCAGATGGTACGTAATTTAGTTAAGCAGCTTATTTGTTTTTTCCTCCTTTGAGCCTAAGTTGATCATTTAATGGCTGTATGGTTAGTTTTCTCATTATCATTATTTTTTTTAGTGAATATCACATGTCTTAGTTATGTATCTGTCTCTTTTTTATGGGCCAGGTCTTACCAAAATATAGCTATATGGACTTTTTTTTCTTTCTTTTATCTTGTTTTTTTTTTCTTATTAATTGCTAGCCATCTTTTTGCAAACACTATGTGAACAGTTCTTTTTTATTCTTCTCCATTATTCTTTTGGTTTTTATGTTTTCTTTATAACTATTGCCTGGTAAGGCGTGCCAATTGGTCATGCATATAGTAGTTGAAAAAGTTTTAGATTTGCCAAAGAGGCATTTAACTCTTTTATAAGAAAAAATTAAAGAAATTTTTACTGCTTGCTTAAAACTGTGCATGCTTACCTTAACAAAGATTTTTTACTCTTGTAAGTAGGGGTGTTCCTTAGTCGGTTCTCTTCAAACCTAATTAAAATTTGCCAAACCAAACTTTAAACAGAACCGAACCAAATAAATCGAACAACTGGACCATTTTATTAAAAATAAATCTTGTTTTATTAAAACCAAACAAACCAAAACCATTGGATCACCCCTTCTTGTAAATAAGATATCTGTCAAGGCTAGTTGTGTTTAAAAACCTGCTCATCCTTATTTACTGATCTCACTACCAAATTTTCTATTTGTATCTGGCTCCTCCGTCCACTAACTTTTAAATTTCCTTCTTTATTTTAGGACATGTAAGGATAATGCCGATAAGGCATTTGCTGATTGCTCCATACCACAAGAGAAGTCAAATGCAGAAATTAATGCCGAGTTAGAGATTTCCGATGCATCAGGCGATGAAGGCCCATCTAGTCGAGGGTACAAATTGGGTGATGTCAATCATATGAAGCCATTAGTTGGAGATATGAGGCCACATTCAACGAAATCAGCTAAAAAGGGTATGGCTATAGTAGTCGCTGAAACTTTTTAACCCATTTGGATGTCTTTTTGGTTCCGAAGTCTCACAATATTTTGAAATAAGCTGATTGTTTTAACTCGTAGACTGATTAAGAGTATTTTTTTTTGCTTATTTAGAACTTTTTTGTGTGTTACTATTAGCATTTGGGTTTATTTGGAAACATTGCAATTTCAGGTTTGGGGCCAGCTCCATTCACCCCTCTCAAGACGAATTTGTTTCTCCATCGGCACCGAAGATCTCAAACAATTGATGAGGTACGTTCCATTATTTAACTTCTTGTTTTTATTGTTATTGTAGATACACTGTTTAACAATTTCAGGTTCAATTCATTTTGTATAATTACAGATTATGGTTTGTAACTGCAAAGCCCCCCAAAATGGAGGTATTGGATGCCGAAGCCAATGCTTGAATAGGATGCTTAGCATCGAATGTATCAAAGGAATGTGCCCTTGCGGTGAGCTCTGTTCTAACCAACAGGTAATTTGCCTTTTTTTTATTTTATTTTATGTTTTGGATCATGATTGATGTGCCCTTGCAAAACCTCTCAAATACAATTTAGATAAAAAAATGTTGAGTCTCTCTGTCCCCCTCGTATTGCGTTAAGTAGTGCCCAAAAAGCTGATCACTTTATTTATGAAGAGAAAATAGTGAGGAAGAACGGGTATTTTCTCACCTTTTTGGTTAAATTGGAAAATGAGGTGCTCAGAGGCTGTTTCCATGTTTGAGGGTTTTTTGTTGTACTTTGAAGAATCAGGAATGCAAGTGCAACTGTACCTACTTCATTGATACTATCTTTTTACATATGTGTGACTTTACCAGTTCCAAAGGCGCAACTATGCAAAATTGATGTATTTTCGGTCTGGGAAAAAAGGATACGGGCTTCAGTTGCTTGAAGATGTGCCCGCTGGACGATTTCTTATTGAATATGTTGGAGAGGTAAAATTATGTTCTCTTTGTTTTGGTTCATTAGTGTGCTTGAAAAGGGGCAAAATAGTCTGAAATATTATTTTCATTTTTTTTAAAATTGGTGTAGGTGCTTGATATGGCCACTTACGAAGCCCGTCAGAAAGAATATGCTTCTAGAGGGCAAAAACATTTCTATTTCATGACACTCAATGGTGGAGAGGTATTTTCTTATTTTTGTTTATCCAATGGTATCAAAACCAGCTTCGCTGACATGACCTGGTAATGTATGCAACATGCACTTAGAAATGGGTATGGTTCTGATGCAGACATCAAAAATATGTATTTAATCGAATTATGTATAACTTCAATTGATTATTTTGGTTTTTTAGTTGATTAAATTGTTTTAACTGAAGTGATGTAGATTTGAAAGCTCTTTGCTTATCATCGAATGATATTATATGAATTGAATTGTGTATATTAGTTGTACGAATCCCCATATGGTTAACAATTTTAGTTGATCATTATCTGTTAAATGTCAGGTAATAGATGCATGCGCTAAAGGGAATTTGGGTCGATTTATAAATCATAGCTGTGACCCCAATTGTCGCACTGAAAAGGTTTATTACTTCTACTTTAATTCTATCTTTCTATGTAGTTTTTTGGTAAGTTTAATTCTATCTTTCTATGTAGTTTTTTGGTAAGTTTATTCTACTTTTATTCAATTAATTGTTGCATTAAGTCTCTCAAATGTCCATAAAGAACAAGAATTATTACTGTTTTTGCACAAGAGCCATGGGACATGTTTCGTCTTTTATGATGATAAACCATTACGAGGATAAATAGAAGAAAGGGAACCATTGTTAAATTTTCATTTAACTTTTGTTCTTCTGTAAATTCTCCTTGTTACTTTTTCTTTCTTGTTAATTATTTCAACCTTTTTAGTAGGCTTTTTGCCTACTACTCTAAACAAATTTTGCATTATTTAATTTCGTTGGCTAAGTTATATCTTTGCAGAATTGACCTTGTCTTTTTTTTTTTTTGTGAAAACAGTGGATTGTCAATGGAGAGGTTTGCATTGGGCTGTTTGCTATAAGGGAAATAAAAAAGGTACGTTGTGGTTTCATTTAAATGTCCTATCCTTTTACCCAAGAGCCATTTTGGTCATCCAGTTGTTATAAAATGTTGTTGATGCATTTATTTTATTTTATTTTATTTAGGAGGAAGAGCTTACATTCGACTACAACTATGTAAGAGTTGTTGGTGCAGCTGCAAAAAAGTGTTTTTGTGGGGCGGAAAATTGCCGGGGCTATATTGGGGGTGACCCGTCAAGCACTGAATTAGTTGTTCAAGAGGATTCGGATGAAGAAGACTACTTCGAGCCTGTAACAGCTAAACAAATTCACAGAACAGCAGCAGTCACCACTTTAACCGACAGTTCTCTCGAAAAGCACTCACTGCCTGATAAATGGCAGGATAGATTTGGCATGTCCACACCTGTTGACCGTAAAGAACATTTAGCGGGTTGCAAACCCAATAGTGCAGTTGGTCGACTTGCTAGTTCTTTTGTTAATGGATCGATGGATAAAGCACTAGCTGTACCTGCTGACTCCCAACAAGCTTTTGGTTTGATTCCTCGAGGCAGTTATTCCCAATCAGTTATTCATCCTGAGAATTCATCGAAGTCGAAGATCAGAGAAAACTCAATGAGTCATAAAACTGATGCTGTGCTAATCAAGCCCTCTGATTTTGAAATATCCAAGTCAGAGTATAGAGGTGATGTATCACAGTGCGAACCCAATTCTATGCTTAGTCTACCAGAAAAACCTCATGAAGTCTGTGAACCATTGGATAAAGAGGCTGGTACAAAAGGAGGTACGAAGGATATATCCCGTCATTCTTTATCATCTAGTATTGCAGTGTCATCGTACAGTTTATTGGAATTACATTTATCAAGGGTTAATTCTCTTGGTGAATTCAAGATGGAAAATATCGACGGCTTATCCCATTCTCCTGACGCTAGTTTACCGATTAACTCGGTCAATGAGTACAAGCCACTGGAAAAAAAGAGCTTATTACAGGGCTTATCTGAAAAAGTTGTTCTTCCCGATAACTCTTTTGAGGAATGTGAACTTGTAGACAGAGAGAAATTATTCCATACCCCGCCTGAAGATGTTATTGACCAAAATAACTTGTATGATGTTTGTCCGAAGAATAGAGAAGTGGATGAGGTATCCACGCCTGCTCTACCTGATCATTCAATAGAAGAACAAGTGCCAATGGATATGGACATGAACAATTTATTCGAATCTCTGTGTGTACCTCCATCATCTTCAGAACATCTCAATTCACCAAACGAAGGCACACAATCAGAAGAAGATGCAGCACGTACCCCTGTGCATGTGACTCGGTATTTGTCAGACAGAGTCCACTCGAGACGGTCAGGTGGTACGGTTGTGGACAAGATAGGCTGTAAGACCAGTTCATATAACGAGCCTTCTGACTCTGATGTCCGGCCAGAGCATGCGGATCTGTATCTGAAGAATCTAGATCAGCAGGACAGATCAATGTCACCTCCAGTAGGTACAAGTGGCATGAAGAGTATCAGAACAGACGCGACAGATGAGGATTTGGCGATGCACCAAGAGGTCAGGGAAATGTCACATAACACAGCTACTACTGATTTTGAGGAAGGTAAGGACCTTATGCTTTTATTTGTGGCAGCACCACTGCTGTGCTGACCTGGGAAAAAACTGATTTTCAAATAGGTTCTTTAATATGCTCATTTGGAAAACCCATACTAACTATGTATCAAAGAAAAATTTGGGGGTTGTGGGGTGGTTGATTTAGTTGAGGTTTACTGCTGCAAAATGTGACGCTACCCAAATACGCCCTATCTAACACTTGTACCTATATCAGATATGTCTGATATGAATGTATGATGCTTACCCATACCAGAAATATTTCATTATAAAATTTGAATTGATATGGCCAAAAGACATGGTATTTTGCATCTAGCTGGTAACATAAAATAATTCCAACAGATGAAACTCTTTTGCAACAATGTCGCAGGTCCCCATCCATGCAGTATTCATTAATTGCATTTCTTAGTTTTGTGTTTCCTCCCTATTGCTTGTACAATATAAAAACCTTTGGTATTCATACTATTCTAAATTTATGTACTCTTACCTTTTAAAATGAGAACTCAAAATAATCATACTTGTCAATAATATTTTGAAGTTATGCATTTATGCACAAAAATAATTAAAAGATAGTATATAAAATATGTATCATGAGTATTTTGGAAATAGAACTGATGTACACACATTGTATCAGATACAAGACTTGCATATTAAACGTGCAACATTGCACTCGGTCCTACTTTCCTTTTCTAAAAATCATAAACAAATATATAGATGCTCATAGAGAATGGTGAGAAAACTTAGATACCTAGATTTTGGCCTTGCATCTATTACAAGGTAAACAAAATCCCCATAGACGTCTGTTTACTGGTGCAAATGTAAGCAAACACGATCATGAATGTGAGCCTATTTGCATCATTACAACTCTCTTTTCAGGGAGACCAAGAAAACCTATTTAAATCTTCAGAACTATTTTTTATTCAACACTACAAACGGAAAAACACATCCAAGTAGACTTCCACTTGTGTGTACCACCGACTGCCCCGATATAAGACCTTACAAAACTGCTGCTGTTCATGTCTTTGTATCTATCCTAGGTGTATTTTTTCATCACAACTGCCTCTACCAGTTCCTACCCAGTTACCTATGCCTTCACCTCCTATTACATTTGTCCCTCCCTCTACGAGCCACATTGTCATGTTGCAAGTCTTGATATCCTGTTCTAGTTCTTGGCCAACCTACAGCTGCAAGCCTTCGACATGTATACTTGGAAGCATGTACAATAAATTGTATGGGAAGTAAATTGGGTAATACCTGTAGACTAATATACATTTAGGATTGGGTTGTAGGGTTAAAGTTGGTATCTCTATTTTTATGGCTTAAGACGGGGTTAATTAAATGAGATAATTTTTGGTGTGCTGTGGCAGTTGAAGAGAAGCTTAACAAGTTATTGGATGAAGACGGTAGTATAAGCCGGCGCAAAGTAAGTGTCTAAATTATAAATTTATTTATGTATCTTGATGTTTACAGACACTGCCTTTTTCTAATATTATAAAATACCCTGCATTGTGTATACTCACAAAATTTTGACAATGAAATCATTGATATGTACTTGTCTGCTGTGAAAATTCAGTTTTTTTTTTCAGTATGTATTGTTTTTACTAAAAGATTTATTTCGATTGGATCTCACAGCATGCAACTAAGGGGTATTTGAAGCTTCTAATCGTAACAGCAGCTGCTGGAGATACTGGTACATCGCAAAGGTGGATTACTCTCATAGAACATTTCATTTTTCTTTTTTGTTCTTTGTCCTCTTTGAATTATTCCTCCTTATTTATTTTTTATATTTATGCAGATTAAGAGATCTGTCATTAATCCTCGATGCTCTTTTGAAGACAAACTCTTATAATGTTTTGATGGACATAATGAAGACGAATGGTGACCCCTCTCACCCTACCCACCACCCACGTACTTAAAAGAAATGCTTAATGGAATTAATGCTGATTTATCTTATTATCCTTGCAATGTAGGTTTGCAAATGTTGCACACTATCTTGAAGCAAAATAGGGACGACTTCAATCGAATTCCCATTATCCGGAAACTTCTCAAGGTTATTTCTTATTCCTGGTCTTTATAGAAGTTAAATAACACTTCTTAAGGTCTTTTTTGCAATGATATTTATGTATAATATGCAAAATTTATAGCATTTGGAGAAAATCTCTGAAACTAACTTGTTTGCGAAATGACTATTAGGAAAAGAAGGATTATCATTTCACCATTATCCCATAATACCCTACTGAGAGTCTTAGATCGATTAGACTGCAAATTTAGAAAAATATATTACCACTATTCGTCCTCTTTGTTCAAAAATGACCATTGCCTATTTTATTCTCTCTCAGTTCATGTGCAAATATGTTAAATGGTAAGATAAATACTGAGTTAACCAATGATTTTGTATAAAAAGTGCATTGGTAGGAAGAGACGTCCAACATGAAAATAAATCTGTATTTAAGGGAATATTTCAGTTTAAATATCTTTCTTTTCATTTAAAAAACTGGAGATCATTTTGCAACTAATACCGGGATTTTCTATGAAAATTTCCCTTAGTCTAAAAGTACTACTGATTCTCTCTCTCTCTCTCTCTGTGGGTGGATCTTTGCATGTTTAGGTGTTGGGCCATCTTGGGGACATGGGGATCCTGACACTAGAGCAGATGAATCAAGGCCCTCTTCGTCCTGGAATGGAAAGGTCGTCTCTCTCCCTCTCTCTCTCTCTCACACACACACACACACACACAAACTTCCTCCAAATTTGCAAGGGAACTGACAGTGGATTTTTGTTATGCAGTTTTAGGGAGTCAATTTATAAGCTGACAAAGCATAAAAACAAAAAGGTACATCATAGTCATTATCTATTGATCTGTTCTTTCTGTGCACCTTGCTTGTGAGGTTCATATTGTACCAGCCATGGCACTTTTTAACTTAACTGGTGCGGTACCATTATGCACCATTTATCTTATTCACACTATGTTGTTAAGGTACTTTAAGATCCTTGTTCTTAATTTTGTTTTAGACTTTCTATTATATTATTTTTTTCTTATTTTATTCTACTGTTCCTCAGGGTGGTGTATACAAATATCACTACAACCAGCCTTGTCCTTGTTTTTAGAATTTTAATTGAAAATGAGGGTTTTGCACATTTTAATGCCCTTGTGGAAATAAAAAAAAATTCAGGTACACCAGATTGCACGGGAATTCTTTGATCGATGGATGCCCAAGTCAATGAGGGTCCACAACTCGTTTTCACACACCTGTAATACCTCAACTTCCAAGCGCAAAAGCCGGTGGGACCATCCATCAAATCCTCATAATCAAGATCCTAATTTCCCATTGTACAACTCACAAGCCCAGCACCTAGAGAGACCCACTAAGAGACCTCATTCAGATAATTTGGAAGAAGATGCACCACCTGGGTTCGAGCCAGTGGGGCCTCCACCTGGTTTTGGGCCTGCGTCACCACCTGGCTTTGAGTCTGTTTCATCACCGGGTTTTGGGTCTGTTGTACAACTGGCTTTGGGAGCTGGTTTGAATGTCGGTCCAGTTCAAGTGGCTTTGGGTTACCGGCAAGAAAGGCATAGACCTGGTGTCAGTGTATCATATGGTATTCCTGCAGTGACAGCTCAAAACCTTGGTGTCTTTGTACAGTCTGAAGGAAAGCTATCTTGGGGAATTGCACCAAGTATACCTTTTCAACCTTTCCCGCCTTTGCCGCCTTACCCAACGATTGGAAACGGTAATGTTGTAAACAATGGGCCAGGTTTCCTCAATGACAGAGTGAGAAGGCGTTGGAGTTCAAATTCAAATTTGAGAAATCATAGGAGGTTTTCTAGGCCATGGAAAAACAATGGTTATGCCCATAATAACACTAATACTCAAAGGTCTGGCAAGGATTGGCCAAAATGGCCGAGAGAACGCAGGTAGAAATTTGGGGATAGTTTGTTGGTTTTGCACATGCTTAAGCCAACAAAGAAAGAAAAAGAAAGGATGTTATGGTAGAATTTTTTTTTTTTTCTTCCTTTCGTCTTCTTTTCTTTAGTTAGAATTGCTGGTGGTGGTATATCAAATGTTGTTTGGGTGTTCCTTTTTTTGAAGGTGGTTTAGAAGGGAGTTGGCAATTGGTGCCCTTCCTGTTTAATTTTTTTAAGGAAAGGCGATATGTTTCTTTATTGTTATGTCTCTTTATTCGCCGCGATCTGTAAAAGCCAACAATTTGTTTATTGAAAATCAATCATAGGCTAACTTGTTCATAAAATGGATGATTGTGCTATGATTTGCAAATGAAAATGGATGAATGTGATACGATTTGCAAATGAAAAAGGAAACAATATGGACTACTCAATACAAGCATGCCCAAAATGAGATCCCAATCGGCGATTAATTGATGATAGCTCGTGCAATTTAAGCGGCGAGTAATAATCTAATAGCCGATCGCTTGGGAATAACTGCATACACCTTCAATTTAATTGTTTAGAACGAATGGAAATTTTTTTGAAACACGGCAAAAAGTTTGGGAATAACAAAGTGCACCTTCAATTTTAATTGTTTCAGATTGGAAATTTCATTTTTCCATACAGTCGTTCGAAGTAAAAGGAACAAATTCATATATTGTTACACAAACTGTACAAGGTATGCACTAAGTGGAGTTCGACAAAAGGAAAGATAAATTAATCAGAGCATATAAAAGAAAAACTATAACAACCCACTTTAATTTCATTCGATACCTGACAACCAAAAATGCTTGTTGAGGAAATATATTCCTTCTATATGCCATATCTTATACGAATATATCTACGAGCTTGCCAAACATATACATCACAAGCTCATAATCAGTACCGCCTCAATGTTTTTCTTACTAACAAAAAGCACGCCGTCTTATAAAGGGTGCAGTACTTCCTCCAACCGTCAAAATATTTCCCAATAACAATTTTATAACTTGGCCTCTTCTTCACCATGTTATAATACACCAAAACATTAGGCCGTGTGTTAATATACTGCTCCTCAAGCTCCAAGAGAGAGAGCCGTACCAGTAGTGGTATAAACATGGAATCAGCAAGTGTAAACTCTTCCCCTGCAAGGTACATCGTCTTTTCCAACTGTAACTCGGCCTCATCTAGAATTGCACACAACTCGTCTTCACTTTGCTTTACAGCATCTTGGTTTTTCAATTTATCTTCAGTTTCGTATGCTTCCCTTAGTTTTTTGTGATACATGCTTGCTAGGTCGGGAAATTCTGACATGCGTGCAATAATGACTCGTCTGATGAATTTCGAGATAAAGTTGCGGTACTTGGGTGGGGTATGCGCTAGGGTGAATATTTTAGGATTCCAATTTTCAATTTTTTGAATCCACTCAGCTGTTTCGGTGCTTACTGAAGCTGCTTGACCACTTAAAGAGGCAGTAAGCCGGTCAATGTACCTATTAATATGTGGGATTTCATATGAATTGTATGATTTTATAAAATATACCTGTCAAGGATTTAGAACCTTATAAATAAAAAGTATACCCAAATAATTAAGACTATCTCACAGGTGCTTAATTTTAGGTAATGTCTTGACTTGTTTAAGACTTTGCATGATACCAACAAAAATTATTTTTTGTTACAGTGTTAGACTGGTCAAGTTCCTAGCAGTATTCAACTAGTACTATACTGGTTATATTATATGTACATGTACTATATTATCCATGTCATGGCCAATTCATTACTATCATAAACAGCATTATCAAATCTGTACGGATACAACACAAATAGGTCAATCCCCTACAGGTGCCGGACAGCACTGGTCCAGTCCAGTAACTGCAAAACCGCATGATAGCAGTATGAGCTCTCTAACAATTAATTCTCGTGTAATTGTAATTCAAGCAAAAAATAGCATCTTACTGGACGATGTCAATTGCTTGAAAAATGATGTGGGAACCGTTTTGGAATACAGGTAGCTTAGCTGATGGGTTCATGCGAAAGAAGGAAGCATTCATATTTTTCCCGGTCAAGGGATTGACATGGTAAGATGTGTAGTCTATGCTCTTTTCTTCCAGTACTAGCCGTACCTTTTGGCTATCCATGGAGTATGGATGGTGGTACAGTTGCATCTCTGCACAGAAATTAAAAGGTATATATATAATATATTATTTGTCATCTCTGTAATTCATTTTAAAACTATATTTTTCTGATTTATAAAATTTCCCTTTTTATCCTTCCTTTTTTTGTTTTTTGAGATTAAACCGTGATGACATTGATCGAACGATAAAGCTCCGGATTTGGCAAGTACACAACAGTTACATGTGAAATTCAAGTATATTATGAAGGAAGAGAAATCGCTCACAATTACTCTCAAATACATAATAAACCGCCTTTTAGCAAATTAAATTGAAGCTTGTTATACAACTATTAAACAATTAATATGCCAGTCACACCATTAGCTAGTTTTTTAGGGGAATTTTTAGTACAAGGGACAGCTGAAACTGCTATCACTGAATAAATATATGTACTCGTTAAACTAATTGGGATGAAAAGAGAAAGAAAATTGAACTGAAATTCAAAGAGAAAGAAAGTACCGCAAAAGCGCAAATAGCTTCTAGAAAAATCGTCTCTGATTTGAGGAGTAAAGATCGAAAAGAGCTTTTTGTGAACCGCAAGGAGAAAGGAAACTGCTTTCCGAACTATCTATTTTATCTTTTATTAAGTGTTTTCTTCGTTTTTAATTTGTGTTTTTGTTTATATGTAGGTTGTCTTTTCCTAACTGCCTTTCTTTGCGAGAGAATAATAATTTATTGTTTTTTTTATTTCACCCCTCGAATGTTTGCTAATAGCACAAGAGGTTTTGTCGAAGTTCATTCAAAGGACGAATTTAACAACAAAATATGGATGGCATATGAATTTTAAAATTTTAATTATATATAATACTGATCAATTTCTTTTTCATGAGAGTTTAATTATTATTATTTTTGCATTTAGGAACTCCTTTCATCATTGGCAGTTCATAAAAAAAAATATATTATATTGGTCTATGTTACTTTCTAAATTTAATTTTAATAATAATATAATTACTATAGAAAAAAGAATAATATGACATAAACTAATTTCAGAGATAATGTTTAATCTCTCTTATATCCATAATTTTAATTCCGTTCCTCTTTATTCACATTTGAAGTTCACAACTACAAAAAATATTAATGGTGATTACACAGTAGTGAAAAGCTTTTTAGGGTCTATACAGGATCTGCAATGAGACATTTTAAGAGGGGGAATATGGTACTTTGGCAGTTAAGATTATTATAAGAATATTTGAGGGGAAGGTGAAGCAGATTAGACGCGAGTCAAAGGATAGTGGATTGATCTCAACTAGGAATAGTAAAGTATGTTAACAACTGTCCCCACCGGTCAGTGAAACAAAAAAGAGCGATAATTGAAATCAATTTACAATAAATTAAAGTCACGAGCATATATTTAAAAAATGTACAGAAAGAGACTGCTCAACTGAACGCAAAAAGTTTTAAAAAAATTATAAAAACAAAAAAGTATCAGCCTAATTATTATTATTTTCTCTTGAAAATGATATATTTAATGAGAATTGATCTCAATTTTAGTCTAAATAAATGTTTGTTCGGATATAATTTTTTAGATATAGATGGGAGTTAAATCTCTCAATTTTCATCTACAAGAGAGAAAAAATTGAGATAAAATCTCCAATCAAATTTCAAACACTTGTTGACGCAACTATAATTAGCACAATTTTTTTTTTTGAATGAAAACTTCGTAAGCAATTTTATTGATAAAAAGTTACAAAGTAGCTGTTACATAAGATTAGTGTATGTGAAAAACACACAGCTAAACAAAACAAAAAACGCACAGGGGTATATATATCATGTGAATGCAAATTGATCATCCTTGCTTAATTAGAGTGATAGAAGCCTAACGATATACCCCTCTATACGCATATTATAGCTGAGAAGGCATTGAATCCAAACCAGATCAGAAACTGAATCGACCGAACTAAGACAGTCATCCATCAACCGAGAAGGTACTGAATCAAACCAGACTGAGAACTAAATTGACCAGTCCATGACAATCACCTTTAAACAAAAAGAGAAGAAGAGAGACAGAAGAAGAAGCATGAAGCAGCCCAAAAACAACATACAAATATTAACCCAAAAATGAAAGGTATATCTACTGTACACATATGGGAGACCACTCACTCTTCCATCATCGAAGAAGAGAAAACACCCATGACTGATCTATTACTTCAATCTGACACCCATTGGGAGAGAAAATAAAAGCGGCAGAGGTTGCCATACTTTTCCTTTCAGGATCGCCTCAAGTCACCTTCATTTTCTTCACCGCTTTGGGCACCTCTCTTTTATTTTCGCGTATGATCTATTCTTTGTTTTCCTTAATTAGCACAAAATTAGGTTGCGAATGTTACCACAATTATTTTTTTATTCTAGTTGAATTAGCACTTGTTGACACAACAAAAACTTTTACATGACTGGAAATCTCGGATAGATACCCTAATTATATATCACTTGAAAGTACATGATTGGCATTTAAAATTAAATGGGGGACCCTTAGATGTGGAGTATAAGATTAAAAAAAAAAGAAAAAGAGAGAGAATTAGCCTTTGGTCTAGTGGCAAAGACATATGGTCTCTATGTGAAAGATCATGATTTACTCAAAAAGATTAAAAAAAAAAAATGGTACATCTATTGTAGTGTGATGGATGGACAAATTAAGCAAAGTTAACAAGGCAATTGAAAGCGCTTCGGTCATTTACAAAATGAGAAACGATTTTTATCCACACTATTTTGTCTATTATCTGTCCACAGTGTTATCCACTCCCAGTTTCAACTATTTTTAACTGCTTTCGGTCCGCACCCATACGTCTCCTATTTAAACTTATCATCGCACCTTTCTTTTTTGAATTTCATTTACAAAACTTTCCATTCCGATCAAATTTGCTCCGTAATTTCTGCGATTTCCTTCCTCTTTTGTCTCGAGGAAACATTCAAGATTGATCTGAGAGAGGCGAGAACCTTCAGGAGATTTTCTTCCTCTTTCCACGATTTCCTTCCTTTTTTCGCGATTTTCTTCCTCTTCCGTTCCTCTTTCTCGACGGAACCTTCAGGAGTGGATTTTGATCGGATAGAAGTTGTCAGGGTTGAAGAACATCACAAAATTTAAATCTAGTGAGTTATTTCTTTATTTCTATTAAATTTGTTAATTGATTTGATGCAGTAACAGATCTAGCATTGTTTTGAACTTTTATTTGAACCTTTAATTGAATTTGTTATTTGATTTGATATAGTAAGGAATCTCGTAATTATTTCTTTATTTATGTTGAATTTCGATATGGAGGAGATATGAGGAGATGATCTGAGAGAGGCGACATGGATGAGAGATGATAGAGAGACGATATGGAGTATTAATCTGATAATTTTACAGTATTTTCCCGTTAATTTTACAGTATTCATCTCGTAATTTTATAGTATTCATCTTGTGGAAATCTGGAGGAAAGAGATGATAGAGAAGCGATATGGAGTATTGATATGTTAATTTTACAGTATTGCCCTGTTAATTTACAATATTCATTTTGTCATTTTACAGTATTCATCTTGTGGAGATCTGAAGGAAAGAGATGATAAAGATGCGATATGGAGTATTAATCTGTTAATTTTATAATTTTTTCCATGTTAATTTTACAGTATTCATCTTGTAAATTTACAGTATTCATTTTGTGATAATCTGGAGGAAAGAGATAATAAAGAGGCGGTATGGAGTATTGATCTGTTAATTTTACAGTATTCATCTTATGAAAATCTGAAGAAAAGATATGATAGAGAGGTGATATGGATTATTGATCTTGTAAATTTACAGGATATGACACATTAAATTTGTACTGGTAGTTTCAAAGTTTTCGGATGTTTGAAAATTTTAATTACATTTTTTGTAAGATGTGTTATATAAGTTACAGCATTGAGTTAGTAATTTTACAGAATTGACGCAAGTCAAATGAAAGTTTTCTTGGATGTTTGAAAATGATAATTACGTTTTTTATATTATTTGTTACATAAGTTACATCATGGAGTTAGTAATTTTACAGGATTGACGCAAGTTTAATGACTTGAAATGTTCTATAAGTTTTTGTAGAATGTTCTAGAAGTTTTTGTAAAATTATCATTAACCGCAAATAACTGGCATTAACTGCAAATAACTTCCATTAACTGTTAGTAATAAAAGTATAATTAGTTTGTCAAGTGGTTTCGTACGAAGTACAGTTAGTTTGCCAAATTACAAACCATTAATTAAAGTTTCTGGATGTTTGAAATTTTTTATTACGTTTTTTATAAGATTATTTTTACAAATTACAGCATTTAATTATTAAATTTACAGGATTTGCACATGTCAAATGACAATTTTTCTGTGAACAAATGGTCGACAAATGTCTGTGGACAATTAGATGCTTCCTTACAGAATAGTCCCTCAAAGTAGTAATAAATATTAGGCTTTTTAAAAAAAGATTTATATTGGTCCGAAATCCAATAACATCAATTGATTATTAGTGGTCTCTTGTGATAGTAACACATTACACATATGACGAGAGGCGAAACTAATAATCATTTATATTAGGCTTATGACTCTCCTTCAACAATAAAGATATTTTTTTCTGAAAGAGTTTTCTTTCTTAATTATACTCACTGATTAAAAAACTATAAATATTTATATTCGCCAATACATCTTAAAAATAGTAAGTTCAACTCTTTTACTCGGGAGCAAAATCAGAAAAATTGTGATTGAGAAAGTTGAATTAGCTACTGTAATTAGATAACTTACAATATAAATTTGAATAATTCCTTCTTCTTCTTTTTTTGCCAGAATCATCTTCTAAAATTAATTTCTTTAAGAGAAAGTTCGGTTTTTATAAAATAAATTGACGTACTAGATATAAAATAAGTAAACGTATAATGCTCCTCTAATATTTAAAAAAAAAAAAAATAGAAAGACACACACCAAATGATTGCATATCGTCAGAAAATGTAAGAGTCTACCTATAAATCAATCATCTGATATTTGCTAATACAAACTCTATTAATAAGTTTATGTATTTTTTTGTGAGCTTATTTGTACAGCAAGAACTATTTATTTTATTATTTTTATTCTACTACAACTTTTAAATAAATTTCAAATAATTTTAATCAAAACAACTGTCCATCCCGTTAGATCAGGAACAACACAATACACATGCGACTGTACGAGCTCATTATTATGGTTATATCTGTGCAAAACGGTCACTAGGTACTTAGTATTTTATTAAATAGCGACAGCGTGGCCAGTGTTATCTCCATCAATTTATTTTTTCTTTTTTTTGGTGTTACCCGTTACCTCCATCAATTTTGTGGTGCAGATACATTCTCCCTTCAAAAACTATTCCAACAACAGCGGGATACTTTGACGCTCATATCCCGGAATTAATCACAAAATATAGTTAACTTATTGAGCAATGCTTCACATCTCCTATTGTGGCGCTTATATAAAGACAAATTTGTAAGAATGACAAGTGATAATCTCGCACTTCTGCAAAGGTTCTTAAAAAAAAAATAAGCGATCATCTCTGACAAAAATTAAAGAGACAGTTATGTTGAATATTATAGTAAACATGATGATATATTAATATTATTAATTTTTGATACTAAACACACTCAATTTTGACAGTATTATCGTCTAACTTAATTTAAGAGATCTAAGTTTTTGTCAGTCCCTCCTCAACACACATCATCTAACAACAATAGACATAATTAAGACCAACTTTATATTTGTAAATTTGGAGTAATAAAAAATCAACTATTCAAATTATGTCCATAGTCAGTTAGATACTTAAAGAGGATGAATAATTATATTTGTAGTTATCAATCTGCTAATGTTTGCTTGATCTAATTGTAGATGGGTATATCCAATCAAGTGATTTTATAGTTGTAGAGTATCTATTTTTGTTAATAGAGTCTATCTTCATTAATATAAAAAAATATGTTCACAATTAAACTAGTGATCTTTCAAGCATACTAATATACATTAAAATATCTCTTCAAATTATGCTCGCGGTTAAATTAGAATCTATTTATTGTGCATGTAAATCAAAATTTTGACACATTATTTTTTATATAATGAGAAAACTCATGCACTAACCTTTTTTCATCTAATTTATTATCCTTTGTATCTGCATTTGCTAATATTTACAGTCATAATACGAATTAAAACTATACAAAATTTGAACTATTACACAATGGATTATTTATGATATAAGAATCTTTCTAAAAAAATGGAGAGAACATTATAAGCGAGTATCTGACAATTCGTTCAAATATAAATGTCAACAAAAAATTATATAATCATATTCTACGATTTATCATTAGACAGTACATACATAAATTCGTAGTTTCGATCAAGCAACATTATTTCTATCTTCCACTAAAGATCTTAATTGAGAAATGTGAAGAGCTTCAAATTAAAAAAATAAAATAAAAGTAAAAATAAAATAAAGATAATCCAATATCTTATAATTTTGTCTTCACAAAAATAAAAGTTTTCTACTACTTTGCTAGCATCAACAATTGTGGGTCTTTGTTGGTGGTCGCTAGTAGCGCTTGACATCATCCCATTTAAGCTCTAGGTCTAAGTAGTGTAATTAGCGCGGTAAGCAACGGCGAAGACCAGCCACTTACTCCGAATAACTCCTAAAAACTAGGAATACTATCGTACAAAAAGATCCAAGAACTGAACTGTAGGACCCATTATCCGTAGCTACAAAAAGGACGCTCATTTGCTATGGAATATCAATTAAAAACGTGAACCGGGTGCAAACAAATGATCATTCTAGAGTCTAGACTTAGCGGGTCACTGGGCACGCATTAAATGCGGGTCGCTTGCCCATCCACTTCCGGTCCCCATATTATAACCTTCCCATTTGGAGCTTTCCTCTCGCAATTCCCACAGTGATAAACACTGCGCACATATTCTACGTACTGCATACTTCATCCATCCACTTGTTCACTTTTAAATATTAGATGAAGTTACTCCTCCCAGTAAGTGGGCCGCGTAATTTTGTCGTAAAATATAACATGTGAATATAGATCAGTTCTTTTTGTAGTCCGCTTAAATTCTCGCTTTACACTGTCCCTTCCTGTTATCTCATGCGCTGAAATCCCTTTCTCAGCGTCAGAGCTGCTCATTTAAACTCTTTCATATCTCAGTAACAGGGGACAGAAAGAAACATAGGTTATTTCTGTAATTTTGCATTGAGTTAAGGCAATGGAAGGGGAGGTCACCACGCCGGTGCGTGAGGTTGTTCTTGTGTCAGCTGGGGCAAGCCACTCAGTCGCGCTTCTCAGTGAGTTTTCTTCTCCTGTGACGATGTTATGTGGCGTTCTATGTCGTGAGTGGCTGTACCAATCGACCCCGTGTTTAGGCGGGTGCAGGATTGCAGTGCAGGGACCCGCACCGTGATTTGATTCAATGGAGCGTCAAAAGAAAATTATGTTCTGTTCATAAGGATTTTGTTTTGTCAGCAAATTTCGAATTTGTCTTTATTAATTTTTGCTAGTAGTAACTGGTGGTGCTCTTTGTTTTTTTTTATATGATTCAAAATGCCTTATTTTTTTCTACATAATTTGCCTTTCTTTTGATTGTGTTTGTATTTATTTTAATTTTCCTTTTATCTCAGCTAAAATCAACCCTAGTTGCAATAATCTAAGACTAGATGTTTTTGTCTATGTGACTATGTCGTCTGATCATCTCCTATCATCACAAAAATGTACATCATCAGTAAAAACAAATTGCATAAAAGAAAAAAAGAGAAGAACGATAAAACAAATAAGTTGTCCAAAACGAGTCATCCGTGTCCAGAAAAAAAGAAGAAGAGAGAAGTAAACGAACTTTGGATTGTGGATTGGCAATCACCTTGAAGTATCACAATTTAACTCGACCTTTAAGTAAGAAATGGTTTCTGGTTTTGATTTAAAACAGCTGGAAATGTGGTATGCTCATGGGGAAGAGGTGAAGATGGACAACTGGGCCATGGAGATGCTGAAGACCGGACTCAGCCAACTATTATTACCACCTTAGACAGCCCCAGCATTATCTCTCTGATTTGTGGGGCCGACCACACCACTGCCTATTCTGAGTCTGAGTTGCAAGTCTATAGCTGGGGCTGGTACACACTTTCACACTCTTTTGTTTGGCTGAACTGGAAAGGACTATTCTAGATGACAAAAAGAAAAAGTTTCCATTGCACAGTTAAAAGTGAAATTATATATAAAAAAAAATCATTATTACTTGGTTCCTTTTTTTTGGTCCTGATGTTTTAAAGTTTTCATTCCAGTCTCTAATTTCTGTCATTTGAACCTCATCAAGCATTTGACTAAAGAAATGATAGTAATGATCAATTTAAATGTTGGATTGCCAAAATGGAAAAGCTTTCAATTTTAGAGGACCAAAATGAAAGGAAAATGTCGAGGTAATGCATAATGATGTAACTTTTTTTTCTTTGTTTTTCCCTTAATATTGTGCTTTATCTTGTAGGGGTGATTTTGGGAGGTTGGGGCACGGAAACTCTAGTGACGTATTTACCCCTCAGCCTGTGAAGGCATTACAAGGCTTAAAGATCAAACAAATTGCTTGTGGAGACAGCCATTGTTTGGCTGTGACCATAGATGGAAAAGTACAAAGGTTATTATCTATTATATTCAATTTAACATAATTCTAATAAGAATGTATAATTCCATATGCTAAAGGCAATATGTAAGACTGTATAAGAAACTTGTTTTTAAAGTTTAATTTGTTCGAGAAATTGGTAGTTTCTTGCTGTTTACAAAAAGTATGATATTTTTGTGTGAATAATGTATGATGCTGTAACTTCTAATTACCAAATGTACATTTTAAATTTATATGATAAAGTTGGGGGCGTAATCAGAATGGGCAGCTTGGGCTTGGCACCACAGAAGACTCTCTTCTTCCACAAAAGATACAAGCTTTTGAGGTAGAACATAATATCAAATTTTGCAAAATTCACATGTTTTTATTTTTGTTTCTGTTTCATTCGCACTCATTATACTGATACAATATTATTATGAAGGGAATTTGTGTAAAAATGGTTGCTGCTGGTGCTGAGCATACTGCTGCTGTCACGGAAGACGGAGAACTCTATGGATGGGGCTGGGGGCGTTATGGGAATTTGGGCTTAGGTGACCGCAACGATCGCCTCAAACCTGAAAAGGTTACCTCAACTGAGGTACATTTAGTTCCTTTTATGCTCTCTTTCTGTAATACACTTATCAATTTATTTGTGGAGTAGAACTAGGGTGTTCTTAAGCTCACCAAACTCTCTAGTGTGCTTAACTCTAAAACCATTTAAATTAACTTCAAATAACGAATCCAAACCGTTGAGACCAATTTACTTCACTAGTGATGCGTTTGCACGTCAAATTTATAAATTTCGAATTAATTTAGTATAAAGTCAAACGTCAAAAACAATGAAAAATTAATGTATTAAAATTAACTTGTAGAACTTTTTTTGACCACTTGACTTTATACTAAAATAATTCAAAAATTATAAATCTGACATGTAAATGCGTCACTCGTGAAGTAGATTGGTTTCCACAGTTTGGATGCATCATTTGAAGTCATTCCGATAGATTTTGGAGTTAAGCTTACTAATTCGTTGGTGAGCTTAAGAACACCCTACTTCTACTCTTATTTGTGTAGTTTTACTTTTTAATTAGTTTACTTTATAGGGGGTAAAAATGCTCCTCGTGGCATGTGGATGGCGGCACACCATAACAGTTTCGACTTCAGGGAGTTTGTACACCTATGGTTGGAGCAAGTACGGTCAACTAGGGCACGGTGATTTCGAAGACCACCTTGTTCCCCATAAATTGGAGGCACTAAAGGACACTTCCATTTCTCAGGTCCGCTAATCTTTTGAACAGTCCTGATTTCTTTGTTACTTCTTTGAGCATTTGCTGTATACTTTGATCCTGTTTTGTATTGTCAGATTTCGGGGGGATGGAGACATACCATGGCGCTAACTTCAGAAGGAAAGCTCTATGGTTGGGGTTGGAATAAGGTATAGTAATTCGTAACTAGTTCAAAGTGGAGTTCATTTCATCTAGTATCTCATACTAACATGTTTTTTATTTCTGTCTTTGTGGGTAGTTTGGGCAAGTAGGTGTAGGTGACAATAGGGATCACTGCTCTCCAGCTCAAGTCAACTTCCCTGACAATCAGGTAAATATTTATTTATGGTTTTAGAAGGTTATATTAGTTCTGGTTGGGATGCTATAATGTTGTTAATGAAACTAAAATTTTAACCCTTTATGAAACTAAAATTTTAGAATATTGTTCAAGTATCATGTGGATGGAGGCACACGATTGCTCTTACTGAGAGGAAAAATGTTTTTTCGTGGGGTAGAGGTACCAGTGGTCAACTTGGTCATGGTGACATTCTTGACAGGTAATTCTTTCTGAGTAAATTATTTCTATTGCATCTCATGCACTGAAGGATTTCTAAAGGGTGTAAATTTAGCTCTGAAAGTTAAGAAAGGTCAGATATATATTATCATAAATTTGAAGAGAGGCGCAACTATACGAGGGAACCCAAAAAAGAATGATACTCTCTATCGGTTTGTACAATTATTGTCCTGGTGTGCTAAATATATATATATTGTATAAGCTTAAATTTAATTAACATTGCTTCTTTATTGTTCTTGTAAAGGAATACACCGAAGATGGTAGAAGCTTTAAGTGTTGATGGATCTGCATGCAAGAAATTGGAAACCTCGAAGATAGCCCCACTGTCAGGTTGGTTGGTGCATTTGGAGCATACATACAGTACTTACCTGATAGACGTGTTGTATAATGTAACATCATCTTCTATGTATTTTTCAGGGAAGATTTGGGTTTCACCTTCGGAAAGATATGCTATTGTCCCTGATGAAAATGTGAGTTTCTTTTAAACTCGAGAAGACGCTATTTTCATTTAGGGACTTTTCTGCATAACGTGCTCTTGCAAAGTTTTGGTATGTGTTGCACATCAAAGGGACTTGTTTCCAAGTTTGCATTGAAAACCCTGCTTGTATTGTAAGAGATTTAAAACGTGTTTTTCAGTTAAGCGTGCAGGAGCCTGTTTTTATTGTTGAAGTATAACCATGAGGGATAATAGAACAATTTTCAGTTCTTGCAAGGGTGTTTGTGCAAATTACTACTGTTACCATTTTATTCAATTGACTATGTGCCACACAAATGAGCAAATTGTAAAGCAATATTTTGTGCAGGTACCAAGGGCAACTGGAAGTACCAGCAAAGGCAATGGTAGTGATACTAATGTCCCAGATAACGACGTCAAGCGAATGCGGGTCTAATTAATCATCACAAATTATTATTGTATCACTTGCATGTAGTGAACTGAAACTACCTATATCCAAGGTTCTTTCACTTATTTTTTTTATTATTTTTACTTTTTTTTTTTTTGAACTTATTTCTGATTAGGTATATTGCGGCAGTAATATTATGTGCAGAGGTGACGTTTGTTTCTATCAAATAGTTTTAGGGTATGATTTAGAGAAGAACAGTCAAGGGGTTACCAAAATTGTGTTTTATGAATTTAAACAAATAAAATTTCCTGATTGAGTGTGAAGATACAAGTTTTTTTTTTTTCCGCTACAATCACAATAATGGTTGTCCAAATTACATGTACTTATTATTTAAAACAACATCATATCTTGTTTGCCTTTTCAATATAGGCCACACTCAAACAAGTGGATATGAAAAATTAAGACATCACAAGCACAACTGCACACAACATTAGCAATCTTAAATTTTAACATCAACCTAGCACACTGTAAATCGACTCTGAATAATGAGAACTATTTTCCTTCGAGCTCTTTTTTCTTGTGAAGATATCTCCAACAAGGGGTACAATTGGCTTCATCTTTTGCACCTTTCTCTTCCTCGTCAAACCAAACTCATCTCCAAAGTCTCTAAGGCTAAGAGCATGGGCCAAGCTCGGTAAATACTCGTACTGTCCGGTATTTTCTACCGTCTCCTCTTCCCACCGGTTGCTCTGTACCATGCTTTGTTTTTCTCCCATGGCCATACTTATCTCCTCTTCTTTTGATGCTTCTATCTCAGATAATTTTGCCATGTTTCTGTTTAGTTGCGCGTTTAGACTTGCCAAGGCTATCTCCATTTCAGTCTCTCTCTTTTTAAGTGCCATGAGTTCTTTCTTTGTTTCAGTAACTTGTAATTCGAGCCGCCTCAAGTAGTTGAAAACTAGATCTTCAGCTTCAGTTTCATTTTCATTTTCCTTCTCTCCATTTGAATTTGAAACCGAAGAAGTGTAAGAGGGAGGTGATGAGGGTGCAGAATACATGGGTTTATTTATCGGGGATGAGAAAAATGGTGGTGGAGGTGATGATACATGTATAGGTTTTGGAGACGCATCAAGTTTAGGGATTGGGTCAGTATTACAGGAAAGCATGTTTCGGGTTTGTGGTGCAGCAGCTGGTACAGGCTCTGGAGATGCATCAAGTTTATTTTTTGCATTGGTCTTGAAGGAAGAAGAATTAGAGATTGTGTTGGTTTTAAAGGAAGAAGAGTTAGTGGATAAGATGCGGTCACCAAACACTGCGACGGCTTCTTTAACCGACCGAAATGGCCGGGTAGTATCAACTTCTGACCTAGCCATGGGAGTGATTTGCACTTCCATAGGGGTTTGGTTCGGGGTTAAAGAGGGAGAAAGACTCTCTATGTATATGAATTTGTTTGGGTGGGGGGGTTCAGATTTTATTTGTTTCCTTTGCTTCTACTTCAGATATATTCTGGTAAAAATAGAAGCATTGTGTTAAGGGAAAGGTAAGTTTGCTTCTAGTCTAACTGGAAAGAAGGGGACTCTTCACCTAAGGCACTTCCAGGAGTGTACCTATTTGTTGGAAGAACAGGGAGTAGGTTTTAAAAAAACACTAATTATGAGCCCAATCAAGGATATATCATATATACACCTTTTGGGATAATGTTGGTTGGCTTATTAATCCTAGGATACGAGAGCGTTAGATGCACTTTTCATAATGATTTGATAAGATTGAGATTGGTATGTTGCAACTTAGGAGCTTTACTTGCTTGATTGCCTTTATGTGGGGCCTTTTCTGAAAAATTATCTGAGCTCAGTTTTTTTTTTTTTTTAATTGTGCGGTTAATCAATCAGTTATTTTAAACAAATCATGTTGACGTGGTAGGTGATATCTATATTATATACATGAGGTGAATTCAAATACCTCCATTTATATGGGTATGTCAGAATAACAGTGCTATTCTAAATCAAGTGCATCCAAATAACTATATTTGCTATTTTGAACAAGTAGAACAGTGCTATTCTGTTGTTCTAACAAAAAGTAGGAATAACGACTGTTGCAAAGAGTGCATCCAAAGAATTTAAACTTTATTCCAAAGAGTGCATCCAAACAACATTTTAGCTATACCGAATAGCTTGAGTTAGTACTATTCTCTTACCATACCATTCTTATTTGCTATTCTCAATAGTAGCTATTCTCGCTATTCTAGAGTGCATCCAAACGCACTAATAGTGTATGCAACGAGCGGTGTTAGTTTGCACTTTGTGAACTTATTTAACAATGGCATGTTTCCTTTCAAAAATCTATATCTTGTTTGACAAGATTTTGAAACCTATCCAAACTGCAGATTTATTTTTCGGTTTTAGACCAAATAACCGCAGATTTATTTTTCAGTTTTGGAATTCAGAAACTGGAAAAAAAAATACAGTTTTGGTTTTGGAATTTCAAAACCGAGAATTAATTAAATTTCTGGTTCTAAGCTATTTCAAAAAAGAAAAAGAAATGTTATAATTTATTTATTTCTTGTATTGAAATATTATAAATATTTTATATATTTCTTTAAAAATAGATGAAATACTATATAATTTGATTTATTAGAAAGACTATGACAAATAACTCGGATCAACATTTTTCATACTGGATTTTTCACAGCTATAAGAAAAAATTTAATTTTTTTTGTGTGTTATTGGAAAAAAAATAAGAATATTTTGAATTTGAGTTATTGATCTCGGTTCAAAAGTCACTTCTAGATAAATACAGAAAATATTGTGATTCTTCTATTTTTGAAAAACAAAGAAAATATCTGACAAGACTAACAAAGATATTAAATAACTTAGAAGTTTTTGTTTTTTTTTTAAATAGAAGGATTACAATATTTTCTGTATTTACCTAGAAGTATCTTTTGAACCGGGATTAATAACTCAGATTCAAAACATTTTTATTTTTTTCAATAACACAAAAAATATTTTAATTTTTCTTACAGCCATGAAAAATCCGACCTAAAAAATGTTGATCCAGATTATTTGTCGCAGTCTTTTTAATAAATCAAATTATAGAGTAATCCATCTATTTTCAAAGAAATATATAAAATATTTATAATATTTCAATACAAAAAATAAATAAATTATAATATTTTCTGTTTTAAAAAAAATTAGAATGAGATTTTTTTTTTCCGATTTCGGAATGCCTAGAACCGGAAACTTTTTTTATGGAAAGTTTGTATGAAATCGGAAATTTAATCACTGGTTTTGACAGATTTCAAAATTTATCTGCATGAGGTATATATTTTGAAATTATTTATTAATTTTGGATATTAATAAAAATTTCGGCCAATTTCTTCTTTAAAAGTGGGTGGAGTTTCTAGATTTTCATTGCACATCTAGAGAATTGTTAGAGAGAGAGTTTTGTAACAACTAGTTTCACATGGCTTTTTTCTGTAACATTTACTTTATAACCTTCTGTTTATCGAGTGCCACTAAATGCTAATGGGTCAGATTCAGCACTGAACTGGGGGTTGCGGTTCGTTTCCAGCAACAACTGTTACAACTTTTTCTTTTCTTTTTTATGAAAAACCCTTAGGTCATGTTTGGCTGTGGAGCAAGTGGTGGAGTAAATCCTCTACTCCATTTTTAAGGAGTCAAATGAGGAATAAATTTGGAGTAAGATGGAGTAACATCTGAGTTAATCCAGATTAAATTACTCTATTTTTTTAGGTGGAGTAGCTTCGCTTGTGAATTATGTAGTTAGAGTAACATCATATTATAATTTTTTCTCTCTTCATAAGCTTACTCTATCAAACTCCAACCAAACATAATTATTTTAATTTATCTTAACTTTGAGTAAGAAATTTAATCTAAATTAACCTTACTCCCCAACCAAACATGGGTCCAGATCTCCTAAAGTAACCCAATCTTTGGGTTTTGAATCGAGACCGTCCAATTCGAATCTGTCGCTCGAGATTGCTTCATGATTGAATTCATCTATCGTAATGTCTGCGCTCCACTTCGAATAAATTATGACGGATTCAAATTATACGGTCCCAATTTATAACCCAAAGATTGAGTTACCTCAATGAATCTGAACTCACCAAACATACCCCAAAATTTTTATAAATACCTAAAAGCAAAATGAAATTACGAAATCTATTTAATTTTTGAAAGAATCTCAGAAATACCCAATCCAATTACTAAACAACTGGATTTTCAATTACTTTTCGCTCACTCAATTTCCAGAGCGAAAAATGTCCGGTTACTTCGCTGAAATATTGGGAATATCCGGTTACTCAGTAACCGGACCAGATTTATATGGTAAATTATAAAGTTAGCTGCGAGTTCATGATGGCATAACAGCTGTATAAATAATATATTCCGAGTCAAGTAACTTTTGAAGTTTGTCTTGACAAGAGCCTGAGAATGAAGCAACTTTTTGGATCTTTTGTTGCTCTAGCAATGTTATCTATACGAGGTTGTCCAAAACCATGTACAATATCCAAACTTAGTACAATAACATTTTGGCACGAGGAATTTGGAGTAAATAAATCTCAGTTTTTTTTTCTAAATATCAGGTATAGCTTTTGAGACATTGTATTTTTCAATAAATTAATATTAAAATTATATATATGATATAGCTGTTATGTCTAGATAAGAAATGTTAAATTTAAAGGTTTTAATTAAGACCCATTTATAATTACTAATTATCTGACTTTCAAGTAACCTATTTCGAACTGATTCCGAGCCATCATGAACTCGCATTTATACAGCTATTTTGACTGATTCCGAGTCAAAATAGAACAGAAATTCGATTTTTTTTGACACAAGTTTGTTTTGCGTAAAAATTATATAGGAAAAAAATATTTAAAAGTTAATAAACATGTGAAGATGTAAAAGATATATTTATTATGTAGTACAATAATCTACTTGTAATCTACTTGTAAAAGATTTATAAATGTTTATCTTAGTGACCAAGTCAAATATTCATATAAATGTTTATATGCTTGAAAGTTTATATTATATTTTATAAGTGGATTACAAGTAGATTATTGTACTACATAATTAATATATCTTTTACATCTTCACAGCAAATGTTTATTAACTTTTAAATATTTTTTTTCTATATAATTTTTACGCAAAACAAACTTGTGTCAAAAATTTTTTAATTTCTGTTCTATTTTGACTTGGAGTAGGTTACTTGACTCGGAATCAGTCAAAACAGTTGTATAAATGCAAGTTCATGATGACTCAAAATCAGTTCGAAATAGATTACTTAAAAGTCAGATAATTAGTAATTATAAATGGGTCTTAATTAAAACCTTTAAATTTAACATTTCTTATCTATACATAACAGCTATATCATATATATAATTTTAATATTCATTGAAAAATTCAATGTCTCAAAAGCTATACCTGATATTTAAAAAAAAAGACTGAGATTTATTTTCTCCAAATTCCTTGTACCAAAATGTTAGGGTACGTTTAGATGCACTTGTACTAAGTTTGGGTATTGTACATGGTTTAGGACAACCTTGTATAGATAACATTGCTAGAGCTACAAAAGATCCAAAAAGTTGCTTGATTCTCAGGATCTTGTCAAGAAAAACTTCAAAAGTTACTTGACCCGAAATATATTATTTATACAGCTGTTATGCCATCATGAACTCGCAACTAATTTTACCATATAAATCTGGTCCTGTTACTGAGTAACCAGATATTTCCAATATTTTCGGTTACCAAGTAATTGGACATTTTTTCTATTTCCAAGAATTGGGTGATCGGGAAGTAATTGAAAATTCGGTTATTTAGTAATGAGATAGGGTATTTTTCGAGATTATTTTAAAAATTGAATAGATTTTGTAATTTTATTTTGTTTTTGAATATTTATAAAAATTTGGGAAACATACCTCAAGCCGTTACCCGTTAGGCGCAGCGGTTACAGCTTACAACAAAGAAACCGCGTGCTCTCCTCAGACTCCTCGTGGCGTGGTTCTGTTGAGCGATGTTTGTTGCCAAAGGTGTAGAACGGGTACTTCCAAATTGTCCGAGGACCTCTGTAGCTACACCGTATTCCATCTTTTGACCTGCCATACAAAACCATGTTCAACCCAACGCTTGATACTGTGGTGGACCCGCAAAGGCAGGGATCCGACAAACAGAATAGAGACACGTGTCATATCCGTATGTAGTTTCTCTGTTTCTAGTTTTGAGTGGCTTCCCGTGTTGCTGAAGCTCCATTTTGTTGTTGTCAAATATCATAGTTTGATTTAGATCTTAATTTCTCATGTACCCTCAAAGAGTTCTTTAATTTCTTATTTACCTCTAAACACTTCAATATATTTAATTTGTCCCTTTACTCTTAAAAGTCTTTCATTTTTACCCTTTGAGTTAATTATCCATTGTCAAAATTTATTTTTTTCAATTATACCCTTGTGTGGTCCCTCTAATCAAGCACTTATTTTATTGTTGAGAAATAATCAGTATAGTTGATATCATTCTCTAATGAATAGAAAGGACTTAAAAGAGAATGTTGGTATATTATGAAATTATAA
The DNA here is from genome assembly GCA_964058845.1 of Carex sylvatica. Taxonomy (NCBI): domain Eukaryota; kingdom Viridiplantae; phylum Streptophyta; class Magnoliopsida; order Poales; family Cyperaceae; genus Carex; species Carex sylvatica. The sequence goes on from CAXKVR010000028.1 coordinate 278,246, forward strand.
CTCATATACGCTTTTATCCCCAAAAAGAAAGGGATGACCTTTCTTTCATTCTTGTGGTGCTATTTATATTAATCATTTGAAATGAGTATCTTGGATAGCATGCAATGTCCCTCAAATTAGCAAATTTAATGAGAAGAACAAAAAGAAGGTACAGTGAGTAGACTTACCAGTAGACTCACCATGCAGCTCTAGAGATAGAAATGAATCTCAATCAAGACTACTTTCAAATGGCATAGCAAAATTCGCTTTCAAATTTATTTACATTTAGTTCCAGTTTGTAGGTTCTATTTTTAATTAAAGTATGTAGGTTTTTATCTTTCCATATTATATTTCTATTTGTTTTCTTCTATTCTGGTATTGTAGGAAATGAGCTTGTATTCTGGTATTGTAGGAAATGAGCAAGGAATATATAATGTCAGTCGGTCTTCTTTGAAGATCGAGATATCTTGCCTCTATGACTCCACTTCACCTTTTTGTTTATCAATAGAAAGTGTGGCACTTAGCCCACCATTCATAGATGTAATAAATAAGAGAGAGATCAATCCTGCATTATAGAAGTCAGATAGATGGTTAGAGCCATTGCCACTCTAAATCGGTATTTTGTTTTGAGCCTCCCGTTGCTCAATAAGATGAAGAGACAAGTTGGTGTAGTTCAAATCTATCAATAATAAAATAAGTGCTTGATTAGAGGTGTCACACCCCGCGGCCCCATGAGGCGCGACAGGTGCTTCCTGCCGTAGACATACGGTTGCCCGTATGCCTACAAGGCAATTACGATATAATAGAAAGTAAAACACAACCAAACAAAACAAACAAATAACTAAGAAAAACAGTTCACAAATCCCAACTGGTCAGGTAATATCATACAAAACCCGTATCTCGATGGATACGCATCACAAAATGACATAGAGAATACATATATATATACAATCAAAACATAAATATATACATGTCTCTAGTCACAATACCAGACAAGCTAAGCAGCGGTGAAACCAGGCCTACCGACCTTGTGTCTCTCTCGGATCCGCCGAACCGGAACCTGAAAAATTAACCCAAAAGAGGGGGTGAGAATTGAATTCTCAGTGCGATAAATTGCCACAAATCGTTCCTGGACTTGCAATCACAGATTATATTCAAAAATAAAACACAAATAAAGCTCAGATCAGTTTATAATCATATATAAACATAAATGCACAAACCCGACAACATTTATCCAAATGAAATCACAATTCAGGAATTGCCAAGATGAAATTCAAGCACACAATATTTGGTTTAACTCGATTTCATAATATCTGGTAGTAACTACAGATGTTCCACCAAACTGTACCCCAATTCGTTCCCACTCATCTGTAGGGTTACAGACACCTACAGACGGCTGCGCCAGGTAAAACCTTTTCTCATGACACTCATCTGTAGTTACAGGCTTAACTGTTTAATTAAAAGTCTGGTTCCAATTCATATCCGGAAAATCCATATAAATCCAATTGACCATCCAAACGCATTACCCCCTGGGTAATGCCTCCGATACACAGTCACCCATAACCAAAATCATAATACAAAGTCACTTACCCCTCGTCCCAACCGGTACTGGGAACTGCCGAGGGCCAGACGATCTAAAGCTTTAGAACACTGGGCGTCAATAGTCCATGCATAGACTTTGACAAATCCGGATTCACCCCCTGGGCGACGTCATCACGGTGGATGACAATAATACCATATCCACCAACCGATAGTGATATAAAGCACGGTGACTTTAATTCCAAAATAAGATCATTCAGATCAACACAAATAATAACCATACCAGCATGCAAATCAATCAGATAAAACAAATCGAGTTTCACTTTATTTGGGCAATGCAATGCATATGAATCGAAACACAGTTTAATTTCTGAATATAAAATATCAGACAAGTCCAGAAACCCAGCACCTGAGTAATAGCGCGCTCGACTAAGGCTCAGGCGTCTCGAACGACCCAGAAATCCTTTGCCTCGTATGATTACCACCTATTTTACACGTTAAATTCGATTAAAGCGTTTGATTAATATCCGATAGGTTATCACGAGTTAATTCAAGTTAAACACGGTCTAGGGTTGGTATTCGGGTCTTATTTATATAGGTTCATACTTAAGTTCAAGGAAATTAGGGTTTAAATAGACACAAGGATCAAGTAGGGCATTCTGCATTTTGTATTACAGCCCGAGGCCATTTTGCTGCGGCCCGCAAAGCTCCCAGCTGAGCACCCGAATTCTTTTCCTCACCTCTTGCGGCCCGAAGTCATGATCCTTACGGCCCGCAACCAAATGACACCCGAAAAGTCCGAGAGCACTTCGGGAGACCTGCTTGGCTTGCGGCCCGCAACAATGTTCCTACGGCCCGCAACCCTCACTGCTCAACACATTCCAAATTTGGTTAAGTACCTTTTTTCCTTGCGGCCCGTAGGGTAAGTTATTGCGGCCCGCAACATTACACAAAATTTAGGTTTTCGGTTCTTTTCGATCGGGATTCGATCGGTTAACATATATTGTTACGGTTATCAAATTCAAGGGTATCTACATAGCTAGAATCATCGATAATTAACACCATTACCAAATCCTAATTCGAATTCCAAATTCAATTGGTAGGTTTAACCAAATAACAAGAATCGAATGTTTTACGAAGTTATAACTCGATTAATTTCCGAATTTCACACACAAAATACCAAAATTCATTTCCATTACGACCCAACCCCAAAATCCTGGTTCAATTCCAAATTCCACAAGCAAATCAATCCGATTATCGAGTTATAACGTTTCAAATCAAATTCGAATTCGAATTTCACCAAAAATATAACAAATCAATAGAATTAGGGTTTCCAAGAAATTGCAAGGGAGAAAGATATACCAAATTGAAGCTTCAGAATCGATCAAGGATCGTTAATTCCGCTCGAATCTTGATTTTCCGACAAGTTCGATCAGTTTCCGCACTCGATTTCTCTCTCTCTCTCTCTTTCCCTTTTTGGTTCGGCCAACCCTAACCCTCACGGTTTTATTTCAATTATTTTCACCGAAATATGAAAGAAGAAGAAAGGTATTCTAATTAATAATTGGAATTTTGCAAAATAACCCTCCAACTTTTAGTTATTAACAACTTAAAATTTTTTTTTTTTTACAAATAGGCCCTTATGTAAATATTTTATTTATTATATATAAAATTCATAATGTCACAAGAGGGACCACACAAGGATATAAATGGAAAAAATAAATTTTAACAATGGATAATTAATTAACTCAAAGGGTAAAAAGGAAAGACTTTTAAGAGTGAAGGGATAAATTAGATATATTGAAGTCTTTAGAGATAAATAAGAAATTAAAGAACTCTTCGAGGATAAATGAGAAATTAACACTGCTCCCTGCTGCTTTTAAAAATATTCCAATTTTTTTCCTGCATCTTCCACCCTTTTACTTTTAATCGGATAGCACACAATTTTGCTTTATAATACAACTCTATACTATTCTTCTTGGAAACAATGAGGCCACATTTTGTAAAATAATGTCGGCTATACGAGCTGCGTTAGCCAAACTTTGAATTTAAAAAAATATAACACTATAATTTATATTTCATAAATTCAACAATATTATGTTTTATTTGTGAATATGTATTAAAAAATTTAACACTACCCACCTAATCATGTTAATATATTAAAACTGAGATAAATTGCCATTATTCAAGAAAGTTGGAGACAGCAAATAAAAAGTTCGTTATGTTGTACATTCTATTGACAACACTTGACATAAATGCTTTATCACTCATATATAATAACCTTAATCAGAAGCCAAATTTAGTATATAAACAAAGCAGCTCTCTTGTCATGATAGAAAAGACACTGCCACTTGTCAAAGTTAGAGGACAAAATTGAGGTTGATTGTGGAGCCCATACAACCTAAATCTTTTTTTAGATGAAAAACCAGATCTTCTGTAACTCTCCTCTGTGACCATTTGTGTCGTTAAAATAGAGACCTCCGTTTTTTTTTTCAAGTTTTTTGCAAGTTGAGCTTGTAGCTCGTAGTTTGTTTGTGTTTAACTTTAATTTACCTTAAGTTTAACTCGATTGATAAATTAAGTTCAATAGCATCTAAATTGACTCAGTTAAACTTGAATTGAATGTATTTTGATTCTTCGATATATGTTTACTATTGCGTTGTTCAATATCAACTACCTAGTTATGTAATTATATCATACTTGTTTGTATAGATTTAAGTACTATTTTTTTTAATATTTTATCATAAAAACACTAAAACTTAAAATTCAGAAAAATTACTTAAAAATATAACGAGTGGTTCAAGTTTTTTCTTTAGAAAAAGATGCTTAAACAAATTCAGCATATAAAAAAAATGAGTTTTTATAAAGATTAAGTTATACTTGAATCTAAATTATTTTGAATTCAAGAATTCAAAATAATGGAAATACTTTTAACCGTATTGATCTCAACTCGACTAATAACTAATAACTGAATCAAACTAGAATTAGAATAAATTCAACTAGTCAGCTTTTTTGCAACAATAATTAGCTTTTTACTTTTCTTATCCCTTAAGACCCTTAGCTTTTAAATTTAACTGTCTCCCGATTGTATAAAGAGTGTGGAGGAGATCATACGATTAATTAGGACTTTGTAAATAAACTTTTTTATTATCAATATATTTGTTGGTAGTTGCTAACCATAAAAAAAGCCATACAGAGTTTGGCTAGTGTAACATCAGTGTCATTTCAACCTATATAACACCAACTCTAAAACCTATCAAATTGACTTCAAACGGTAAATCCAAATCGTTCAAACCAATTTACATTATGTGTGATGCGTTTACAGACAAATTTTTTATATTTTCAAGTTATTTTAGTATCAAATCAAGTGGTAAAATATTGAAAAATTAATGTATTAAAATTAACTTAAAAAGTCACATATTTGACCGCTTGACCTAATACTAAATAAATTTTGCATGTAAACACACAATTAATGATGTAGATCGGTTTGAACGGTTTGAATTTACTGTTTGAAGTCGATTTGATAGGTTTTAGAGTTGGTGTTATATAGATTGAAATGACACTGATGTTATATTAGCCAAACTCCTCTATACAAGTTAAGATGTATGGACCCACGTGAAATTCTTTTTTTCTTTTACAGATTTGATACATGAATTTTTTGTAGTAACATGCCACAGAAAACCTGAAATACTGGCTGATTAGCGATTACATTCTAAATTTCTAATACTACCACTAATATATAGCCATCCATCACTTTTGGTTTAGTTGGTATCACCACCCAACGGCCACTCCAACAAGTGCTGGGGCCCAGTTATCACGTAATATCTACAAATTTCTCCAGTTCATGTTTGCACTGGAAATATCCTCAACATCATATATGGGTTGTAAAACTAAATCCTGTGCAGATGTAATGAAATGGACATCTACAGTTTTATAAAAATGGTGAGATATGAAGTGTATCACCGGTTGGAAATTCTGTATTGCCCGCCGGTAGATTAGATTTTTCCTACCTACTGATAAAGAGGTATCTTTTTCACAACAATCCCTGATTTATTTATTTGTTTCTTTATTTTTTGATACATCCCTTCATTTTAGTTTATTTCTTGCCAAAATTAAAATTTTAATTATATCGTTCTACCAGACGCATTACCACTAAATCATCATCAAGCTCTACTGTCATCATTTTATAGAGAGGGAGGGAGAGAGGTCATGGAAGAGCTTAGTTTTCCTATAATTGCACCAAATCAAGATCCCCCCTTTCAACACTTTGCCTCCTCTCCTCTGTGGTTTTTCTCACCAAGTCACAATAAGAGCCAGAGAAACATACTCATGAGAACTCAACGAGATGTCGAGATAAAGAAACCGGATGAAGATAAGATGGATATGCTATGGGAAGATTTTAACGAGGACGGTATTACCGCTGTGAAATGCGATTTAGATAAAAAGTTGGGGTTTTCAAATGAATTTGACGTGACGAAAGACGGTCGAATTGTGAGCCGGAAAAGGATTGGCATGGTGGTTATGCTTAAGGTGTTGAAGAGATATTTCAATGACAAGATGAATAAAAATAAAGAAAAGGTAAGAAGGATTCTGTAATCTGTCAAAAGAGGGAGAATTAGTGTTTGTTTTTGCATTTGGTAAAGTTAGAGAGTTTGTAAATTTGTTGGTTTTGTTTGAATTTTGTTCTTCTTTCTTTCTTCCTTCTTTTTCATAAGAGTACTGTTAGGAATTTGAAGCATGTGTTGCACAGGCAATGTTTTGTTTTCAAGAAATTAATTTTGATTTTATCAAAGAATATCTATTGAGTCTTATTAGTTGTTTGAGTTGATTTTTACTAGAAGATGATCATATTTTGTCTTGTTTATACTTGAGAGCTTTCTTCTCTCATTAGAAACAATATGTATTTGTGATTGGCCAAAATAAAAATAAAAATTGCAATCGTCACTGCATGAAGTTTAACCATTTCTGAATAATACATGCCAGTATATGACACAATTTAATTATCTCTTTCTACTTTTGTTCTTTTAGTCTTATTATGCACCATTATGTCTGATACCAGCATGTATTTTTATACTGATAGCTATTCTTGCATTTTAAGTTTAGCATTAAAGAGGTGAAATTTGTACTGGACTACTGGTGTTTTGAGGAACCTTCAAGAAATAATTGCTTTAATTTAGGCTCATGTAAGCCATTCAATCCAAATTGCACAATGAGATGTTTCCAAGGCACGCTATGCACCAAAAGCTACTGAAATGCTCTGTTTATATGCCTATTGTGGAGAAACCTAGCACTCTTCCCCTTTTTAAATGATAACAAACTTTTCATATATATCTTAAATGTAAGTCCTACGACATAGTAAGTGTCTAACTAAACTAGACCTATTGTACATGATCAAATGGAAAGCAAGTTGTAGTGATGTGTAAATTGCTTTCAATCAAAGAAAGTTATGATAGCTTTATACAAAAGCCTACTATTCTGGTATGGAAGAACAGATGGAGACCACAAGGCAAATTGCCAAGTTTTATAATTTCTTATTATTTTTGTCATTTGCATTTACAACATTATTTAGACAAGACTTCTACTTATTCAGACAAAGAAATTTTAATTACATATTGAGGAATGGGATTCTCGAGGTACCTTTTATATTTAGGTATGACTATGATATTTGATTGAGGCTATAGTACTATGCATAGCTCAGATTGGTATGTACTACGAATTAATATTTTTTTCTTCAAAGTTAAGTAGTCAATATGAACCGTTTAATGTAGTCAATATGAACCGTTTAATGTGATTTTTATATGAAAGTTTAATGTAGTCAATATGAACCGTTTAATGTGATTTTTATATGAAAGTTTAATGTAGTCAATATGAACCGTTTAATGTGATTTTTATATGAAAATGTGCTTGCAGACTAAATTTTATTTTCAGATTTTTTTTTACTATTTTTTCAGATAGGTAGAAAATAATGGTCTATAATTTTTAGATCACGTGATATTTCTACAATCTAAAAAATAATATAAAAATTCTAAAAAAATGTAAAATTTGATATGTGTACACATTCATATGGACCATGTTGAACAGCTCAGATCGATTGCTTGGACATTAAAAATGGAGATATTGATCCATAGTACGGACCAATATCCGCTATGCATAGTACTATAGCCTCACTCATGATATTTTTATTTAAATTTCTCTTTGGAATATTTTCCAAAAAAGATCTTGTGATAGCAATCTTTTATCAGCACGTAAGAACAGTAACTGGGTCTTTTGCACACCTCTTTTCCAAAATATAAAAAAAAAGGGGGAAGAGTAAATAGTTATTTGACTTATTTCTTAATCTGCCCTTGAAGAAAACCATCTGCATGTTTTACATCAGTTGACAATATTTACGAACATTAAAATGCCTAAAATTCCAATTATTTGTAAATAAGCACACAGCATAGGTGGCATCATATAAACCACTACAATCTGCTAGATGCTGCCAGATACTTGGTATGTCGTGCTTGTGCTATTGCTTTCCTGGTTTTTTTATTCACGAAATCAATAGAAGTGACACCGACAGATTTCCCAGCGCTCAGTAGATTTCCTTCTATCTCTATTTCATCCTACAAGAAAAAATAAAATTAATACTGTACTGGAAATTTAAAAATAAATGGAGGTCTGTACAGTAAAGATATATTCATTCTAGTGATAAAAATCATTACCCAAGATAGTAATACAAAGACCAGTGCAGCACAAGCACAGCAATAGGTGATACCAACTATTTACCAGAACTGGACTGGTACCGGCATTAAGAAATGGTAAAGAATGGAATATGATATACTCACTCCAATGAAAGCGGCATCGACAAAAGAAACACTGATCTCAAGGGAAACCCCACTTGTATGGATACCGGCACTGAAGAAAACAGCAGACCCTACCACATCAGCCAGTGTTGCAATTGCTCCTCCATGGATGTAGCCTCCGGAGCTCTACTTTTAAGTTAGTAAATAGAGAAGATTACAATACGGATTGAACTAAAAACAATAAATTAAGTCATTTTTTTCTGAAATGATTGCACAAATACTGAAATATACAGTGTGAATTTGATTACGGCTTTGTCATTCGATTATGGATTTAAGTAGCTTTCAGGCACATTGCGAAATCAAATCTGGTTTTGCAATTCCATTACAGCTTAACTGCACAATTGAAGGTAAAACGAGACGCAATTGCACAATTGAGGATTATTTGGGGGCTTAACTGAGTTTAATTGCAAATCATAAAGCCATAACATCACTTGATCAACACTTCATTCAATCTGCATCTAGTTGGTGCTTTAAACCAGAGAGGGAAGAGAAAGAGGTGAGGTGACGAAAGGAGACTAACAGAGGAGAGACGGGGAGGGACGGAAAGGGAGCAGAGAACACGGCCGTTGTCGACGGCGTCTATACGCATGCCGTGAAGAGCGAACTGGTCGTAGAAGTAGTCGGGCAGGTGGGAGATGAACTCCGCCTTGTTTTCGCCTTCAAGCGATCGCTTCATCGCATCTGGGTCCATTTCTCGGCCTCGATCAAACCCGATCCGATGCGGCCTCAGTAGATCCGATCGGGGGTTATAAAAAAGAAATTGCTGGATTTGCGGGGGAGTTTTAGAATTCGGAAGAATGATGATTCTTTAATTCCTTTTTCATATGCATGCAAACCCTTAAATTTTTTTAAAATTTGAGATTGTTCTTCAGGAACTATATACTGTTATTTCCGACGGAGTAATTGACTTTGGTATGTTAATAGATAAATATTAAATAACATCAGTGAATTTTATATAATTATTTTTCAGTATATGTTGGAGTCAAGTTATATAAATATTTAATATTCATAAAATAGTTTTCTTTCCGAGTTTTGAACATGCGGTGATTTTTTTATAATTATATCTCAACTTCATAGATTTATGTGTTTTTATAAGAAAAAAATATTTAGCTTATATTATATGATATATACTTCATAAAGACATTAAAAAATCACATCTTTTTAAATATGTTTTTATGTGCATCGATAGCTTCAGAAATTGACGAATCAACATATAGTTCCAACTAGTAATTTTTTCATATTTTAAAAATTTATATGCCAACATATAATGCTATGATAACATAGATGTGAATATGTGATAAGCACCAAAAACAAAAGTTTTTTAAATTTACGACATTAAACTTCATTTTCATATATTTGACATATAATGCATAATTAACCGATTTTTTTTTTTTGGAGTATTAAAAAAAAATTACAAAGATACTTCTATTGTTCACTTGTTCCCAAGTATTGCAGATTTGAGGGACATATAAGTAAAAGTCCAAGAAATGCGTCTAGTTGGCGCCATCCTTCAGTCCACAACTCCACATAGTTCGAATTCGTATTCTCTGAGATATCTCAAACTTTGCGTGATTTTATGGAAAATCTTAACCGTTTAAAACGTTATGCACGAATCTTAACGCACTCACATAGTTCTCGCACATTATAAATATACTAATTGGATGGAGTGTTACTGTTCATTCTACAGTAACACACATCTTGATCACCCTCTGATTTGCGCTGATTTTGGCACTGCTCTTTTCTCGCTCGATGAGGGACATGTGTTTGTATCGTCCATTCAAATATCAACGGTTCAGTGTTTTCTCAACAAATACGCCGCCTCAACGACTCGCACAAAAATAAAAACAATATGCTGTCTTCTCTCAACTCCGCCACCTGTCCATCCTTCATCGTGCTCTTCACCCTGTAAAATTTCTCCTCTGCAGACGGAAACCCAATTCCTTTCGCTCCAAAACAAATCCCCGACTACCCACTTCAGGTAAAGCTGTTCTCTGCTTCCTCCATCGCCATCTGCTCCCACTTTTCATTTTTCTGCCCCTCTTCCTTTTTCTCATGTCAATTTTCGCACAGACTTGCCTCTACCCGTCTGCAGCTTGCTGATTTTCGACCTCCGTAGGTGCTTTCCGAGGAGGAACGCTACGCAGGTGCCACATAATCGCTCTCAAAGTTATAGAGGTTAGGTCACTTTATCTTCAACTTTTTCCATTTATCTGTTCCCTGTCATCTACGGCACTCTCAATTGCAAAATCTTAAAGGTCCTCACTTTTTATTAATCATGCTCGGTTACGATTTTTATCGTGCTCATGTGAACGACTGATGAAAAATTTGGGAAAAAGCCAGAATTTTTAGGCTTATGGTCAGATTGATGCACTATCTTTGGTTTTACTGAAATTAATTAGTGCTGTGGTGCTCGAGTTTAACTGGCCTCACAAACTTTTTTGTGCATTTGTTAAGGGGCGGGTGCTTAAATCGATTAGAGTAGGTGCCACTTTCTCAAGTGAACATTTTTTTTTAGAAACAAACAGATTGATCAAAAAGCAACCCACTAATATGCTAGGGAACTGGTGAGGCTGCCAAGGAGTACGTAGCCGGCCTTGAATGGCCATCACTGGTAACCCTTTTGACACTATCAATGTTTTCTCATCATTTAGCTTTTAGCAATCCCTATATTTATAGATCAGTTTAGTTCTTTTCTTAATACATTTGCATTTACATGTATAGATGTCTACTTATAATCTTGTCTGACATATACATTTCACAATTTTATGAAGTCAATGTAGAAAAGGTAGTCACCGGGTAACATTTTATCCACTTGGTAGGGTTTTAGTGTACCAAACTCAAATACAAGTATATGATCTGGTACTGCCAACTGTTACCAGAGTAGCAGCAGTAAGAGTTTTTTTTTTCATAAAAGTGGTATGATCATACTCTAACAAAGAAAAGAAAAATTAATTATAAATACCCCTGAAAATGTCCTAATGAAAACATTTTGGAAGGGCTCTATGCTTTTGTAAGATGTACATTGTATGAGTGCCTTCTGTGTATTATGTTAAATGCAACATCTGACAACTTCTGTCATGATATTTAAAAAAAAAAAAAAAATTATGAAGGGGTTTTGAATTAAAGGTCAGGATAGTACCTGGACAACATGGTACTGAAATGAAAACATGGCCTCATAATTTTGGATGGTCGAATGCTCTAGCTTTTTTGTTTTTACCAATTTTATATTTTGTTTAGTTATTTATTTGTTTGTAGGTCAAGTTACAAGCTCACGTGCAACACTTCTACAAATCGAAAGGGTGTACAAAAATGCTTTACATTGTGCCAGTTGAATCTTGATTAATGGAGTAACCATTTTCTCACTTCAATTTCAAAATTAAGGTTATATTTAATTAATTTCTCTTTGTTTGTTCCTTTTTTATTCTTAATCCAGTCGAATCTTCATCCAGATGAACCAAGTTATATTTAATAATTTATTCTTTGTTTGTTCCTTTTTCCTTTTTAATTATAATTCCATCGTTTAGCTGTTTTGCCAAAGAATTAAATGAAGACAATCTATATCTGTGGGAATGGAATGCTCCTGAGCCAATGCATCCATCTATTCTGATAGAAGCTTTATAAAGTAAAATAGTAAGAACTAGCCTTGATATCTTAAATTATCTGGCATGCTATTGTTGATGTAATTGATTGTTTTTTTTTTCATTTAGGGGAAGCCAGATGAAAGGAGGAATGAATGAGATTTGGTTGCCTTTGGAGCTTCACGGATGGAAACCCTGTATAAAGTCATCAAGCACCAGTTGTAAGTATTGAGTTTATTGTAGAGGGAAAACCAAATTTGCAAAATTCTCCTCTTTTTTTTCTACCAACTGTGCATGCAACACTTCCTGAGCCACAGGAGTTAAGACCGCACCAGTCTGTGCTTTAGCAGGTTGGTGTATAAAGAATGTACTTCCAGTTTTACAAAGGTTTGTGTTAAAAAAAAAGGATAAGATAGAAAAAAACTTAGTTTTGCTTTGATTAAGCCTCAAATTCTGCAATTTTTTTTCCCTATTTTTCCAACTAATTTTAGTCGGGTGCTTGATTGCAATTGAATTTGAAAAATCATTTCCCCGTTTGGTCAGCTTGGGCTTCAAATCATCCAGGCAAATCACTTTGAACTTATATACTTGTCTATAATTACTTAATTCGTTTGCAGCTGTATATGAGTTCATACACACTAAATTTGTACTTTGAGAGATTTGAGTTTCCACTAAATTTCTAAGCCTCAGGCTGTAGTTATCTCGCATTAGAACTAGACCAATTATTGGTTGATTCAAGTTGGAATCAAATTCGGTTGACTGTAACAAACTAATGTATATTCTCATTTCTGCAGCAGTAATGACAAGAAAAAAGAAGAAGAAGAATAAACTGCACCATCCCATTAAAACATGGGCTTCGTCTGAATAACACTTCCAATTGTACATGATTTGTTCGAAATGAAATCGGCTGAAATCCTAAATAGGATTTCAGGACCTTGAAATTCCAAATCTAACCATTTAAGTTTTTCCATACACGAATCTCAAAGCAGACATAATTTTATGCACAAATCACGAAAATATAGATGGTTAGATTGGGAATTTCAGGGACCCTGAAATCCCCATGGATTTCAGCAGATTTGTTTCCGATTTGTTCACCAATTGTTTATCAAGCTTATATACTTTTTTTTTTTCCCATTTGTATGGTTCATACAAGTACCTAAAATCATATCCAATCTGATCTGTATGCATATACATTGTCTTGGTTTCGTTCTCCTCACTTTATATGAACAATTTGTTCTGTACTCCTTATAGTCTCAATCATCATCACCGAAGCAAAACAAGGCTTCCAACAAAAAATAAGTCCGATATATTTCATTCGTGCAGAAGAAATTCACCTGTACGCAATTATACATTAAAAAAAAAAAAATTGTTGCGGCGGAGCCATAACGACGCACCTAGTTTTTATTAAAACTCTTAAAAAAATATTTTTTTTAAAATTGCTCTGCATTCTGATTTTTTCTAAAACTATCCTGTCAGACCCACAGGCAACCTCCATAGCAGACCGCTCTTCTTACGAACAGTCCAGTCTTCATAGCAGACCGTTTCTTTTACGAACGACTCAGTCTCCCATAGCAGACCGCTCTCCTTATGGACGGTCCAGTCTCCATCGGACCGTCTCAGATCCAAGCGATCTGCTAGAGACCTAGACCGCCCCCAAACCAAGTGTTCGGGGCATTTTTAAAAAAAAAAAGCGGGGCCAGTTTTAAAAAAATCCTAACCCTAACTCCAGCTCAACCCACCACCAGTTCGTCACCAGTTAAGACCAATGAAAACCCACCACGTAGTCCCTCTTCATTTCACCCCCTCCAGCTCATCTTCTCTCTCGCGCGTAATGGTAACGACATATCAACGCCGCCGCCGCGTAAAACCATCAACTCCACCACTTGACTCCAGCCCTCCCCCTTCCCTCTCACCGTCTTTGCCCAAAAAAAACCCTAATCCTAACCCTAACTCTACCACGCGTCGCTCTCTAACGTCTTCTTTCCAGTGGGAGCCCCTTCCCTTCCCCCAATCAGAGCTTTTTCTTCCCCTTACGCTTCCCACTGGTCAGTCCTTCCGCTGGCGTAAAACTGGACCTGTCCAGTTCACCGGAGTTGTGGGCTCTCACTTGGTTTCCCTCACCCACCTGGACACCTCCCCTTCCCGCCACGTTGCGTATTACCTCCACACTGATAACTCTGTCTCATCAGCTCATGCTGCATTGTCAGATTATTTCAATCTTGGTATTGTCATATCGTTTAAAAAATACATTTTTACTTATTAATTTTTTTAATCTCAGTGATCATACTCAATTAGTTAACTATCTAGCAGGTATATCCCTCTCTGATCTATGGCAAGAATTCTCAGCCATCGATTCCAGATTTAAGGAGCTGTCAGAGAGATTTGGGGGTGGGGCGCGCGTTATGAGACAAGATCCAGTTGAGTGTGTGTTTCAGTTTCTATGTTCATCAAATAATAATATAAAGAGGATTGAGAAGATGGTTTCTGTTTTGGAGTCGCATGGTAAACATTTGGGTTCGGTTGGTGGGTTTGAATTTTATGAATTTCCTTCTATTGAGAGGCTTGCTTCGATAACTGAAACTGAGCTCAGAGAAGCCGGTTTCGGATACAGGTCTGATTTCTTTTTAGTTTGGTTTTGAATTCTGCTCCTTTGATCAACAACTCAGGAGTGAATTATGTTCTGAAATTTTGAATAATCAGAATCAAAAGTTCAGTACTGCCATCAATTGGCATTACAATAACATGTTGGGAGTATAAATTCGTATATACCAGAATATCTCAATTCAATGAAATAACTTAAAACAAATAGAAACTGATTGGTTTGCACCGGGGCCATTGCCACACCTAATGAAACCAGTGAAATTATCGAGCTTCATTAGTTGAGTGATACTAGTGAGACCTGTTAATTCAATAAAATGAGAACAATAGGGAAAACCTTCCAAATCTAAACTAGGTTGAAATATAAAATAGGGCAAAGTACATGGTCGGGACTGCAAAAGCACTGCAAGAAAAGCCGGGTGGAGGCGAAAAATGGCTCGCATCTCTGCGCCAAATGGAGCTTGGCACTGTTATTGATGCGCTTTGTACATTGCCAGGAGTAGGACCTAAAGTTGCTGCTTGTATTGCATTATTCTCGCTTGATCAGCATCATGCTGTACCCGTTGATACCCATGTTTGGAAGGTGATCTCTTTTTACTTTTTCAATTTTTAATATTATTCAATTATTCTGGTCACCATATTTTATTTTTTTGGCAGAAATTTTTTCCTGCTCATCTAGAAACTCAAGTCGTCATGAATTCCCCTGCTAAACAAGAAATAATGTGTATATTCCATCCCCATGAAAACATGGAGAGATCATATCTTATTATTTACCCAATTCTTAAATAAATTGTCCAAAATACCCCTTTGTATTTGACGTCTTTAGTAAAGCATATCATGATAAAAAAATAACAATTGGGCACATCCTCAGGCAAGAAGGATTGAGAAATAAATACAGTATTATTTGTACAGTTTGCTTCTACTGCCATGATTTCGATGGCAGCTTCCTGCAATTCTAATCAATCTAAATCATCATATTAAATTCTAGTGGTCCAGATGGGCACCTTGATATTTTAGGGGTTGCATCTGTTATCTGATCTGTACCATCCAATTGAAATCGGATGTTTCCCTGCCATATCTGCACCATTTGGTAATGACAGCAGATGTGAACTCTTATTTTGTACATTACTTGTGTTTGTGCTGGCAGGAATTATAATTACTTTTTATAGCTTTGTTCTGAAAGTTTTATTTTAATTTTCGTGGGACTTTCTCCAAAATAACATGAATTAACTGTACGCTTTATATTTCAGATTGCAACAAGATACCTTATGCCGGAGTTAGCAGGTATGAGCTTGACACCAAAGCTATGCAATCGTGTGGCCGAGGCGTTTGTGGTCAAATATGGGAAGTATGCTGGTTGGGCTCAGAATGTGCTCTTCATTGGTGAACTCTCCTCTCATAAGGTCCCTTCTGCAGTTGGTGGCGTCACCCCTCACGTAGCAAAGGTGGTGAAGAGAAAACGTGCCACAGAAGATCTGGCTACATCAGAAGACATTGAAGGAAATTGAAATACACACAACACATTGCTTGTATTGTTGTATTCATTGATATTTGGAGTATTATGCCCCAAATTTGTTTCTTTGTTTTTATTTTATTTTATATTCTTGAGGTGGTTTGGGTGAGTTGGTAGGGCTTGATGGGGCTAGATAGGTATTAGTTTTTTTTTTGTTGTTGCTGCTGTAAATGAGTTTGTGATTTTTTTCTTGCAAATTTGCAATTAGTTGTAGTATGAGAGATTGAGAATATGATAGTTTGCGGTGCTAATGCAACAACATTTCCTTTTAAGTTTATAAGCCAATTAAGAAAAGCCAGTTTGGAGCTTATGCATTTTGGTGCCCGCAAAGACTAGTTATTTGATGATATTATCTACAAATTTTGCCACATGAGAGAATCCCAGGACAAAATTAGAATGGGTTACGGCGAGAGCCCAAGAGACCCAGAGCTTAGAAAATAAATTAAAAAATGGTTCAAAAAGTTTTGTTCGGTCAACAATCTGTTGGATTTCAAACTCATTTTCGGCCCGTTAAGGTGGAAATTTATATAAAGGAGAAGGAAATTATTTTTTGATCTAGAAATGACTTCCGTTAATTCCGATATCTATTCTTTTCGCAGATAATTTTTATAAAAATTGAACTTATATGTCTCTTTGTAAAGAAACGAGATTAATCACCATCTGCATTAGATTTATGATTCTAAAGGGATATAAATATCCATTTTTATATTAAGCACGTAGATGTTTTGATCTGCTAATGGTTGTAATTAAAAAATAAAATTTTGTATTGATTATCAGCTCTCCAATCAAAATAATATGTCTTAAAATCTTTTAATTCAGTGTATATTTTTTATTTTGATCCGCTAACAGTTGTATATATAGAGAGGGGGGGGGGGGGGGGTTGGCTAATATTCAATTACACTCTTTTTTGGTGATACTGGATTACACTCTATATTTTCAAAATTCAAACAGTCGATCCAAACTGTTTAACATGATGGATATATTAAAATGTGTTTGCAGATCAAATTTTATATTGTTTTGATTCTTTTTTTACTCTTTATTAAGATGGATACAAAAATTCAATGGTCTGAATATAGCGATTTTGTTTAATACTTAATAAATAGTAAAATATTCCAAAAATCACAAACACACAAAATAATCCCTCCATTGAGCCTGGGTGTCAACTATGCGGAGCAGAAAGAGAGGATACGTACCACACGATTTTTCTCTGCCAGCACGCGCGAGCTACCTGGTTTAGCTCGGCTTTGGGTCTCTGGGCAGACCGTTGCCAGAGTGAGTGTCTTAAGGGTTTACTCTCGGAAAATCTGGAGGAGCAAACCGCCGCTTTCATGATCTTAACCTGGTGCATATGGAAAACCAGGTGTGAAGGGATCTTTCAACAGAAGGCTTGCTCGCCGAAAGATACGATCAAGGCATCAGTAACATACGAATATAGTCAGGCGTTAGGTGCTGTTCTCTATCCTAGAAGAAGACTTCCAGTTCATAATGTGTCAACAAACCTTCAGGCTAGTCAAATAGATTTCATGGCATATGTTGATGGTTCCTTTGATGACTCTGGAAAAGGGGGCAGCTTTCATTCTGCATAAAGATGGTATTATGATCAAGTATGAGATAAAAAGCTACTCAAAATGGAATTTTCCCTTTCCACATGGAAGCATGTGCACTACAAACGACAATTCAGGCGGCAGTGCAACTTCAGGTAGACGAATGCACTTTTCTTTCAGACTCTGAACTTCTGGTGAAAACTATTTGCTACAAAATTATACAAAATATTTACTAAAGAGTTAAATTTCACTACGTATTAAGAGTGTTCTATCAAAAGAGTAAATATATTTTTTTTATTCTCTTATAATATATTTCCGTTGTAATTTATGGGCACGATACTAGTCTAACTATAACAGTGATGAGTATTTGATTATGACTTAGGAAATTGGAAGTGGATAGAAATTAGTCCAAAGGAAAACAAAAAAACAAAAAAAACAGGTTCGAGATAAGCATGGAAGGAGAATGGGAAAAATTGATTGAAACTACATATCAGAATATGCTTAGATAAAGAACTATGTTACATTCACTAGTGGAAAAACAGGAATCAGGATCGGTTATATACGCATATTAGTATCGGAATACAACCGATCCTGATGAAGGCGATACAGATACTACCATAATCTGAATCGGTTAAATAACCGATCTAGATAATCACCTATCTGGATCGGTTCCTTATATAGAAACCGATCCATATAACTGAGTATCTGGATCGGTTCCTTATATAGAAACCGATCCAGATAACTGAGTATCTGGATCGGTTCTATAATAGTGAACCGATCCAGATACTCAGTTATTTGGATCGATTTCTATGTTAGGAACCGATCCAGATAACTGACTATCTGGATCGGTTCACTATTATAGAACCGATCCTAATAGGGTTTAGGGTTTATTTTTAATTATATTTTAATTTTTTAAATTTAGATTATTACTATCTGGATCGGTTCTTAGCTTAGAAACCGATCCAGATAGTTAAATTGCATCAAAAAAAAATGTTTTTATTAAATGACCAGCTTCCATATTTTGCTGGCAAAAATTCTTGCTAAATTATCACAAATCAGAAATGAAATGTCACACATCCTAAATTAACTATCACATACACATCCTAAATTAAATATCATACACATCCTAAGTTATTACAAAAAATTCATGTTAATACAAATTAAAATTACACACATCCTACAACGTTGTAGTTATTCTCGGCCTAATCTCATGTAAAAAAATTTTAACCCACATTTTCCGCAAATCTCCCAAGCGTTGTACATTATGTTTAGCGGGAATATCCTGCATTTTTAAAAAGAAGAGCATGGACAATTAATTTTGTATTTTATTATATTTGAAGCAAAAAATTATCATTACTTTTGAAAAATATATAAATGCATATATACCCTTAAGTTCGGAAAAGAATCGAGTTGTTCGCTTATTATATCTTGCATGAGCAACAGGACATAATATGCACATTCCCAGCCGGCTGGTTGTTGTGGGCACTATATAACAAGTTTGTAAAAAATAAAATGTAAGTTAATGAGCATATATACCAATGATTTATATGTTTAGATATTCACAAATTTTTGCATCTAGGTCCTTATAATCCTATCTCAATAGAAACTATTACCTTGCAATCGTTATAAATCGTTAAAGAAGTACCCATTTCCTTGGCGAAGGCACTGTTGAAATATGAACAAATTGAACAATCAGTACTTACGGGAGATATTTAAAACGATAATATAATAATAAAATTATTAGAATTCTAAACAAACGTAAAATTAAGAAAATCACTTACTCCTCGACCGTAGCAGTGATCATTAGCATTTTTTTGCTCTTCTTATCGGAATCATACACGTACAAGGAACAATCTCTTGGTATAAGCACGGTCAATATCCAATGATTTCTGCATATTAGGTTTGTAGCATGTCATATTCTATAATTTATATAAATTGAAAGAAATATAATAAAATTATAATATATATATAACACTAACATCTGATGGTAAGGTATAAAAATCAATCTCTTGTCCCGATTCTCTTGGAGTGCTTTCCTCATGTATTGGAGAACACCTCCCCGGTCATCATGCAGCATGGTGGCATTTGTTCGCTGGGGGTCCATAAAACCAATCTGCTCATCGGGAAATTCCTCCTTGATGAATTTGTGCCAATGCCTAAAAAAAGAAGGCATACATGTGTTCTCAAGTTTGTGAAATTTGAATTAAAAGTACTGAATTCTGCAATTATTACGAATATTAAACTCACAGCATCCATATCTGAATGACTGGTCCAGTGAGCCACTCCCGTGGTGTAAGCAAGGCCGCATAATCATCTGCATAAACGTATATGGACTCTGCTGAACAGAAAAGATCAAGTGGGGGATCGATTTTGAATGGACTGCCATCTAGCTCTGAAAATCGATCACGCAGCTGGTTGAATGTTCGTCCCAGCTTTTCAAAATTGATATGATCAAACACCTTGCTGTGACTCGTTGTTTTTCGATCTCCAGGAACTTGCACCTCTTCGCGTGGTTCCTGCAAAATTTCATAATAAATTGAAACAAAATCCAAAATCAACTATAACTATATCATATAGATACAAATTAAGAAGGAATAAAACTTAATAATAATATACCTCATCTGAACCTGTCAATATCATGGACATCGGCCATGCAGTGAAACTGCCGAGGACCAATGCAAGGGTTAACTGCTCGCCATTTGGTATAGTTAAGGGGAGTTCTATGAAGTCTGCATCACGAATAGCATCCACCGTTACTCTTGCATGGTCGGGCGGCATAGGCAAACCGTGAATTGTTCCACCTTGTACAACTGGAACATGAATTGTCCCTAAGGCCACTACAAGAGTATTCCCACCTACATTCGCCTGGAGTCTGCAGCTTAGTTCTCCCTCCTGTACAAATACATGTATTTACTCGAATAAAATCTAAATATGTATGAAATTAAAGCATAGACCTACTGATTCAAATCTGAATTTGCATTACCTCAGTATAATCGGAAAGATTTGTAGATGGTTTGACTGACTGACAGCTGCTCTGAACGACTGTTGGGCTATACGTCTTTTCTTGTTGGCCCATGGTCTGCTGAAGCATTATTGCAAGCTCAGCCTTCATTTCTTCTTTCATTTGTTGCCGCAATCTCTGCTCCATTCCTCTTACTCTCTCCTCCACTCTTTGATCCACTCTCGTATCAAATTCTTCTTCGGATCTCGAGTAAGTAACAGTGTGTTTCCTCCTTATCGAGCTCTTACCGAATGCTGTTGTAATTGGAAGCAGACCGCCCACTCCTCTCACCCTCCCGGGATGTTCCCGATTTGGCAGAGATTTTTCCAGAACATCATCGTATCGTACGACGGCCAACTGGCCTTGTTTAAAGGCCGCTTCTTGTTCTTCCTGAAATGACAACATAAATGTTATAGCAAAATAAATTAAAGTTGAAGTTTCAATGAATGACAATATCTAAATACTCACAATTCTGGTGATAACCGGTAAGTATGTGTCTGGATAAAAGCGTTCATTGGTCTCTTCTGAGAGCTTCTGTCTTCCTAGTTTCCACGTGACGTTCCTATGCTCAACCGACAAATCAATAAGCTCCTCTGGTGTCAATGCAGTACCAGTTGACCCTTGGGAAGACGGATCACTAATAGCTTTCTCGTTTGCAATCGTCTGCATAGCATCTCTGAGTCTACTCTGAAAACCCTCACCGGTATAACCTCTGGATCCTAAGAAATGCGGATACTCGTTGTGGGCCTGATTCGCTGTTCCAATCTTACTGGAATCCTACAATTTGAACAAAGAAACAATTAGTCTCAATTATAAAAAAATTTGAATTCTTAATTAATTATACATAAGGTAGGTGGTTCATAGTAACTATCATACAGCAAATTTCTCCGTCTCTCGGTACTTGCAAAATTCTTCCCAGTCTTGTTCTTCAATCTGGAGCTTACCAAAATCGGGCGTCTCACCCTTGCGCCACACTTTAGTCATTTCGGTTCGCCACTTCCGGTGACAAGTAGACATTTTCTGATAATAATATTTCTGCACCTCTTCGTTGTCGATTATGCCCCAGTCCACCTTACAAACGAATAGAAATAAAAAATTTAGAGTTAGTTAATATCAAAAGAAATATTGTGAAATTAGCAGCAAAATTTGTTTACCTTAAGTATTTCCCATATTTTTTGCTTTTTCTCATCTGGAACATCTTTCCACCGTTGGAACCTTAGAGAAACATTCCTTCTTACCAATATCCCAAATTCCGTTGCAAAACTCGTCGTATCTCGAGTAACAATCGGCCTATAAAATTTGTCAAGTTCCAGCTGTTTGCCTTTCTCGTTGAACTTCTCCTTAATTTTGTTAGGCCCTCTTCTTTTCTTCTCAGCCGAGACTATGTCACCATCACCTTCCATATCTGAAGCAAGAATTAGCAATTAGGATTAATTCAATGCCAAATAAAATTTGATAATAGTTGAGCGATACCATATAAAATTAGCAATATAATTTGGAACAATTAAATAGACATATTTGAGTAAAAAGGTTTAACAATATTTCGATTATAACTCAATTAAGCAACTAGGGTTAACAATATTCCGAATTAGCAACTAGGGTTAACTCTATGCCAAATAAATTAAATTACCAATACTTGAGCAATACCATATAAAATTCTCACAATGCCTTGGTACCAAGTATACTTGAGTAGCTAGGGTGAACAAACAAAGTTTAACAATTTCAAATAAGCAAATAAGAGGATTGCTAACAATTTGTAATAAGCCTTGGTACTAATTTTTTTAAATAATTTGTAATAAGCAACAATTTCTAATTAGCAACAAGACATTATGAGTTTGTAATCCGAATTTCTAAAAAACCAAATTAGCAATAATTTCTAATAAACCGAATTAGCAACAATCCCATAATCCGAACTAACAACAATTAATAATCCGAATTTTCCATAATCCGAATTTCTAAAAAACCAAATTAGCAATAATTTCTAATAAACCGAATTAGCAACAATCCCATAATCCGAATTAATAAATTGATTTTGTTAAAGGGAGAGGGAGAGGGGACTTACCCGAGTTTGAGAAGGAGAGGGAGGCGGAGCCAACGAGCCGACGGTGGGGTGGAAGAGAGACGCACGGCGGGGTGGAATGAGCCGACAGACTAGGGTTTGAGAAGGAGAGGAAGAGAGGCGCACGGCGGAGCTAGAGGAAGGGAGGCCACGGTTTTGAAACTTGGGAAATTTTTGGCTAAGTGCTTGAGGAGAAGAGGAAGAGAGGAGAGGCCACGGTTTTGAGGAGAAGAAGAAAGGAGGCCAAGGTTTTGAAAATTTTTCAAATTTTGGCTAAGTTAAACCGGCGCCCTAATAGAGTATCAAGATCGGTTCTAACCTCAGAACCGATCCTGATGTGTATCTGGATCGGTTCTGGAGGTAGAAACCGATCCAGATACACATCAGGATCGGTTCTGAGGTTAGAACCGATCTTGATACTCTATTAGGGCCACCGTTTTATTTTTAAATTTAAAAACGTATCAAGATCGGTTCTAACCTCAGAACCAATCCAGATACCTATCTGGATCGGTTCTGGAGGTAGAAACCGATCCAGATGGTGTTTCCTATATTTTTCTACGGGTCCAGTGCGGATGGATGACCCGCACTGCGGATCAACCCACCCGCACTCACTGCCAGAGAAAAAGTCCGAGCCTAGTGCGGACGCACTGAGTCCAGTGCGGATGAGCCCAGCCGCATTCATGACTTGGCCAAAATTCAGAAAGTTTTAGAGAAGCAGCCGCAGTGCGGGTCATCCATCCGCAGTGTCACCCGCACCCAGAGAAATTTACATACGTTTAAAAAGGAAACTTATCCCAGTGCGGGTGAATCCACACGCAGTGCGGGTGAATCCACCCGCAGTGCGGGTCATCCATCCGCACTGGACCCGCTGAAAAATATAGGAAACACCATCTGGATCGGTTTCTACCTCCAGAACCGATCTTGATACGTTTTTAAATTTAAAAATAAAACGGTGGCCCTAATAGAGTATCAAGATCGGTTCTAACCTCAGAACCGATCCTGATGTGTATCTGGATCGGTTTCTACCTCCAGAACCGATCCAGATACACATCAGGATCGGTTCTGAGGTTAGAACCGATCTTGATACTCTATTAGGATTATTTATAATTTATCAGATATTTAGAATGCTATTTTTTAAAATAATTTATATGTTATGATATTATATGTATAAGTTATTATATTTTGATATATAAATTACATACGTTAAAAAAGGAAATTTACATACGTATCTGGATCGGTTCTGGACGTAGGAACCGATCTAGATGGTGTTCTCTCCTATATGTGTGGTTTATATTTTTGTGTGTGTATACTTTTTTTAAAATTGAAAGTCAGAATGTGTATGTGTTATATTTTACCAGATGATACGTATATACTAAATAGTAACATTAAAAATTAAAAAATTAAAAAATAAGCTAATAAATTTACATATAACATGAAAATAAATAAGTTACAAGAAACATTGAAGAATATATAACTTGCATGCATGCTTTTCATTGTCTAGTGTTTCAATGCATCCTGAAAAAAGAAAAATTTCTTAAGTCAACGATATTAAATAATAATAAATCACATTTTTTATATTTTTATATTTTGACATACCAATAAAAATTTAGGGATTATTGCCAGTGGGAACTTCAATCCATTCTCCTTCATTGTGATCGTTGCGCGTGTGACTTGTCTTGTTATCCTCACCGGTTGGTAAAGATGCCATGCCAGTGGAAAACGGTGGTATCTCATCAAAATGATCGTACGCTTCTTCGTCTTCCACATTATCAATCCCGATGATACGTCTTTTACCAGAGAGGACAACATGTCTTGAACGATCGGCCGGATCAGTAACGTAGAACACTTGCGTGGCTTGTCTTGCAAGTATAAATGGATCGTCCTTGTATCCAGCCTTACTGAAATCCACTAGAATAAAACCATCTTCGTCGACTTTAACCCCCCTACGGTTATCGACCCATTTACACATAAATAACATAATGTTAAATTTTCTATAATCTACCTCCCAAATTTCTTCAACAAATCCGTAATATGACATTGATGCATGCGATGGTCCGGCACCTTTAGGATCTGACAAATCACTCGAAACGGCTACTAACGTCACTCCACTGTTTTGCACGGTACTCTTTGAATCTTGATTTCTTGTGTAAAATGTGTACCCGTTGATGTCATATCCTTGGAAGGTCCTCACGACGTGGACTGGACCAAGAGCCAACAATTTCACAGTTTCTGTAATATTTTCTCCCTCTGGAGCTTGCACGACTCTCCGTGTAAACCATCCCTCAAACTTTTTATTGTGTTCGCTGATTAACCACTTGTTGGATTTCTTAGGATTCTGTTGCCGCAAGAGAGTCATATGCTCGTCCCAAAAAGGATGAACGTCAGTGAGGTGTTGTAAAACATGAAAATGTGCTAGTGACATCATTGTACCCTCGGGCTCGAATAATTTCGCACCGATTGTGCCTACCCCATGAAGTCGACCCTCGTGCCGAGATTTAGGGATGCCTATAGCTTTGACATCATCCATATAATTAGTACAAAACTCAATAACCTCTTCGGCAGCATAAGCTTTTACGATGCTTCCCTCAGGCCGATATCGATTCCTGACATATGTCTTTAACAATCCCATGTATCTCTCGAACGGATACATGTACCGCAAGAAAACAGGTTCGCACATCTTAATTTCTCTAATTAGGTGAACAATTAAATGAACCATGATATCAAAAAAAGACGGCGGAAAATACATTTCAAGATGACAAAGAGTGACAACAACCTCCTTCTGCAGAGCATCTAGCATATCGGGATCACTTACTTTGCAACATATGGCATTAAAGAAAAAAAAAAGCTTCGTGATGGTCTGCCTAACACACTTTGGCAATATGCCCCGAATTGCAACAGGAAGAAGCTGTGTCATTAAAACATGACAGTCATGAGACTTCATTCCTGTCAATTTTAAATCTTCCAGTGAAACTAGGTTTTTAATATTCGAAGAATATCCAGATGGAACTTTGACACCATGAAGGCATTCCAATAAGCTTTTTTTCTCTGCTTTCGACAGCGTATGCATTGCAGGTTTTAGATACGTACAAAATTTCCCATTTTCTCTTTCCTTCTCTGCTGGTTGTAGATCCGACCGTATGTTCAGGAATTGCATGTCTTTCCGAGCATTGATACCATCCTTAGTCTTACCCGGAATATTCAATAATGTTCCAACTAGGCTATCACACACATTTTTAACCACATGCATCACATCGAGACAATGTCGAACATCTAAGTGCTGCCAGTATGGTAAATCCCAGAATATTGACCTCTTCTTCCAACTAATTTTCGGTGCCCCTTTCTTTCTCACCACCTTCTTTTTAAATTTCCCAAATTGAACTTTGATATCCTTCACTCGCGAATAAACAGCTTTACCGGTCAACGGATAATTTACTCTGGTATTCTCGGTCTTTCCATTGAATTCTTTCTTTCTCTTTCAGTGTGCATGGTTGGCAGGAAGAAATCTACGATGACCCATGTACACATTTTTAGAGGAATTAGGTAGCCACACATCGACTGTATCGTCTAGGCAAACAGGGCATGCTTTCTCTCCTTTGACACTGTAACCCGACAAATTTCCATAAGCCGGAAAATCATTAATGGTGCAGAAAATCATGGCCCGTAAAGTGAATTTCTCCTTGCTGTATGCATCAAATATCTGCACTCCGGGTTGCCATAATTCTTTTAAATCATCGATCAATGGTGCTAGATACACATCTATGTTGTTCCCGGGCTGTTTGGGTCCTGATATGAGCAAGGTCAACATGATGTATTTGCGTTTCATACATAACCAAGGCGGAAGATTATAAATGCACAATAAAACCGGCCAACTGCTGTGCTTGCTGCTCATGCTACTGTGCGGATTTATTCCATCTGCACTCAGCCCAAGCTTAAGATTTCTAGGGTCACATCCGAATTCGGGGAACTCTCTGTCAATATTTCTCCACTGAGGAGAATCAGCGGGGTGCCGTAATTTCTCGTCTTTTTTTCGGTTATCTGCATGCCAACGCACTAATTTTGCATCTTTAGCATTTGAGAACAAACGTTTCAATCTCAGTTTCACGGGGAGGTACCACAATGCTTTTGCCGGAGGCCCTTTATTCGGTTTGTAATCATCACTTTTATCGCCGGTTAACTGCTTTGGTTTGTAACGTGATGCTCCACATTTTGGACACTCGTGAAGATCTTTATACTCGGATCGATATAATATACAATCATTTGGACACGCATGTATTCTTTGAACTTCCAAATCCACTGGGCACAATATTTTCTTCGCTTCATAAACATTTGGTGGTATCTCGTTTCCATCCGGAAGTATTTCTTTTAAAGTTTGTAATAACCCAGTAAAACTTTTATCACTCCAACCGTTAGATGCTTTAAGGTTATACAATTTTAATACACCTTTCAATTTTGAAAATTTAGAACAACCAGGGTACAATTCTTTATTAGAATCTTCGTACAAATTCTCAAATAAACAATACTGCTTATCATTATCGAAATCATCTTCTAAATCACGTAACATTTGATCAAAATTATCACATTTATCTACCACCATATCATCATTTTCTTCGGTATGGTATTCCTGATCCTCAGTACGAGCACCTATATCGGTTTCCAATCCCCGTAGATCATTCCCGTCATTTCTACCGGTATGGTATTTCTGATGCTCAGTACCAGTACCTATGTCGGTTGGCAAACTCTCACCGTGCCATAACCAACACTTATATCCTTGCTTGAATCCACGACGGATTAAATGGTTCCTCACTTGGTGCGGGTTGGAGAATTTTTGACCATTGTTACAATCACGGCAAGGACACGACATCAGTGCACTCCCCTTATTCGCCATATCTTCCGTAGCAACTCTGATAAATTCCTCGACACCTGTCATATATTCATCAGACAGACGTGATACTTCGTACATCCAACTGCGGCCCATCTGCAATTATAATAAAACACAATTAATTAAGAACAAGGTTGGAGAGCTTAGTTCTGTTCACAATATGGCTTACTTGGGGCCGGGTTACCATCCTATCCCACTCTCTGAATACTTTGTCTCAGTAGTGGCCGCATGTTAGTCGTGTTTTAGCATTTAAGAAAATTTCGGCAGCATTTCCCCTTAGTTCCCCGAGATTCGGGAAACTAAGTGGAAATGATGCCGAAATTTTCTTAAATGCTAAAACACGACTAACTTGTGGCCACATCCTAAATGAGACAAAGTATTCAGAGAGCAGTCCCAAAACGGGGACTTTTCAAAATTAATCCCTAATGGATTAATTTTGAACGGGTATCATGACCTAAAGGCATTAATAATGCGGTTGTGGCTCATAAGACAGTACTCTAGCTACATATCTAGCTAATATAAATACATCTCTTACAAAAAAAAAAAATACATTAATTAATGCACAAAAATGATTAAACATGAAACTTCTAGGTTGTACTTACAACTTTTTTGGATGACGGATCGAGTGAGATGAAAATATATCGCTGCACCAAATATCTCAATAATAGCCAATCTACAAAATTAAACCATCGATCGTTAAGAGATGTACATAACATGCATGTTATATATCCTACAACTTGAAATGAAAAAAATGCTCATATAGCATATATATAGAAAATCTTGAAATAAGAAGAGATATTCAAACTTATAAAGAAAATCTCCACATATAAAGAATAACTCATATGTAGCTCATATATTAGCTCATATATAGCATATATGCATATATATATATGCATGTGCATCGATCCAAGTCTCCACATATAAAAAAAAACTTGAAATGAAAAGATGCTAGGTATTCAAACTTATAATTAAAAGCTTGTGGAACCAACAAAAGAGCTGAATCAAGGCTATAAGGTTTAGATTTTGAGCGGGCCGGATCATAACTCACTTCTCATATATATATAGGATTTAGGGTTTAGGATTTGAACCGAATTAATTATAAAGCTAATAAATGGTGCTCTACTAGTAATAACAAACTTGAGAAAAGAGATGATCAAATGTACCTCAGAAAAGAGAGGTGAGATAGCTGAAGTAATGTAGGGCGAAATAGCTGCTGCGCTAATTAAGAGAGGCGATAGAGGAAGAGAAACGAGATTCTGACAATAATGGAACTGAATTAACTTTTCATATGCACTATTAGGATCGGTTGTTTATTAAAAAAACCGATCCTGATACTATCAGGATCGGTTCTTTGTAAACAACCGATCCTGATAGTCGAAGTATCAGGATCAGTTGTTTATAAAAACCGATCCTGATAGTATCAGGATCAGTTGTTTAGAAAAACCGATCCTAATACTTCAACTATCAGGATCGGTTGTTTATAAAAACCGATCCTGATATACTATTAGGATCGGTTTTGTTCAAAGAACCGATCCAGATAGATATTAGTATCGGTTGTTTCATATAACCGATCCTGATAGGCCGATCCTGATTCCTGTTTTTCCACTAATGATTTGTTCTCGAATTTTAATTTTATGAGGTAAGTGGAGAAAAAATAAATAAAATCTGGTGCATTACTTCATAATTTTATTTACCTGTAATTTAGAGTATTTATAATCATTGTAGCCTTTTATCTCAATTCCTTTTCTTTTCCCTCAAACTAGGAAGTAAACCCAAAATAAACAAATAAGGGAGTAGAAACTACAATGCCATCACATTTTAAATTAATAAAACTAAAGCGAAAACCATAACTACAAATTAGTCATTTGGAAATCTCTCCAATGTCATCAAAAGAACGATACATGATTAAGCAAGCTACTGTCGTTAATTACCCTGAATTTCTCTGAGTAACCTCCAATTCACCATGATTTGATAGCAAAATATTATCTTAACACAAAAACTATATAGAATGGTTCAAGTCAAAGTTTATGTTTCTAACTTATTCCTGTCAAGCCACTAAAAATGCTTCGATTTCACACAT
The DNA here is from genome assembly GCA_964058845.1 of Carex sylvatica. NCBI lineage: Eukaryota > Viridiplantae > Streptophyta > Magnoliopsida > Poales > Cyperaceae > Carex > Carex sylvatica. The sequence goes on from CAXKVR010000028.1 coordinate 307,861, forward strand.
GCATACACATGTTATTAAAAATTTAAAAATCTGAAAAGAACATGAAATTTAGTGTGTTTCAGAGACTCAATGAAGAGGACCAACCGTTTTTTTTTTTTTTTTTTTTTTGCTTAAACAAATGAGAGGGTTTAATTTGTCACCACACACCAACCAAACGAGAAAGTATTGCATAGCTTTAACAGAGGAAATTCACTATATATACCTGCCTTTATATTAGAAATAGACCTTCTGGCAATGTGACTTTGATGATTCAACATAGATAGAAATTGTGATCTACATATACAATAACATCATGGGTAACTTCATTTGTAACTTTGATGATTTAGCAGACATGATGTTTTTGTAGATGACGTAACAAGGAGCTATGTCAGCAAAAGTGCATTAGAAATTATGTTGCTTTGAATTTGGAATTGGAATTGGGTACGTTATTGACTGAAGTAAAATCTTAGTTAGTCTTAGATTAGCATTGTACATTTTTAAGATTAAAAAAAAAAAACAATTCTAGCAAAAGATTGAAATTGGATTGTTAAAAAAGAAGATTCATCAAGCTTTCAATAACTTCAATGTCAAGTTTTCAAATTTTATATATGATGACAAGTTTTAAAAGCTACAGGTGAAAAGAAAATAATAAATAAAAATTGAAATAAGCTTATGTTAAGTATTGAGAACTGATCTTCGATTTAGAACCTGAAGACAATAATATTTTTTATGTGAGAAGTTGCATATTTAAAATATATATGAAGAATCATTTATGAATATTAAAATATGGATATTTTATCTCTTATCTTTATCATTCAAAATAATTAAAATAATTGAATGATTATATGTACTATCTCAGTCCTCAGATATGAAAATTGGATCCCAATTAATAAAAATGTTTTAAAAGTCTAAATTCCTGACGAATATCCAATGAGAGTTGCTAGGCTCTTCCTTTTTTTTCCATCCAAGTTCATGCAATTTCTTCGTTTCTTTAAAAAAAAAATTGTTTGACTTGACTTGTAAGGCAAGGTTGCCAGTTCTGGTTGAATCCTATTTTTGTAAACAAAAGGAAAATCACGTTAGAAAATTAGATGAACTAAAATTCATGTTAAATTTCCACTGAATGAAATTTCAATTGGGAGTTGGGACTGCATTTTCCAGTTTATGCCATACATCATTTCTAACTTTTTGACTTCTCTAAAATTTGACTGGATATAATTTCAATTGTGCCAAGCACCCTTCAGTTTGTACTAGATCAATTCTAATTCTTGACTTTCTGCTTTGATTGGTATAAAATTAACATAATTTGACAATTCTTTGTTCAGTAGGTTAAAAAAAGGTTAGAGGCCTATTAGAAGACTTAAGAGTCCGTCAATTATATTTACTATTACCGCAAGCAGAGACCAAAGTCATGGTCACATGTTTATGTCATCAAACTTAATTTAAGAAGTTAGGAATTCATGAGTCGTCATTGCTGAGATTAAAATTTTTACATACCCACTCAACTATTTATTTAAGAAAAAAAAAACCTTTTGCTTTTACATATTTAATTTTTCTTTTTCAATTTTCAATAAAAATAATATTGATAATGTTGTTTTAATTTTATGCATGCAACGCAAAGTTAATAGAGTTAGAATAAAAAAGACATGATTCATGTGTTGTTTGAAATTAAAACAACATTGTCACTATTTTTATTCTCAATTTTAAGACAGTAGGTACGTCCAATGAAAATCGGTCTGATACCCACTCAAAAAAGTCCAATTTGCTTAATAATTGGACTGGGAGCTGGTTACTGTTTATTTTTGAACTGAGAGTTCATCTCAGACCCACATATAGTGACTCTGGAAACAGGAGGACAGAAGATTCGATTCCGTTAAGTAATCCCTAACGCGTCAAATGAGGTTGATTTCCTTTTCGTATCGCTTATGTTTGTCAATTTGTTGATATTTGTCAATGGACTTCACACGGTTCAAGATTTCCCCCAAATGAAGTTTCGAAGTGTGGCCGTATATAATATGTAGGAATAAACATAGGCATATATGTAGGAAAAATTTAATCTACAGCATGTTAGACGCGTCTAATCATGTTGGCAACTAACGAAAGTCAAATTTCAAATCATATAATTATCAAAACCAACCCATATTATTAAATATTATACTAAATCAAAAGAATACATCAAATATTTTGTTCGCAAATTAATTTGTTGATTGTATTTCACGCGTTTGCTCGTCAAATTTGTACGCAAATTATTCTTTATATTTGTAGCATCATTGTAGCATTGTGTCATTAATTAAATTTAACATTTCATGCAATTCAATACGGAAAGCAACCGTAATTCAAGGAACTTAACCAAGTCAATATTTAAGGTTTAAATATATTGTTATTAAATCAAATAAATTAATACATCAATTGCCGAGTGATCTTTGACTCGCTATAATGCATGAGGAATTTGCACACCGTCTCGGAATCTAATAAGGTATTTTGGATATGTTTGATTGCTCATTAAGAAATGAAATGAGTTGGAACAATTAATTTTTTTATTTCACATTGAAAGAAGTGAATACTTCACACTTATTTACATTATTTATGTTTTAACATTTTATTTATTGTGATGGATTAAATTACTTCATTTTTTTTTTTTAAAATCTTCGCAGAGGCTGCAAAGTTATGAGGAGGAATCGAACTTTCAATTTTTTGGTACAACAACTCTAGAACATTTTCCTAGCCAATTATGCTACCTTTCCTTTCTCAAATTACTTCATATTTAAACAGTCATAAAATAAAATAAAAAAACAAATGAAATAAACAATTTAATTCTTTTTAAATTCTTTTTTTTTTGAGAAATCGATAGTGGCTATAATGAAAAACTACATGTTTATTACAAACTATCTGTTTATAATAGCAACTATAATGAAAGAGTTTGGCTAGTATAACATCAATGTCATTTCAATCTATATAACACCAACTCTAAAACATATTAAATCGACTTCAAACGGTAAATCCAAACCGTTCAAACCGATCTACTTCATTAGTTGTGCGTTTACATGCAAAATTTATAACTTTTCGAATTTATTTAGTATTAGATCAAGCAGTCAAATATGTGAGTTTTTAAGTTAATTTTAATACATTAATTTTTTAATATTTTTACCTCTTGATTTAATACTAAAATAACTCGAAAATATAAAAATTTTGTATGTAAACGCATCACACATAATGTAAATTGGTTTGAACGGTTTGGATTTACCGTTTGAAGTCGATTTGATAAATTTTAGAGCTTGTGTTATATAGATTAAAATGATTATACTAGCCAAACTCATAATGAAAAACAACAAAATCAACCGAATTATTTTTAAATTCAAATAACAATCTAACATTACTTCTAGTTTTGATTTAGAGTTCTCAACCCTATTCTTTCTGATTATTTTATAGTATCTGAAAGGAGAGATCGGAGAAATGTTTTCCCCCAATAATAAATCACACACCACCACATGCTTATGCCGACACCAATTAATATGACATAAAGACATGAGCAACATGCAACATGCAAAACTTTCGGATAATAGAGAATAATGCTTAATGACGTGGCAATGACACTGTTATTACTTTTTCTATACAAATTACTAAAGTGCTGATGTGACAATGACATTAGCACACAATTAATTAAAAGAAAATACAAGACAGACAGACTATATTTAGTGGCCGGTTTATGAAAAATAAAGGATTTTCACCTCTGGTCAGGAAATTTTACCTTACAACATAACATCAATTTTTTTGCTCAGGTAAAATTCACTGGGTTAATTACAGAAATTTATACAAAGACATGATTGCAGTTCCTTAGGAAGCACCCAATGTTGTTGTCCCCTCAACAACATGCCAGAATGTTCCAGTCAGAAACCAATTGTTTTAGGCTCTTGCCAAGAAATTTCATAATATCTTAGATCGGTTCCATTCTCTTTAACAAAAGGTATTAAATTCTCAGAAAAGCAACACGCATCAAATGAGCTAGAATGTTCTGTGCACATTTCTCACCCCCCCCCTACTCTCCAGGAAATTTCCCTTCATATCTTTCTTCCTATAATACATATTCCGTAAGATTAACTTAAATCTATAAATATAGATATGATCAAGATTGTCACATTAACAATTTGTTTGAGTTCTTAAATTTCCTTTGTCTGTATATTCTTCTGATCATCTTAATTTATTAAAATGTCTGACCTAGCCAGGAACATCAAAATGGAGAGCATCTTTGATTCGATTCCGTGTTGCTCTTGCCCATACTCTGTTTTGCCATGCTATCTACTTCGTCTATCCAAATATGTCTTATGTTGTAGCCTCAAAACAGCACAACATTATTGCTTGTATTCATTGCTTATCAATCAATACGGCAGGTATACTCACGACAACAACCACAACATCATAGAAGGAGGAGGAGCAAAAGAAGAAGAACAACAACAACAACATATTGCGTTACATAAATCTGAAAAGCATGATACAAAAGACGAGCTAACATGCGATGACATAGACACAGTCATAACTAGTCTAGGCATAGAGGGTTGGCGAAACGTACAAAAACAGGACACAATGCTAATACAGGAGGCACACAAGTTCTTAGATAGCAAAAATGCAAGTTTGAAAGAATTGAAAGAGGCATTTTACGTGTTCGATCGAAATGAAGATGGATTTATTACCGCATTCGAGTTATGGAGCGTGTTAAGGAGATTAGGGTTGAAGGAAGGAATGAAGTACGAAAATTGCGAGGAAATGATTAGGGTTTATGACAAGAATGGCGATGGAAGGATTTGCTTTAACGAGTTTAAGAACATGATGGAACAAGCTTTGTAATTAATTAAATTTAAATTGTATATGGGTTGTTCGCTTTAATTAACTTATTATTTTAAATGTACCATCATTTTAATTAATAAAATTGAATTAACTAAACATGGTGAAATCATACTTTTCTTTATGTTTTTCATCTCAACAAAAATATATATTTTTTCTTAAAGAAACTGATCAAGGGATGGTATCTTACAGCCTACATGTCTATTAACTATATCCATAATCCCTTACCTAGTCAATCTAATAACAAATAAGCCTGACAATATCACCATGTCATGTAACCCCAGCTATACTGAGGGATGCTACTATACCACTTACTAACATTGAACTAAAAACCAAACACAGTAGATGTGCAGAGCAATGCTTGCTATTATCCAAAAAGAACCATAAGCCAATTCGTTCTCTCAATCTTCGTTTAGGAGGCCAATCCGATTCGGCCCAAAACAATGCGGGCCTTTCGGACCGGGTCGGGCTTTTGTTGAAAAGTCAAAAAATAATTCGTTGACGATCGTCTCAAGTTCTCAACTCAAAGAACGCTGCATCTTCTCTGACAGGACACGTGTCTACATCGCAGTAAACAATGACTGTCTCCGTATGACGCACAATTGGAGAGGAGCCGAACCGGTCGGTCCGACATCGAACCCATCTCTCGCGAACCCTCGCTCTCTGTCTTGTTCGATCCGACCTTTCTCTCTCTACTCCAATCTCGGTCGGATCAGACCTTCGTCCGATTCCTCTCTTCTTCTCTCCCTCTCTTTTGCCATTGTAAAAGTTCCGAATCTAAGAAATCGAGAGCCAGGTAGACAAATTCTCGACTTTTCTTCCTTCCTTCAGACCTAATAATGCTTCTTCTTTTTTTCTTTCTATTGTGACTATCGCTACCTCTAATTGTAAATTTGGTAGCGGAATAGGTAAAGTGTGATGAGGGTTTAGAGATTTGGTTCTTCCTATATAAAATAGTCCTTTTGGTTGTATTTTTCTTTTTTGGTCCTTGATTATAGCTACTATTGCACTTGGTTTACTCATAGCAAAGTTGGGAAGGGCTGTTCTAAGGGGACTTAAGATATCTACTGGAATTATGCTTTGAAACTAATTTGATTTGCTAAATATGCTGGAATAGGTAAAAATTGGTTTCAGTTTCTTGTCTCTAATTAAAATAATTCTAGGCAATTACGTCTTTATTCTCCAAAATTTATAACTGGGATTTTTAGAGCTATTCCAAATTTTGTTCCTTTATCTCACCCCTTTTTGCTGAAATATGTTTTTATTTTCCATTTTATGTTTTTTATATAGTTATAACTAACTTAGCTTTGTTGCTCTCTGCTAAATCCAGGTTCATGGACTATATTCTAGCCTTGAAAATGACAGAACAGTCAGAGGGCCGAGATCCTGTAGTAGATAAATTTCAAATATCTGAGACCGAAAGTTGGATTCCCAAATTAGACATGGTTTTTGAGTCAGAAGACAAGGCATACTGGTTTTATTGTAATTATGCAAAAGAGTTGGGCTTCGGGGTAAGGAAGCACCATGTTAAGAGGCGAGCAAATGGATCTGTTTCTGGTAGGGTTTTCTCTTGCTACAAAGAGGGTTTTGGCCGAAATATCAAACCAAAGTCTAAGCCAAGACCTGATGTGCGTACTGGTTGTGGGGCACACTTGACGATTCGATCAATTGAGAAGGGACAGTTCCGTGTTACGGAATTTGAACCAAATCATAATCATGATCTCATAGCCAAACCGGTCGAACCAAATGACGGTTCAGCTAATACCTCAGCCCTTTCAAAAAGTGTGAAACCTAAGAAAACTGTGCTCGTCAAAAAGTATATACCTAAAGCTGGCACATTGACTCCCAGTCCCATTGTTGGTACCAATTCTTCTACTTTAATCCGTGGTGTGGCTACTAGGACGCCGAATCCTGGTGCTTCAGTTGGTACCACTGGGAGCCGCATTTCAATTTCTGTTCTAAATTCGTTGGTACCTAAAATGGGGATGGAGTTTGATGATGATGAAGAGGCGTACCGGTTCTATGTGACCTATGCTGATAATATTGGGTTCAGTGTGAGAAAGCATCAGGTCAAGAGACGCGCTTCAGGTGTGGTTTATTCCCGTACTTTTGTTTGTCACAAAGAGGGGTTTAGAAAAAAGGCGGACAGTGATAAAGGTAGAGAACCAAAACCTTACGACAGGACAGGCTGTCAAGCTTTGATAACCGTGCGACTAATGAAAAATGGAAGGTTTCAGGTTATCGGGTTTGAGCCGAAGCATAACCACCCACTTGTTATACCATCTAAGGCTCACTTGGTGAAATGGCGGTGGAGGCGGCGGTACCCATCCCTCGTACCAGCTGTTGAAGAAGAGGAGGAGGCTTTAGGGTTTTCAGAACAGGAGCAAGATGAACATGCAGAGAATTGCTTTGTGGTCCCAAAAGATTGTAAGAATTACATTCCATGTAAGAAGAAAGCAGGCACGAGAGGTGGTGAGCTAGGGTTGGCAATGCAATATTTCCAAAAGAAGCAAACTGCTGACCCATCGTTTTATTACGGGTTGCAGTTGGATATAGTGGATCGGGTCACCAATATCTTTTGGGCTGATTCAAAATCCAGGTTCGACTTTGAATTTTTTGGTGATGTAGTTTGCTTTGATACCACTTACAAGTATACCGATTCGGTTAGACCTCTTGCATTGTTTCTTGGTTTAAACCACCACAGACAAATAGTTCTTTTTGGAGCAGCATTTCTATATGACGAATCTGAAGAATCTCTAAAATGGTTGTTTGAAACTTTTAAAAGTGCAATGGGGGGGAAGCAACCTAAGGTGGTCCTCACAGACCGCCACTTGGTGGTTGATGATTGGTTGAGCACCGTTTGGCAAGGCACGATGCGTCGGTTTTGCGTATGGCAAGTGTACAATGAAGGATTGAATTTCTTAAGTCCAGTTTTTCTCGGTTCAAATTCATTTGGTAAAGAATTTAACAGGTGTATGTTTGATCTTGATGATGCAAAAGAATTTGAAATTGAATGGGAAAGGATGGTGGAAAATTATGATCTCAGATCTAATGTTTGGTTAACTGAGGTGTATGAAGAGAGGGAGAGGTGGGCTCCACCTTATGGCCACGAAATATTTTGTGGGGACATCAAAAGTAGTTTGAGAAAAGAGAATATAAGTGGCATGGTTAAGAAACATTCTGACATAGATTTAGATTTCATGGAATTTATCAGGAATTTTGAAAGAATTGTAGAGGAGACACGGCAAAATGAGTTACAAGCGGATACAAAAATCGAACAATATCTCGTTCTATTTCCCTTCACACGGATGTTAAAGCAGGCAATAGATTCCTACACTGCAACCGTGTTTAAGATATTTCAAGCCGAATTTGAGTTCTCGTTAGATTTTATGGTGCATGCTCTGAGCTCAACCGGTACCATTTGTGAGTACAAGGTCACAAATGCGGACGAACCTAATGAATTTTTTGTCCGATTTGACTCCTCAGAAGTTACAATCGAATGTAGTTGCAAAAAGTTTGAACATACAGGTTTACCGTGCCGTCACATCATTAAAACCCTTGATATTGTTAATATAAAGGAATTGCCAGACCGGTATTTGCTAAAGAGATGGACTAAACAAGCAAAACAGGTGGTTTATTTAAGGGAAGACGATGTAAGTGTATTTGATGGTGAGTCCAATGTGGCGAGGCGGTACAGTGCTTTGTGTAACATTTTGACTAAGCTGGCGGTACGGGCATCCGAGAGTGAGGAGACTTATAGCTTGGTCAAGAGCTTATCTGGTCGTGGTTTGAGTGGGGTCCACCAAAGTTTGCTTATGGAAATGCATGGGGAGGCTACTCGTAGTTAGGTTTCGCTTTATGTTCTCTCTCAACTGAATTTTAGAAATTTAACCCCTCTCTCTCCATTGCTAGCTCTACTTTTTTTTTTCTTTTGTAGGAGGTAAACTTAGAGACTGTTGGTAGCTGTTGTAATGATTAGTTTGCAACTGATGGATGCTGTAGCTAATTTATAACCTTTTTATCAGGTAATCCTTGCTATTTTGAGTTTGGAATTGTGTAAACATGTCTGAGTAAGTGTGCTATGAATATTGTAAAAACATCAGTTGCGAAATTCTGATATGTATTACCAGGTTCTATGGTTGTAATTCGTCATGATTAGTGCGCTAGTCCAGTGTGAATTATTATCATCTAAGTGCACCAGCTTGTCAACAAGCTCTCTTTCTTTTTGTGTGTGGGTGCGTGTGTCAAATTCATTGCTCTTGGGATCAAAATGCGAAAAGTTTTGTCACCGGTAGAAAGCAAACCTGGCACACATGGAATTGTACCATTATCATGCCAAGTGTAGTCCCATCAGAATTGACATGAGAAGGCAGTGTGTTTGTAATTGTCTAGTGTAATTATTATATTCTCTTTTGAAAGTAATGTATAGCTGCATTCCCGTAATTTCAGCATGTTTAATTAGCATTCACACATTCTGGTATTATTTTGGTTTTGAGGTTTGAAGAAAAGAAATGACTTCAATTCTTTCAGTTTAAAGCGCATTTTAAGTTAGAGCCGTTGTAGTAATCAGACAAATGAATTATTCGGATTTGGTTCGGCGAGGTCAAAAATTTGTTATTCGAAAATAATTCGGGAATAATTTGGAATTATTCGGATCAGAAATTTCAGTTCTGCAAGAAAGCAAAAAAAAATTAAAAAAAAATTGTTATGGGAAAATTTTTGAAAAAAATTCGGAAATTTTGAAAAAAAATCGGAAAATTTGCAAAATATTCGGATTTAATTCGGTCAAAGTTTGGTCAATCGAATAATTCGACGTTTTGTTCAACATCACCTAAAAGACGAATTATTCGAGTATAATTCGCGAATCTTGTGACTATGGTAATTAGTAATGTATGAAAAATTGGGATTCAAATCTGCTAGAAAAGGAGCACCCTCTTATTCTTCTATCCAAACCATTCAAAATCGATCACACGGCTTCAATTACATCTGATTCGTTTTAATATATATTCTATTGATATAAAATAGAAAGTAATTGAAGTTGTGTAATCGATTTTGAAAGTTTCGGAATGAAGAATAGAAGGATGCTCTAAAAAAAGCTTTTAATCCGGAAAATAGTATCTCACTTTTGTGTTGTTTCGGCTGCATTTAATTGATAATAACTTAATAAGTGTTCCACAATTGGGTTAGCAGAAGTTTTTAAATTTTCATCTTGTAATATCAAAGAAACTTTTCATTAAAACCAACCATGTGTCTTTGACATCAAACAACACCCAAAAAAATGTATATATGAGATGTATTAATTAATAAATTGTATAAATAAAGGACTTAAGAAAATAATATAAAATTAATGTTTACAACTTTTAACTAAAAATTACCCTAAATAAAATTGTAGTAAAAGCAGTCACTTAGAATTTGAAATATATTTGAATTTAGAAAAAAATTTATTTCGGTAATTTAATGCCATACTTAATAATACAAATACAAATTTAGCATTAATAAAAATTACAACATAATGCAGAAATTCATATTGTTTAATAAATAATACAAAAAGTCCAAAAGAAGGTTATTTTTTAAGTATAAACAATCGAGTCATCATTAAGACGATTCGATAATATAAACCAAACGGAAAATTTATAGTTAGCTAAACTAATTCTGTTAATTTTTAACAAAATTAAAAAACATAGGAAACGACTAAACAAATAGACAAACTTTGAACTATGTAATATAAATCATGTTGTAAAATATATTCAAAGAATGGAAAAATTAGCGATTGTTATATTAAATTTAACAAAAAATATATATTATATAGTTTCAAGTCACCAAAAGATAGAAAACTATCAAAAATATTGTAAAATATATCTAATGCTGAATCATTTTGTTTGTAAAAATAAAACAAATTTTCAGAAAAAAAAGGTAATCTAAACTGATATATTTCTAAAGAGACACGTTTAAATTGTAGAAATAATACAATGTTAAAATATTTCACAATTCCATGTACTTTCTTGATGTTTGTATAAACAGCAAAAATATCGAAATGGTTCGAAAATAAAACTTATAACGAAACAATATAATGTGGCGAAGACGCGAAGTAGAGTTCATTAATGTTTGATTCGGATTCTGATCGGAAAATCTGAATCTAAACTCAAAATTTAAGCTACTTTAGGCCAGGGATTTCAGACCTCAAATTCGGATCTACTAAAATAACTCTAAAATTTGAGTTTAAGAACATGTTTGATTAGAATCTGCATGAATGTTAAAGGTTTCATGTGCCTTCACTCCAGAATCCAGATTGATCCGAATTTTGATCGGATGGTCGGAATCCAAACTCAAATTTGGAGTTACTTTATGGGATCAGACCCCTAAGAAGGTTTGAGTTCGACATTGCACATGTTTGTAGCAGGGCACAAAACAAACCCTTACCGCTACTAGGAAAAGACGCAAGCACAGCTAGTCAGCCACAAAATTTAGACAGCACATGCAAATACCAAGCACCAGCCAGCACCGACCAAGCTGGTCTGACTAGCAGGGTGCAAACACATTTTGATAGATTGATTCATGTCAAATCCTATTAGAGATAATTACATGTGTGGGTCCCGACCATCCCGGTTTCACCTTTTATAATGCCATCAACAGTAACAACATCATGTATCATTGGAAGTTTAGAACCCAACCCAATCAAAATCGGAGTTTATTTTATTTTATTTTTCAAGATGAAAATAAATAAGAAGAATAGAACTATAGAAGTGGCTAGGGATGAAGCAATCATCAGAACCTACTCCCCCATCTGAATTCACATCCTCTCCAATACCTGATAAGGGAATCTTTTACAATTACTAGATCTGAACCGTTCTTTTTAACTTGGCACGAATCTCAAAGCCCAAAAATGCTGCCCCTATTGCAGTCCGACTAGTTGAAATTTAATCTCAAAACCGTAAAGTGAGATCCTCTGCAATACTGGAGAGATACGGATTCATTGTTTCAAAAAATTTATTATTGTTTTGTTCACATTTTTTTTCTCTCAGTTTCCAAATTCAATGCAGTATTCAATTACTTAGATCTCATCAACAGTGAGTACTTCAATTACAGAGTTAAGAAAGTTGCTGTATCCCGTGAGCACAATAAATTCCGATGCTTTTAAAATCTAAAATCTGAAGAAAACAATAATAAAAACCTAAATTCCGATGCTTTTAATAGAATTTTTTTTAAATAGAATTTGTTTTAAATATTTTATCGAAAACAGCTATGCCACACGACACACACATAGTTACACCAAAATAACCCTCCGATCCTGTGAATCGGTGTAGCCTCAGAAATCTCCACACCGATCCACATGAGGCAAGTTTAGGTTAAGTTGCGCGCAGCAGCCCTCTCTTCTTCTCTCCCTGCCTCCATTATTTCTTTCTTTTTCTTTTCATTATTTCGTTTTTTTCAAATCAAATAGAGAAGTTGCCAAATTAACAGATCGCCACCACTATTGTATTCAGCATCGTCTTCTGATTATTATTGTGAGTTTTTTTTTACTTATTTGTTTATATTTAGTGTTGTAAAATTGAAAAATATTTAGAGTTAATTTAGTGTTTGATTTTTGGTTTTTTTTCATTATTCAATAGAGAAGTTGCCAAATTAACAGATCACCACCACCATTGTACTCAGCATCGTCTTCTGATTATTATTGTGAGTTTTTTTTTACTTATTTGTTTATATTTGGTGTTGTAAAATTGAAAAATATTTGGAATTAATTTAGTGTTTGATTTTTGTTCAGCAAAATGTCAGTGCTATTGATCAATGTGTATTATGGTGGTAACCTCCAAAGCACTTCAACAGATGTTGGTTATGACATATGGGCTGCATTTACCTTTACCGTATCTGATTCTACCAGTTTTGCTATTATAAGACGGCAGATATACGTTAGACTTAAATTGCTTCCGAGTTGAGTCAAATTGACAATCAGAGTACGTATGAACACAGCACAACCCGGATCATACCATTTCAAACTATTTCGGATAGAAAATGAGGAAACTTGGGATGTCATTAAACAAACTGCGGCTCAAGTTGCTGGATTTAAGGTTATAGAATTGGTAGCTGAGGCGCATCATGGTAGAAACCAAATAGGGTATGACCCGTGTCCAAATAGTTTGCCTGGAGGTAGTAACACACTGTCGGTTCAGACCGACTTTCATCTTTAGTCGGGCAGTGTACCTGCACCCACCTACATACCTCCGGTTCAGGCCGGTGATGACCCTTGTGAGCAATCAGATCAAGACACAGAAACGGATACAAGTTCTTTTGATAATGATGATTCGGCTGAAGCATGGACGCAGATATGGACGAAGCGGAGGCTGAAATGAACGCCCAAGAAATATTGAAGGATTGACACAAGTCGATCCCATTCCTCAATCGGGGAGATAGGCATCCATGTTCATCATTCCACGATCAATTGCCAATGCCATACAAGGATTGTGCATTTCTGGAGAAACCCCCCCCCCCCCAGGTTAGATGAAAAATTTGCTGAGGGTCAAATGTTTGAATCAAAAGCCAAACTAAAATCAGAACTTTGTGATTTTCACCTAAAAAAAAAATACAGAGTTAGACGTGCTAAACAGCAACAAAACTAAGTATAGAGTTGCATGTAAATCTTCTAAATGCCAATAGAAATTGTATGCAAAGGTAGTACCAACATGTGCATGAACAATTTTGCACCAACCCGTTTGTCCACACATGTTTTGGAAGTGCTCAAAGGTTGAATAGTCATCAAATGACTGCCAGAGTAATTGCTAATATTATTAAACCGGCTTTGAAAGATGATATGGAGTTAAACATTAAAATGGTCAAACATCTGGTTAAAGTTAAATTTGGGACAATAGTGCCCTCGTATAACAAGTTATGGAGAGGTAGGGAACTTGCAATTGCGGACTTGTTTGGGAGCTGGGAGAAGTCTTACGAGCTGTTGCCATCAAAGCATCTAATCCAGGTACACAGTACCTACTAGAGGATGAACCATCAAGCAAGTTTAATATCAATATTTTCAACCGGGTTGCATGGGCATTTAGGCCGTGCATTGAAGCATGGCCTCATCTTCGGCCCATTATCAGTGTTGATGCCGGGTTCTTATCCGGAAGATACAAGGGTAAACTTTTTGTGGCTTGTGCTTACGATGTAGAGCAACAACTCTTGTCACTTGCATTTGTAATTTGTGAAAAAAAGTCTATAGAAAATTAGGGTTGGTTTATGAATTGGTTGCGTATCAATGTTGTCGGACCAGGAAAAATATGTGTTGTCTCGGACCAGCACCTTGGTATACGAGGGGTGTTAGAGGCTCCTAATCTGGGATGGTGTGAGAAAAAAGGTGAAGCTGTCCACCGACTGTGTTCACAGCATATTTGTGAAAATATTTGAAAAAATACCTTCAAAAGTGGATCAAAAAGGTATTCAAGAAATATGTTGTCAAAAAAAAAATCTGGAGATTTGAAGAGGGGATGGATTTGATTAAGCAAATAGATGCAGCTGTACATTACTACATTATAAAATTTGGTGGGAATCTGTTAATTTGATAACTTCTCTATTGGATTTGAAAAAAACGAAATAATGAAAAAAAAAAAAAGAATAATGGAGGCAAGGAAGAGAAGAAGAGAGGGCTGCTGCGCGCAACTTAACCTAAACTTGCCTCCATCGATCCACAGGATCGGTGTGGAGATTTTTGGGGCTACACCGATCCACATGATAGATGGAGAGTTATTTCGGTGTAACCATGTGTGTCGTGTGGCAGGGGAACAAATGAGCTTCACCGATCCGTAGGATCGATGTAGGATTTCTGTTTTTTGCTATTTTTCAAATTTCAGTCAGCTCAAGACTGTTTTCGGTAAAATATTTAAAACAAATTCTATTTTAAAAAAAAATCCTTTTAATATTCATGTACTTTAAAATCTGAAGAATTATGTTCACCGAAACGAATTTGTTGGTGCTAAAATAACTCAAATTGAGAGTAGAACTAAGGATGTTTTTCGTTCGCCAAATCTCTTTTCTAAATTCGACATATTTTTTTATAAACTTAACCCTAAAACATATCAAATTAATTCTAAAATATATCAAATTAAATTTAAATAACAAATACAAACTTTTGATGAAATAGATCTACCTTAGAAGTAATTATGTGAAATCTCTTTTCTAAATTCGTCATATTTTTTTATAAACTTAACTCTAAAACATATCAAATTAATTCTAAAATATATCATATTAAATTTAAATAACAAATACAAACTTTTGATGAAATAGATTTACCTTAGAAGTAATTATGTCTTCACGTACAAGTAAATTTTTGAATTAATTTTGTAAGAGTTAACTAAATAAAAACTTAGTTTAAAAATAAATATAATAAAATTAATTTATAAATTTTCTAAACGACTCATAAATTTTTTAAATTAATTTTAAATAGAATTAAATAAAAAATATTTAAGAAATAAATATAATAAAACTAATTTATAAACATTTAAAGCACTTACTCATAAAGTATAAATCCTAGATCAAATTTCAACAATTTGAATTCATCATTTAAATCTAATTAAATAGATTTTAAGAGTTAAGTTTACCGGAACTTAAAAATAGTTACTCTCCATAATACAACATTTGAAAAAAAAAAAAATTGGATCATAAAAAGTATAACCCGTTAGTAGATCAAATTTCAACATTTTGACTTCATCATTTAAAACTAATTAGATAGATTTTAAGAGTTAAGTCTACTAAAACTTAAAAATAGTTCTACTCCATAATCCAACATTTGAAAAAAAAAAAAATGGCTAAAATAGCCTGATATAAAAAAAATTATTGGTACTTCAAAAATTCAGCAACATTCACTTCGAGAAAAGAATGTCTATGAATCAGTATAAATCTCATTGACAAGTTGTACCTTAAAAATATGTTCTTTCCAAGTCTCTAATTTCAAAATGATAAATTACTCGGTTGACATTTGGTTAAATGTGCACAACCAGGTCCATTTCTAAGCGACCCTGCCATCACAACACTACCACATTTCAGCGTTGGCAGTCATGGGACGCATTTGGAGTGCCATAACATCACTTCAACTAATACTAATCTAAATAGCGAGCTCCTAACTACCTAATAACACAATATTATTATTTAATCCAAAGTCGTTACTAAACAACGCTAAACCACCTCTAAACCCAAACACCCTGATCAGACACGAATTGCGGCCGCCTCCACAGTGGCACCCGCAGAGGGCCCACCTGGCAGAGAGACAGTCTCTACACCCATGCCTCCATTGCTACTGCCTCTACCACCCCCTGGTGACATCTGATTCTTGTGATTGTGCATCCAGACCTTCATAACATGCCGATCAACACCGATCTCGAGGCAGAATCTATCGAGCGCACCGTCATCATGCCGCTGTATCCTCCATCCAAGCCTCTCTGCAAATTCCTTCATCCTCTCCTTTTGTTCTGGTGTAAACTTCGTTCTATATCTTGATTAATACAATGTACACCGAGTTAAATAAATATAAACACATCTAGAATCTATATGCATTAGATCAGGAACATTCTACAAAATCTACCTCTTTCTCCCTCCTGCTGAAGCCATGGCCTCATCAGCACGAGGAGGAGTCTCAGATCCAGAGCGGCTCAGATCCAACTGCGCTGGTGGTGGTGGGACCATCTGAGGTGGCATGGGGTGGTACGTTAAAGGCAAAGGCGGAGGCGGTGGGAGATAGGCAATCGGCTGGAGGATAGGCCGTCTTGGCGTGGCAACACCGTCCCGACGGTGGAAACTCCGGTGACAACCACAGGCAGCGCACATGAGCGACTCCGGTGAACCGGTGGCGCCTCCAGCCATGAACTCGCCGCACCCATCAAAGGCTTGACCACCTCTTGCCGCCGCGTGGTTCTTCATGCACTCACCGTACTTTGCGCCGCCGCCTCTCTCCGACGAAAATCCGTACGGTATAACACTCATATCCATGGATCCTTTTCGGATCACTATCTCTTGTTTGATCGTTTCAGGCTAATACTAGGTAATAGTGCTTAGTAGCTAGCTTCTCGATTGCTATCGCTTTCTCGTATAGAATTTTGTCTAATTCGAGTATTTGGCTAGGGATAACCCGGGTATTTTGAGAAATTACTGCCCTTTTTGGCTGAAACGAGGCATGTAAACTTGAGGAATTACTTGTTATGATTGTCAAAATTAAATTTGTGGAGGGGTTGTTGAAAGAGAGGGAGGAAGGAACAAGATGGATTTATGGGGATGAGCCGATGAGGTGAGAATAATTGTAGAGTGGTCCTGAGAGCTTTCACGAATTATGCGTGATGTTTAAAGATATTATGTACCTCAATTAAATCTGAGAATTTGAAATTCATGGAGGTGGATATTGTATGAAGCACGAGGTTAAGTGGCACTGTGACCCGATTTAAGGAATCCGCATCCTCTGAGATATCTCATATTTTGCGCAACTTTTTGGAAACTCCCAACCGTTCCAATATGTTCTCCGCGAATCTCAAAGCTCAAATAATACTGCCCCTATGTCATCCCCGAATAGGCACCGGACACGTTGGTCACGCAAAATATGAGACATCTCAGAGGATACGCACTCCGATTTAAGGCGGTGAGGCGAGGGATTTTAATATTTTAAGTAAATCTGTTTTTATTTCAAATTAATATTGTTAACTTTGTAGGTCCCATAATTAGGTGAAAGGTACGGGAGAATAGTTTGGTATGCCAGGTCTTTTCAAAATATATCTCGGTGCTGAGGAGAGTCACGTGAGGAAGTGCCACGTGGCAAGCGGAGGGAGATTGCCGGGCTGCTACAGGATTAAAGAGCTCGCCACGTGATGTGGTTGATTAGACCAAACGAAATGAGCAGTTAAGGTACGTGTCGATTTATTATTGGTCAATACTTTATTTGCCCTTCCAGATTTGGAAAAAGAACATCTTCTCCGTTGTTAACAAAATCCGGACATGTCCCTTTTGTGACTGTCATGTTCGCTAATCGCAATAAAGGCAACAATAGGTATCAGTCCAGTCTTTAATTCGACAATTTCCTCTTTTGTTTTTATGATAATTGCATTTTATAATTTGGAGAAGAACCCCTTAATTTCATAAATTAGACAATATAAATTACAACAAATTGTCTTATTGATAATACGGTATTTGATTTTCGTATTGTATAAAATGTTTAACTCTATTATAACTTGATTCTAATGTTCTAGCATTGCACATTTATATACAAAAAGATATACTTTTACTTCTTCTTTTTTGTTTACCCGTCTATTATTTATAATAGAACAAAATTTTCTATTTCGTTTTTCTAAATATTATTGTCTATTGCATTAGTCTAAGCATTTATAATTAAAAAGGAAAAAATTTAAAAATAAATTAACCTGACTACTTTTACATTTGCCAAAAATAATTTTTACTTTAAAATACACCTAAATGTTATATACTTGTGGTGCATTTATAACCGGAATATATAACTTATAATTTAAAATACCTTATTTGAAATGTGATGTGTAGACTAGCACATTTACATTTAGAAACTTAATGTAAATCCCACATTAAATATCTTAAAATTAATACTAGTTTATATTTATCAGTTGTTAATGGAATATTAAGTTCGCGCTAATTTTACAATTTGATGCACGATCATGCTATCAGGTCAATAACATGTCTATAATTTTTTTCTATTCTCTATTTAATTTGAAAAAATATTAAAAATATTAAATTAATCAATTACATCCCCTTCAACACAAAATAGATTTGGATGCAATGTTGAATCAGTGTTGTAAGAAACGGCTGTTTAGATCGATTAATCAGCCAATTAATCATTGTGGTGACTAAATTGTCATAAGAGAAAGAAAAGATAGCACAATTAGCTAGAAAAATATCCTAAAGTTGTTGTACCTAAAGGTTGAGAGTTCAATTCTTCCTCATTGCTTCGCAGCCTCTATGAAGGCTTTCAAAAAAAAGATTAAATCATCATAAATTTTTTCAACTAATTGAACGATTATTTCTAATTAATTATTTTACGGTATTTTGTCTATCCGATAAGTGCATATTATTATTTACAACACTGTTGAATTAGTCAAACTTTAGTTTCTTTGTTTTTTTCTTAAATCTGGACTTAGGCGTGCAAGTATTGACCGCTTGTGAAACTGCAATTCTCCAGTTTCACGATAAAAACAGGGGTCTGAGACTCTGAGCGCATTACGGACTTGACAGTGGTCCCCCCGGGTTAATTCGTTTTCATACAGTGACGTGAGCGGATGTTATCAATCCCTTGAAAAAAGGACCTGCATTTAATGCCCATACATACGTTATTCTAACCTTGAACGGAATTAAATCGTAAATCAAAGGGCATCTATGCAATTTCTTTTCTCAGTAATGATTTTAAATATGAGACCGGTTAATTATTTTGGAAAAAATCAATCTTGTTAAATACAGTTTTAGTTTTATTCATGTATATAGGATCACTGCATATTACAATACGCAGTATATAATTATATATGTAAATTTTTATGTAGATTTATATATGTAAATTTTAAAATGAGAATTAAGATATATATTCATATACGTGTATTTTATACTACATGTATATGTAGTGTATAGAAAACTTCATTAAACATATATATATATATATAGTATGAGAAGGATTAAAATGCACCATTGGTTATGTACTCAATCATACTCTATGTCTATATCTTCGTTTACAAAGTTCAAACAGTCGATCCGAACCGTTTATCTTGTTCTACATATTAATATGTGCTTAGAGACCAAATTTTATATTTTTTTGGAATTTTTTTAGATAGGTACAAAATCACTACATCTGGACCATTTAAAAACAGTGATTTTGTACCTATCTAAAAAAATAGTAAATTTTTAAAAAAAAATATAAAATTTGGTCTCTAAGCACATTTTAATATGTAGAACAAGATGAACGGTTTGGATCGACTGTTTGAACTTTGTAAACGAAGATAAAGACGTGAGGTATGATTGGAGTACAAAACCAATGATGCATTTTAACCCTACTCATATAGTACATAGGTCATGTTTGATTGTGGACTAAAGTTAATGAGGCCTAACTTGGTTATTCCAACTTAGGCCGATCTAAATTATTCATGTTTGGTTGATATCTAAAGTTATACCTTGACTTAAATTATTCCTTGTTTGATAAGAATTTGATGGCTTAAGGCATGATTTGATATTACAAATTATTTTGTCCTACAAAATTTGTATTAACAATAATAAAACTATTCTTTATATATTTTTTTTCTTTTCATTTTGATTGAAAGAAATTGTACAAGAAAACGAGTTATGTATAAATTAATTATATATCTTAGAGAAGCACATTGTATTTAATGAATCTTATTTAATTAAAATTATGTGCACTAATTTATTTGTCAACAATGTGTTAGGTTGATGAACAAATTTTTTATTATTTTGTAGTATAATTTAAAAAATATTTTATTTAATTATTTTTTAGATTGCATATTTTGTTGATTTAGAAAGTTGTGCCATTTAAAAAAATATTGATTCTATAATTGATAAAGTTATAAATTTTTTTATATGTAAATGAATTTTTTTTGCTTATTTTATATTTCTTAAAATGTGATTAAAAATAATAAAAATAATAAAAAGTTAAGCCTCATACTCAATTAAAATTAAACCACTTAGAGAGGTGGTTTAGTTTAGCCCAATTTAGTCCGGCCTAAAGATCGGCTTGTTCCATCTTAGGCCGGCTCAATTAAACTATGTTTGATGGAATAAGTGAGGTCTAAAGCCCTTATTCCACTGTTTAGTCCACAAGCAAACATGACCGCTTTTCATATGTAGTATTTATATTTATATGGAAGCCCAGCGCATGTTAGTATAATAAATAAATGCCCAGCAGCTGTGAAGATGACTAATAGGCCATAAATGCAGCTGCTTTAATTCGAAGTCCTTTGTAGCCACACCCAAATTAGTAATAAAATAAGGAGTCTGACTAGTATAATATCAGTGTCATTTCAGTCTATATAATATAAACTCCAAAACCTATCGAATCGATTTCAAACGGTGAATTCAAACTATTCAAACCAATCAACTTTATTAGTTGTGCATTTATATGTAAAATATATAACTTTTTGAATTTATTTGGCATCAAGTCAAGCGGTCAAAGGTGTGAGTTTTAAAGTTAATTTTAATACATTTATTTTTTTAATATTTTTACAGCTTGATTTGATACTAAAATAACTCAAAAATATAAAAAATTTGCATGTAAACATATCACTCGTAAAGTCAATTGGTTTGAACAGTTTGGATTAGTCGATTGAAGTCTATTCAATCAATTTTGAAGTTAGTGTCATGTAACGCTGATGTCATACTAGCCGGACTCTAAAATAAGATCAAAACTAGGGTGTGATGTGCTCACCAAGAGGGGTTGGTGAGCACACCTCCAAAATGCTATCGAATTGACCTTGAACTATGAATTCAAATCGTTCAAATCTATGTACTTCGTGAGTGATGCATGTACATACAAAATTTTGAAAGTTTTGTACTTCGTGGGTTATGTATCAATTCTTTTCTCGATTTCATCTCAATTTTGAGAATCTCCAGTTTTTGGGTTTTTTGGTACCAAATCCGAAATTTAGAAATGCGGTCGATTGATTAGGCTAAACCGACCAATTAGACTTGTAATCGGTAGGGTTACCTTTTGATCTTGAAATGCTAGCACATGTATTGGTTAAGTCGGATTTCGACCAAATTACGGTTTAACCAATCGGTAAATGAATTGTTACCAAATTGAGATGATATATGATTTAGAGGACCTAATCGCATAAGTGCTTGATGGTTAAGAAGTGTTAAGTAAGAAAACTAATAAAAAGAGCATACGAATTCGGTTAAGAAAAACAGGAAATGACTCGTGTCACCTAATCGAACCTTCCGACCTTTGAACCAAGTCTAAACCAAATGAACACGTATAATATAGGTGTAAGCTCGGTAGAGCCAGACTTTGCGGAGCAATTCGAGACGCCTGACCCGTAGCTTCGCTGTACGCTCGTCGTGATCAGGTGCGGGGTTCTTCGACTTGTTTGATGTTTTATTTTCATAGATTAGATTATTACTCGAATTGTCATGTTGAATGTTTGATTTTGTTGCATAATTGTTGGGATCCATGTGATATATTTGATTTGCATATGCGTCCGGTTGCCAAATTGAATTGTTATTCTGTGATCTAATTTTTGATTGAAAGTTACCACAAACTGTCGATTGTGAAAATCATTGAGATTGAATTGGTAAAGTTGAGCCGTATAGCTGATTTTTATCCTGTGAATGAAATTTGCAAAGTTGAGCTGTATCAGCTGACTTTGATCCCAGGATCCTTCTGGCGCATTAGGTGAACGGCCCTCATGTTTTCCAGTACCGGTTGGAACGAGGGGTGGGTGACTATATACATATTTATATGTTGATTTTGATTGTGATTGTGATGGTGTTTGTGGGTGACATGTGTGTAACGTCTGTGGATCAGGAGTATTATTCTACGTGATAGTATATTTGGAAGGTCAATTGAATATTGCGACATCTTGAGTTCCAAAATGAATTTTTGTGGTATGATTTCAAACTAGACCTTAGAAAATGGTTAAGCCAAAGCACTGCAGATATGTGTCAGATAAAGGGTCTAGACGGGTGGTACGTCTGTAGGTGTCAGTAACCCTACAGACGAAGGTCAGATAAAAAGGGTCCAGCTCGGTGGAATATCTGTAGGTGTCAGTAACCGTACAGACGAATGTCAGATAAAAAGGGTCCAGCTCGGTGGAACATCTGTAGGTGCTACCAGCCTTATTAAAATGATTTAAGCCTATTATGTTCTCGTTCAAACTTCGATTTGAATATTCCATTAGTTGAATTTCATTTGATTATCTGTTATCAAGTATATGCATTCATATATATATATATATATATATATATGTATTGCGGTAGAACTGTGAAAGTGATTTCGTATGGGTTTTATTTTGTGAAAATAGAGTCTGATTGCAAGTCCAATAACCTGTTTGTGGCAATTTCGCACTGAGAATGAAATTCTCACCCCCACCCTTTGGGTACTTTTACAGGTTTCGGTGCGACTGGGACTCGGTCTGAGGAGGCACGCGAGTATTAGGCCCCCGGTATATGTCACCTTTACCATAGTCATTAGTTTTGTTGTTGACTAGAGATGTGTATAGTTATATGTACTGATTTTGTTGTATAGATCTCTATGTCATACCTGACGGTTGGTATCCGTAGGAGATACCTTTGATTGTTATACTTGTACCAGTCCCGTATACTGGGATTATTATATGTATACATATGACATGTTTTATCTATTTTGTGGTGTATTTCTGAGTGAATGATGAAATGTCTTGTAAGTATATACGGAATTGTATACTTACGACGGGGGACTGTTGCAACCCATGGCTGCGAGGTGTGACAAACATTCAATTTAAATTCTAAATTACTCTACAAAAATAAATCTAACATTCAATATTTCAATCTAGCAAAATTTAATCTAGCAAAATTTAATATAATAAAATTTAATCTAGCAAAATTTAATCTAACAAAATTTAATGTAACATGAAATAAATGTAATATTTAATCTCGCGGGAAAATCTTCGAGAATACCTTCGTAATTTCGTTTCCGTTTGCGTGTTAGCGTTTGCATATTTGTTATATTAACAACTATATTTTTTTTAACAATAAAATTAAAATGGGAGAATAATAAAAATATTGAAATTGAGATTGAGAGAATGAGAGATGAAAATATTGAGAGAGAGATGTGAAAATTTGTGACGAATGGGTGTTTATTTATAGAGTTTTGTTTGGAGGAATTCAAATTTGAATTTTTTTTTTTTTTTTAAAAACTGAAAAAAAAAACGGGTAGGGACCGTGTAGCGGTCCTGATAGGGGTAGGGGTAGGGTTCTGGGTCCGGGTAATGGAAGGAAATGGGGGGAATTTTTGTTTAAAATTTGAATTTTAAAACAAAAGTAAAAAAAAAGTTGTCACGGGTACACGGGTTCACAGACACGGGCTCATGGGTACGGATAAAACGGGTACGGCGGTCCGGGTATGCACAGGTTTTTTTTTCAAAAAACTGGTCCGACCCGTTTAATACCTGTGCCTGTGTACCCGTGGCACGAGCACAGATGGACCGGTTAGGGTTGAGCCCCCGGGGGCATTTGCAAACCACTAATGTATAGTACCATAGCCTCATAGCCTCACTCTATATATTTTACTTTCTAGACTTCGAAAACTCTTAAATTTATCTATTTTATTGTCTTTTATATTAAAACTCATTTAAATTTATAAAGCATGAAAAAATTATAGCTTGTTTAAAAAATATTGTTTTTATATATTCTTTATCATTTATAAAATACATATTTTGTTTTCGAAAATTGGATACCCATTGTTTCCTTTACCCCTTATAATATATTTTGCTCTCAAAAACTAATATAATATAAGATCGATTTATTTCTTAAACAAGCTATAATGTTTTTATACTCTTAATAAAAGATAAAATAGAAATTTTATAAATTTAAAATGAGTTTTGACATGAAAGACAATAAAATGGATAAATTTGTCAGTTCTAGAAGTTTAGACTGTGCTCCAGAAGTATGTCGCGTAGAGGAAGAAAACGGGAGATGAAGGAAGGGGAATGTGTTCATGTTACTCCGTCTACACTCCGAATCAAGGGTACAAATTTCGCAACTTTCTATGCTTAATTTCCTCCGGTCACAGTGCTGTCTCCTCTCCTCTCTTCTTCGATCTTCTCATTTCTGGAGCGGATAAACGAGGCGGGCAGTAGCAGGCTAAGCTCGTCTCCCCTCCCTTCTCTTTAATGAGAGACTTCTACCTCCAACTGGAGCACACCCTTAGAGGAAGAAATACGTAAGTTTAGAGTTTAGTGGCGATAATATGTCATTTCGAAATTTTTTAGGGTATACATGAAATTCCCCCTTTTCAAATAATGCAGAACTGCAGATAAAAGAATGTCAAAATAATTTTATCACGCTTTTAATGTATGAAGAGTGGTTGGTGCCAAAGCGCATGAAGGGGAGCCTGATACCGCAAAGGCAGAACTGTACTTGAACCTTCAAATATCATTTTTGTTACACATCTCCAGTACATATTAACCGGAGGTGCCCAGTTTCAGGTTGTCATGATCAACAACAGTTTGTTTGCCAAAATGGGAGTTCACATCGTCTGCATTAACTCAAAAGATGCTTTTTGAGTTAATAGATAGGCTGTTCAATTGTAAACGGAGTGTCTAAAACACAAGAGTCTTCAATATTAATATGAATTTAAATTGTACAAATTTTAAAGTTGTTCGAACGAGATAGATGTATTAACTCAAAAGATTCTTTTTTGAGTTAATGCAGAGGATACGAATTCCCAAAATGGGGGGTCTGAGAGATGGTTTCAATAGTTTGTTTGCCAAAACGGGGGTCTGAGAGATGGTTACTATTGAAACCATCAGTCAAATACTGCTGTAGGAAAAGTTGGATGGACGTAATCCGTTTTTATCGACTTTTGAATTAAAAGAAATTAAATTTGTTGTTACTTTTAATGCTTCTGTTATCATTGTCAAATGTCAATGGATCAAATGTGCCAAGTCCGACCCAAATTGTAATTTGGAAAATTTATTCCATGCGACGACCCAGTCAACATCTTCATTTTGCTTTCTATGTTTTACGAAGAGAGCGACCAACAGTTTTCAATCTTTATTTTTCAAATATATATCGTTGTAATGATCTATCAAACAATAATTTCGGTTTTAAAAAATAAACAAAAATCTGATATCTATGTTATAATTACGATATATATGATTAATATACTTTCGGTAGTATATGGACCGAAGTGCTACCGGTTCAAATTTAAAATTTTAAAATTTAAAAAGTCGATTTGAACCGTTAGATGTGATCTCTATATTGAAATGTGCATGGAGACCAAATTTTACATTTTTCTAAATTTTTTTACTATTTATTAAGCCACTTTGAAAATTACTGATCGAACGGCGGCTTAACAAAACAGTAAAATTGTTATACCCAAAGATCGAATGGTCTAGATTTTCAAAAAAAAATATTACTAGTTTACCAGAACATTATCAGGTGCAAATCCAGTATAGAACCGGGGGGGGAGGGGAGCAGCCCCCCTTAGATTTAGAGTTTTAGTGGTGATCTATCGGTACCGATCGACTTTGCTCCTCTTTGGAAATTTTTTTGACCCCTTTGGATGTTTGATTTGTAATTCGGGTAAAATTTAGTGCTAAAATCAAAATAAATTTCTTGAATTATGATTGGTAATTACAATTATAAGTTAAAACATCAGAAATTATAAGTCAAAACATTATTTTTTTAAACAAAATACTAGTGAAAGTGGAAAATAAAGAAGCTATTTTGTTAAGGAACTTAGAGTGGTGTTCATATTTGAACAAAATATTTATACTATTACGACAAAGTATTCATATTATTACAATATGTGTTTATTTTAAAGAAAGTTGACGAAATTGTTAAAAAAATTAGATTGTTGATTGTACTGTATCTATGTGTTTTGATGGTAATTACTAAATATTTTTGTATATGAATCTATATAGTTACCAAATCTTTTGCACATTAATTGTGCTTATTGAAAAACTCCAAAAAAAGAAAAAAGAGTAAGAAATATATGTTGAAAATTTAGGATGTTGTTTTAAAAAAAGAGATCCTGATAACAATCCCGCAGCTTTATTTTTGCAAAAAAAACTTCGCACAAACTGTCAAAAAAATCATGGGGAGACCGCTCAGTCATTAATAAACGTTTCGTAAACTGTTAGTATTTAACTTGAAGCATCAAAGTATTTATCTTGAATTTGCAAAGTATTAATCCCTATTCATGAAAGAATAAATTAATCCATCAATTGTCCCCGCACAAATTTTGTTTTTGTTTTTTGAATCGTTCCCGCACAACTGGGGATCATTAAATAAACAATCCCCTCATAAATACTTGTCAGCTATCCCCGCACAATTTTTTTTTTTTTTTGGATTGTCACCGCATAGCTAGGGGACCATTAAATAAACAATCATCTCACCCAATGATAAATACTTCACAGACATAATGATAAATATTTTATGTTACATGGATAAATATTTTATGCTACATGGATAAATACTTCTCAAACATAATTGCAACTTTCAGTAAAACATCAATGATAAATATTTCTCAAGCATAATTATAAATAATTTATGTTATATGGATAAGAGGTTGGCTACTATGCTTATATAAGTATATCCCTACATATGCTTATAACTCATTTTTGTGTTTCTAATATTCAAATGGTCGATCTGAACCGTTAGATGTGATCTCTATATTGAAATGTGCTTGGAGACCAAATTTTATATTTTTCTGATTTTTTTTTACTATTTATTAAGCCACTTTGAAAATCGCTGATCCAACGGTGGCTTAACAAAACAGTAAAATCAGAAGCCACCGTTGGATCAGCGATTTTCAAAGTGGCTTAATAAATAGTAAAAAAATTCAGAAAAATATAAAATTTGGTCTCGAAGAACATTTCAATATAGAGATCACATCTAACAGTTCAGATCGACCATTTGGGCATTGGAAACACAAAAATGAGTTATAAGCATATGTGGGGATGCTTATATAAGCATATGTGGGGATGCTTATATAAGCATAGTAGCCAACCTCATATGGATAAATACTTCTCAGACATAATTGTAATTTTCTTATGTATAAATGTTTTCTTATAATTTTGGTTGAAAATTTTAACTGAGAATTTTTATTCTCTATTATGTATGTATGCATGCACATTATAATTTTCTTATGTCTGTATGCACATATATATTGATCCTTGTATTTTTTCATTGGAGATGTAATTTTGTTGAAGACCTTTAACCAAGAGACATCATGTTATGGATCGCATGCACACTCCTTTTTTAACATGTTGGGATCTAATACAACTAGGTATGTATGGAATTTCGGTCCAAACTAGATCATAGCCAAGCATTTTGGCAACATAGATTTTGGGCCAAAGTTTGATCACATGGTTACTAAGTGGTAAGGACATACCTTTTATACAAATATTGTATTAGATTCTGAGAAATATATGTTATGTTGGATCACATGGGATTGCATGTACAAAAGGCTATATATATATATATATGTTGCATGGATTGTAATTTGTTAGTATTTTATATGGTTTTATTTTATATGAATTCATATATAATAATCGGTCCAACGGAAGTTTATTGTATATTTTTTTATATGAATAATTTAAACCATATAATGTTAAAATGCTACATATACTGTAAATTGATCTTCATTCGCAGAATGAAAATTTTATACAATTGACCCTCATAGTCATAAAGTTTGGCTCTACCTCTAGTTGTATGTGTTGGATGTTTGTTGGCTTTTGCTATGTGCTATCTTTCTTCTACTCCTCTTTTGTCTTTCTTTTTTTGGCTTCACACTGACGGCTCTTCAGGACTTTTGAGTGGTGACTATCCTGATCTGATTAATTCATTTTTCAGTATGGTTTGATTCAGTGTCTCTCTTGGAACTTTGGAGTAGTGACTGTTTTGATTCAGTTGATTAGATTTTCAATCCGATTTGATTTAGTGTCTTCTCTGATATAATATGTCAGAAAAAATATGACAACTATGCACACCAAGAAAACAAAACAATCACCATACTCTTATCATTTCCATCAAGTAAGAATGACCAACTTGGTCTCAATAGGATACACATACTTTTTGTGCGTTTTTAGTTTGTTTACAATGTATGTTTTCTCGGACAACTCGTAGTCTAATCTTATATAACAGCTAGTTGGTAACTCTTTTAATTCAATAAAATTGTCTCCGGAGTCCGGACTTCTAACTCAAAACAAAACAAAGAAATTAACTGTTAGACAAAGGCTGAGAGTTGATTGCTTATTTCATGGCTTTCCATATGTACATACATTACACTAATACAGCTATGCGATCAATTAATTAATGGGAACGCATGGACGGTTTCTAGATTTTCGGCGGGCACAGCGACCTTTGATGTGACATGTTATTGTTTTGAAATTTGTGATTTGTGATTTGTAGATTTTAGATTTTAAGACATGCTACATTATTTATTTGGACTTACAATAGGAAGAGAGGAGGGTATTGCTCATGGCCCGTTTAGCAAACATTAATTTCGAAGTTATTTTAAAATTTTAAATCAGCTGCTTCTCCTCAATTTCTATATTTCTGTGATGTTGATTGAAAACATGATTAATAATAAGTTAATCACATATTTAAAATTTTAGCTTTCTATCGGAGATGCATAAAGAAACCTGAATCATTAATTTGATTTCTCAAAAATATATTTAACGGAATATATACGATTAGATGTCCTCTCCTCTGTGACTTAATTTTCTTTTATCCTTAACAAAATATTTAATACATTATTAAAAAAAAAAAAGTTGCTGCAATTGCCCCCAGATTAGAGGATTGCTAACATCCGCCTAAGGCAGCCTGTGCCCTATGTCCAGAGTACTCATGTCCGAGCCTGGATATAGGACGGGTAAACGGGTACACAGGTAGGAGTATAAAACGGACATGGCACGTCTTTTCGGAAAAAAACCCGAGTGTACTCGGACCGAAATGTACCCGTGCCCGTTCCCGTGTGCCCGTGTACCCGTGCCCGTTCCCGTGTGCCCGTGTACCCGTGCCCGCACCCGCACCCGCACCCGTATACCCGTGTACCCGTACCCATTTTTTAATTTCAAATTTTTCTCTCCTATTTTTCTAATTTCTATTTTCTTAATTCCTATTTTCTTAATTTCTATTTTCTTAATTTCTATTTTCTTAATTTCTATTTTTTTAATTTCTGTTTTTTAATTTCTGTTTTTTAAATTCTGTTTTTTTAATTTCTGTTTTTTAAATCAACAAGTCTGGACTGATACAAGGACAAAACTGCTAGTAAATCAACAAGTCTGGATTGATATAAAGACAAAACTGCAAAAGTAATTACACCAGAATGTAGAGCATTCAAAAATACACATAATTGACACAAATATCAATTTATTTGGATTTTTCTACAGTTAGTTATGAATTTCTAAATTTCAGCTTTCGAAGAAACTTTAAACATCGATAACTTTAGCTAGGAAAGTCGGATTTGCACGTATGACCACTTTTCGGAAAGAGGGAGACGAGACAGATCCGAATATCACCCGAGGATTGCCCCCGAGTATTTAAAGTGTCAGAATTTCAAAAAAACATCGTTTAGTGCCTCAAAAATGTAGTTTAAGTTTTCGTTCGACAGTAGACGTTGGATCAGCGATTTTCAAAGTGGCTTAATAAATAGTAATAAAAATCAGAAAAATATAAAATTTGGTCTCCAAGCACATTTCAATATATAGATCACATCTAACAGTTCATATCGATTTTTTGTTTTTAAAAACGAAAAAAATGACTTATAAGCATATATTCTCATATGCTTATGTAAGTAGAGGAGCCAACCTCTAGATTATATATACATATACATATGCGGTTCAGATCGACTTATAAGCATCTAACGGTTCAGATTGACTTTTAAAGTAATTGATTTAAGTAACATTGTTCTAAAATAATTAGTAATTTTGATTTATATTTAAAGTAATTGATTTAAGTAATTGATTTAAGTAATTGATTTAAGCAACATTATTTTAAAATAATTAGTAATTTTGATTTATATTTAAACTAATTGATTTAAGCAACATTGTTTTAAAATAATAGTAATTTTGATTTATAAAATATATTATCAATTTAAAATGAACGTTTAGAAAATATATTATCAATTTAAAATGTAAATTAAAAATTTCGAGATATAAATAAATTATGAAACTATATAATTATAATGAGAATTTGAAAATAAAATAAAATGACTCGTGTAAAGAAATAAATAAATACATTTGTACATAGCCGAATAAATATACAAATTTTCGCAAGAATAATTTATATATATAATTTACAAATTTTATTTATTTAGGGATTATAAAGATGTGACTTTATAATTTTATGTATATATATATTGAACTATTCATATTTTAAAAGTCGAATTATAAACAAGTAATAATATTTGTACAACACCGTAAAAAAACACAAAAAAAAACAAAAAAATAAATCCGAACCGTTCGGCCCACCCTGCCCGTCGCGGATACAACGGGTACGGATATAAGATGGGCATAACACATATTTAAAAAAAAAAAACTATAATATTCGATATGTAGTACCCGTCTATCTATAATATCCGTGCTCGATTTCTACTCATGTCTGTGCCCGAATATATCCGACCCGCTCTGCCTCTACTCGAGCGCAAAGCACCACCCCAAATTCTCCGCTGAGGCGCCTGAGCAAAGTGCAAACGCTTTCTGTCTCTGCAGTAATATTATAAGATACGATCTTCAGATTTGACAGGTAAGATGATGATATATAGCCTATGCGGCATCATCTCCGGTCCAAAATAAATTGTAAAATGCTACCTTTTTTGGTTCAAAATCCGAAGAGAGTTTCGTTGATAGAAAAAGTCACAGTTTTGTTACCGATATTTTTAAAAATATTCAAAGAAAAAAAAAAATTATTAAGAATAACGAGCTCAAATTTTAAAAATGCCCAAACTGTCCCATCTTTTGACGGTCCGAATTTTTTTTTTAAAAAATTTTTTTTTTTGCAAATCAAATTTGCACATCTGGTTAATATAGCAAAACACCTTCAAAAATCGTGAAAATTGACCGACATGCAATCTTGACATCGTCGAAAAGGACTGTGAAGTTTCATACAAAATCTCCGAAACAGGTCTTGAGATATCGGCTCTCAAAAATTGCCCGAACTGCTGAATATTTCATTCTGAGCCCAACTTTCCACATCTGGTTAACATTAGCTAAACACCTTCAAAAATCGTGAAAATTGACTGACATGTAGTCTTACATCGTCGAAAAGGACTGTGAAGTTTCATACAAAATCTCCGAACAGGTCTTGAGATATCGGCTCTCAAAAATTGCCCAAACTGCTGAATATTTAATTCTGAGCCCAACTTTGCACATCTGGTTAACATAGCAAAACACCTTCAAAAATCGTGAAAATTGACCGACATGTAGTCTTGACATCATCGAAAAGGACTGTGAAGTTTCATACAAAATCTCCGAACAGGTCTTGAGATATCGGCTCTCAAAAATTGCCCGAACTGCTGAATATTTCATTCTGAGCCCAACTTTGCACATCTGGTTAACATAGCAAAACACCTTCAAAAATCGTGAAAATTGATCGACATGAAGTCTTGACATCGTCGAAAAGGACTGTGAAGTTTCATACAAAATCTCCCAACAGGTCTTGAGATATCGGCTCTCAAAAATTGCCCGAACTGCTGAATATTTCATTCTAAGCCCAATTCTGCACATCTGGTTAACATAGCAAAACACCTTCAAAAATTATGAAAATTGACCGACATGCAATCTTGATATCATAGAACAGGAATGTGAAATTTCATACAAAATATTGGAACAAGTCGTGAGATATTGGCTCTAAAAAATCTCCCGAATTGCTGAATATTTCATTATGAGCCCAATATTTCAACAGTTGTGATAATTTTTGAGAGCCGATATCTCACGACCTGTTCGGAGATTTTGTATGAAACTTCACATTCCTGTTCTATAATGTCAAGACTGCATGTCGGTCAATTTTCATAATTTTTGAAGGTGTTTTGCTATGTTAACCAGATGTGCAAAGTTGGGCTCAGAATGAAATATTCAGCAGTTCAGGCAATTTTTGAGAGCCGATATCTCAAGACCTGTTCGGAGATTTTGTATGAAACTTCACAGTCCTTTTCGACGATGTCAAGACTGCATTTCGGTCAATTTTCACAATTTTTGAAGGTATTTTGTTATGTTAAGCAGATGTGCAAATTTGATTTGCAAAAAAAAAAAAAAATCTCGGACCACCTAATTTCTGGGCGGTTCGGAAAAAAAAAATATCGAACCGCCGAAAAATAGAGCGGTTTGGACATTTTAAAAATTTCAGCTCCAACCTTGTTATTCTTAATAATTTGTTTTTTTCTTTGGGTATTTTTAAAAATGTCGGGTTTTGTTACATGAGATTAGACGATTAGCGTATGTGAAAAATATACAGTTAAATAAAATAAAAAATTCACAGAAGTATGTGTATTATATGGACGCAAATTAATCATCATTGCTTGATTAGAGTGATATGAGTCCAGTGATAGTTTTCTCTGTATGCGTATCACAACCGAGAAGGCACTGAATTCAAATCAGACCTGGAACTGAATCAATCGGACCAGAATAGTCACTCATCAGCTGAGAAAATACTGAATCAAATCAAACTGGAAAGTAAATCAATCAGTCCAAAACAGTCACCTCTAAATATAAAAAGAAGAAGAAAACCAGAGTTCTTCTCATTCTACAGCTATGTCCCAGATAGCTAACGACCTGCCATGAGTGTCTTGCGGCCCGCCGCTAGTAGACAATTTAGGTTGCTTTCTTCATATATCTGTGTAAAAACATATTCCCGGTTGTAATTTGATCCTTGAAGTATAACTAATGAAAATAAAGCAAAATAGCAATAAACAGAGATAAATATTTGGATGATAAAGCAAAATAGCAGTAAATAGAGATAAGGAACCGAATTCTCTGTCTCCTGGGAGTAGAAAATTCCTGCTCCCAGAGTCACTGTTGGTGGGCCATAGTTTAAAAATTAAATGTGATCGGCCCTATTTAATAGTGACCGGTCTTACATTTCAGTGACTGAAGGGATAAAAAATTCTTGCACCCGAGTGAGGTGCAGGTGATCTCCTTCCCAGAGATAAACCGCCAAATATAAGTATGTTTGCGGCCTATCGCCTAGGTAATAAATTAACAACCAACCAGCGAACATAATTTGTCAAATTCAATACAGAGCCAAAACTTTAATCAAAATTGAAAATAACCCTAATTGTTAGTTCATAAATCTTCACAAAAGACATACTTGATAGAAAAAATCAATACCCGACAAGATGAGTTTGTTGCAATGAAAGAAAATGACAAAAAAAAGTGCAAACATCATCAGCGAAAAAGAGACTCAATTTTAATGGAAACGAACGACAGAAGCAATAAAAATAATTATCGTAAATTAAATTTGAACAGCGTAGAAAAATGTAAGGTGTATGAAGAAATGAAAGAACATACTAGCGAGAGAAAAAAAATAAGAGGCTAAAGAAAAAAAATTAAAAGCGCGAAAAAATAAGAGACGGGTCAACTTTTTCTGAAGAATATTTTTGTTTTTTATTATTTTAATCAGAGATTTTACTATAATTAATTTTTAGAATTATTATGTAATGGGTAAAGATGAAAGAGTTTTAAGAGTTCAGAGACAAATTAGATATATTTAAGTGTTGTGGGGGTATATAAAAATTTAGAAAAGTCTATAAAGATATACCAAAAATTAATCCTATTTTTTGTTAGAGGAGCATAACCATGCTTTTAAACTATGAAGTCATATGTAAATGAAGATCAACATTTAATTTTGTTATGCTACATATGAGAATTAATTTTACAATACTCATAGTATTTTACCGTACAATACATATAAAATTACTTATGAACAAATTCTTTTTTTTTTAAATAAATAAAAGTTAATTGACTCTTATTTATTGTTAGTGTCTCTGTTCCCGTCTTTATATATGTCAGCACTGTTAATCGAACAGAATTATAAAATAATTTAGTTAGATCATAAACTCAATATTTTGTTTGTAATTAATTTTTTATTATGAGTACGGTTGTACAACCATTTCTTTCCAAAACCTGACCGAAAAAATAAAAAAATCCAGTGAATTTTTAGGGAGTATATTTAGATACCATGAAAAAAAAATTGCAGCGCCTTTCATATATTTAAAGAGACGATTTCCATTATTTTTGCGAAGCTTTGTAGTTGTGACAACACAAACGCCACAAAAGATATATTTCCATGAAGTATTAGAAATTAAAATTATTATTATAATAATCATAATAATTAAGGCCTTAGGGGCCTAGTAAGTAGTAGGGGCAGCGCAATAGTAACAGAGCACTATTGGGTCTTTGGAAAGGGAATGAGAATTATGGTGAAGAGATCCACTTGATCTACTAACTTCTTATCTAAAAAGAATCATTTTTTATTCTTCTACTTTCTAATTTTCGACGTATTAATAATAATATTTAAAAAAATTAAATCGATGATATTATTTTTCAAAATTTTCAAAAAATAACATTATCACGGTGAATTATTACACTCACAGGAGAAATAAGCTAATAAAAACAGTCGCATTGATGGACTGAAAATGAATCATTACGGTCATATTATTTTAGAAATTTAGGAAAAAATAGTGATATGAGTTTAATTTATTATTATTAAGTGATATGAATAAAATCTACAATTCTGTTCTCACAGACGTGAATACTTGTATCAGCATATATATATCAGTGGTTTGAGGTTAGGTCCATTGTCTATTATGTTATCTGCATATTTTTAATTCAGTAAGAGGAGACAAATATGTCTCATTCTTGCCCATAAAAAGAGAGGATGATTTCAATAACAGATAATGTATATCAATTTAGATGCCGTATCCATTGCCAATTAGCTATTATGTTATAGATCAATTTAATAATGAACATATGATGCATGGACAGTAAACAATTTTTGTTGTTTTTTGCTGGAAAACAAGAAAGTAGGAGGACACGATGTATTCGAACAACAACAACAATAATAATAAATTGTTCTTTATTTCATTTTATGCGTAGCAGTACTAGAAAATTGAGATTAAAAAGGCTTAATTAGCTAATGTACTGTACTCTTTTTTTTTCACAAGAAGACTGGAAGATATGAATTATAAAGGAAAAAAAATGCTAATTGTTTGGCGCTTAATCTGTTTCAAATCAAAATCTGTTATTTTTTTTAATAAAAATTTAGTGTCAGGAGCTTCAAAATTCGTTTAATCAATCTAATCGTCTTTTATTTCTTTTTTAAAAGGCCGTTCATTATAGACGAGGTACGTTGTTAGATTTGAAGCTTACATTTGATGTGCAAAAAAAAAAGAACAAGAAATATATTTTCTACGTCAACCTTTCTCATAGTTTTTCTCTTGTTGAGATGTTAGATCTATGATAAAATAATTAGATAGGAGGAAAATATGTTGTATACTTGTCATTTGTCATTAAGAAAACTGGTGTTTTTCAGACGAAATATTGCACATTAAATTGTACTGAAATTTTTGTTGTTTTCTTTTGATCTTCTTTCAAATTCAAATGTGTCAAACACCCCTCTGTTGGAAAATGGAGTTACCCATGACACTTCAGGCCTTTTTGGGATTATTCAAAATACTTGGCGTGCCTCTAGTAAATTACAGGATATCCACATTTTTTTCATTTATATAATAGGCCATTAGTGGAATGGTGGCTGCAAATATCGAACTTGGCAGCATTGTATTATCAGCTCAACAAAATAAAATGGGCCGGGTCCGTATGCCAGATATTTTTGCTTACGGGCCATAACGGGCCTTGATTCCTGTACGGACAGAAGTTAAAAAATGGTTATTCAAATCATGCAAGGGATACACGGGCTTTATAAAAAATGAAAGCAAAAGATACAATGGTATCAAGAGGAAAACCAAGAGTAATTTCCCCTGTAGCGGGTATATAACACCAAGCATTGTATATCCATCTGAATGCCCGCAACACAGGAGCTCTTTTCTTAAATTGCACTCAAAACCTTTCCCTGTTCGATAAAAGGGCATCCGCAGCCTCTCAGGGGAGGAACAAAATCAGACAAAATTCCTCTGCAATTTCGATCGATGAGAAGTGAAGTATCAGATAATCCGATCTTCGTCGCGTCGAATCCGGCGATTCTCTTCGTCGTTCGCCCCCTTTTCGCGATTGCCTTCGTTTTCTCTTTTATCGCTCTCAGTAAGCGGTTCATCCAGAACTTACAATTACGTCCGATTGTTCTGTTACATTACTTATTTAGAGATAAATTTTCAATGGTGATTCTATAAAATAGCTGTCTAGACATTGTTTACATCGTAATTTTAATCCTGTTATCTTAATTAGTCCGTAAGTTATCATCAGATTTTTCTTTTGAAAACAGAAAAGTCATCATCAGGGTTATGTTTAGAATTTGTGTATTTTCAATATGATCAGAGTTATGTTAGTAGATGATTTTCTCTTGATTAATTGTAACCTAGTGCAGTAATAGAGGGAAATGGTGTTTTCTGTCTTTGTCAAAGGGTAAAAGAAAATAATTATTTTTATCTGATTCTCGCATGGAAATTTCAAATTTATTCTCTTTCAGTGAGCACTCAAAATTATCAAAAGAAATCTACTCAAATATAAATCTTGGATTTGATTCAGGCTGGTTTGTGGCATGGAAAACAGTACTGGTACATGTACCAGTGGTACAAGAAATATTTGGTCTACGCAAGAAGAAGTTCAAGCCTAAGCCACCCACTCGACAACGAATCTCACGATTCTATAACTCTCAGTCTAGTTCTAGGTCTCGCTCGCCCTCCCTTAAACCCCCCTCCCTCTCAAACCGTGGTCTCTGTAATGTGGTTTCTTTTTTAATAAGGTCTTTTTAGTACTGTTTCGGTCTTTTTGGTGTCAAGTTGAGGTTATATGGGCAATGTGGTTGAATTCAGGGGGGTTGAAATCTATTTATGACCAAAATAAACCTAAATCCTTATTGACAACTTTCCATGTATAGTGTTTAACATTGATTGTTTATATGAAAGCAGTTATATTGATATTTTGCCTACCATTTTTTTATATAGCGACTTTTTTAAAAGGGAGATTTAATTTCAGTATTTGCTGAAAATTTAGGGAAGATTCAAAACGTTATATTATTACTTCTTAACAGATACACACACAAATT
Organism: Carex sylvatica; assembly: GCA_964058845.1. NCBI lineage: Eukaryota > Viridiplantae > Streptophyta > Magnoliopsida > Poales > Cyperaceae > Carex > Carex sylvatica. The sequence goes on from CAXKVR010000028.1 coordinate 345,586, forward strand.
TAAGTGCAAAAGGTACTGCTGTATATTTTTTTTTTATGAGCGGCACACGCCACTTATTTTATTCTACTGAAACAAACTGTTTTTACATATATTTACATATGTACGTTCTCCTAGCCATCTACTAATCTACCCCCTCTAGATATGATTTATATATGTATAATTACAGAGAATTTGCTTTGCTTGGCTAATTGCCCGGCATATCTCCTCAAAATATTTGTTACTTTTATCAAATAAATCATTCATGGCATTAGTACCTGACATTGTATATGTCTAACATGGCTTTGCTTTCAAACACTTTCAGCAGCACAAAATCGGAGAACAGGGGCAAAGGAGAATGAACTATTGTTGATGCACGGTTCTTGGCAATTACTTTGTGTCAAATTGTATTTATCCATTTTACATATCTTTGATATCTTCAAAACTTCAACTTATGTAATTAGTCTTTGGTAGGAGTACATGTATTCCAAACCAGTTCAATTGAAACATGCTTCAATTCCAATTTCTGCTTGAATAGTTTGGTACATATTTGTAACAAATCAATCAAGTACCTCACAGAAACCGTACGCTCTCAAATGTTTTCGGGTCAAAGGAACGAAATTTTATAATGTTTGTATCCTTCAAATCAAAATAACAGAGGTGCGATAGCCATTGTTAGAAGCTCGGATCATTTTGGCACGTTACACTGTTTGCAAGTGTCAATCTTTTTTAATAAATATTAGAAATCAAGTCACCTAACTATTTAATATTCACATAGAATTATTCCTTCTGGATTTTGAACTTATGACCTCTCAGTTTGCAGGTATCAATCTTGTTTGTCAAAAATGCGAATCACATACAGATTTTGAATAGGATTTGCACCATCTCATATCCTCTTACTAGAATTTTTATTGGCCGTTAATATTAGGATGAAATTGGTGAATGCTTTCTATATGAGGATGGAAAAGGCAAGGTTTTTTGGGAAAGTTATCGGACAAGGCGGGAAGAGCTGTACCTAGTTAATTTGGTCCAATATAGAACCAGTAATTGACGAATTTGTCTGTAGGCACTGTGTAATATGTAATATTTAGAGAGCATACTGTTTATTTAGGTCATGTTTGGTTGCAATAAGTGGTGGAATAAATAATTTATTCTCTACTTATGGTGTCAGTTTGAAAAGTACAATATAAAGAGTAAGATTGAGTAAGAAGTGAGTTACAACGGAGTAAGTTAATTCACCTCTCACGATGGTTTAGCTTAATTACTCTGCTTGTAGAGTTCAATGTCAAAGATTTCGGGTGCAGATTTTAACATCAATAATTTTGCTCAAGGCAGCAACGGAGTAAGAGAAACTTTTTATTTGGACCATTTTGTCCATGTTTCAAATTTTTTTTAATAAAGCAACGTCTAATGAACAATCAACATTAACGGAGCACTTAATTCTTCAAATAAATTAAAAAGATTTACTTCCTCTAAAAACCGATGAAGTTAATTTTCTGAAAAACGATGAAGGTTACATTTACCTTTTGAAATGCGGACATAAAACGAATTTTACTCTTTTGACATAATGTGAATTAGATAAACCGATGAAAATATTATATTATTCCTTCTTAGTTTTTTTAATTATTAGTTAGTAATAGATTGTTAATTATCAATTTATTATATAACAAAATATATTTATTATGTATTCTATTTATTTTATGCAACTATGTCTACAGATTTATTTCAAGGAAAAAAAAAAATAGGCTAACTATTGAACATTAAAAACAGTAAAATGGTCTTCATAATAGCAAAAAGAGCATGACAAAAGAAAATTTTAATATAACCTCAGTATCACACAAATTATAGATTTTAACGCAATAGCAAAAATAAAAAAATTACAATTGTTATTCCTAAACACTTTAATTTAACAACAAATTTTTTAATAGAGTTTCGTATGAAAAAAATATTATATTAACAATAAAATTAAAAACTAAAAAATGAGAAATTTATTCAAATTAGGCATGATAATAACATTATTCTTAATGATCATTTTAAAATCTTCAATTTTAATTATTCACCGCTTCATTCCTTATTGTTTTTTCTCTTTCATCTAAAAGCACATCTTGTGCATTACGATATTTATCATCTCTATCACATTGTAAAACAATATATTTTTCTGGCTTTGAACCACAAATATAATGCATATCCTTTATCCAAGTAAAATATTCTAGCACCATTGAGTAGATCTTCGTGATGTTTTGTACTTGAAATTGAAATTGATTAATTCAAATATTTCGACCTCTTGTTCAAATGAAGTTGCCAACTCATCAACATCTGTCTATTAAACAAAAGAATATATAAATAAATAAAGCAAAAAACAGTGAATAGTTAAATTTTATAAACAATTTTCAAATATTTTTTTGTGTTTGTTTGTTATCACGTCATAATGTAATCTATTATCAAAGCGCTAAACTTTTTTTTTTTTTGAATGTTTATCTAAAACTTATGTTGTCAGCTTTTATACACATCTAACCTTTGAAATAAAAATTGACTAAATATTTAAAATTACCTTTCTTTAGAAATTTTGAAAATTGAGAGTTGACTGGAAAAAAAAATGGTGCACGAAACTCAAAGCAGATTTTTTTTTTTCACCAACAACTTTTTTTCTTTATTAGAAAGAGCCAACTGAGATTGGTTGCTATTTAGAAATTAACAATTGATTATATATAATTAATGAGATGTTCATTAAAAAAAGTAACAATCCATTTATTAATTTTCTTTCTCAAACTTGGACAGAATGGTCCAAACAAATTTTTTCTCTCACCTCCTTGTTGCTTTGAGTCAAAAATTTGTTGTTAAAATCTACACCCAAGATTTCTCTCTATTCTTTTCTGATTTCTCTATGTTCATTAGTCAATAATTTAAGTCACAACTTAAGTAACAAGTTCCAACTAAACAAGAACAACTTAACTCATCTTAGCTTGAAGTAAAAGATTTAATCCTCTTAAGTAGCAATCAAACTTGATTTTAGTGCTTTTGCTTTTTATTGTACTATATTGTTCAGCTGAGGCAATAAAATTGTCAATGTGTTGTGCATTTACTTAAAATGGAAGTTTCTATTTCAAATTTGGACACTTTCATTTGGAAGAACATCAGGTGTCCCATTTGACAGCTGTATTCAAGCAAACCCATCCTAACTCCAATTAAAGTTGGATGTCCTTGAAATAGAATGAAAGTCATAAATTTTAAATATGACAAAAGATCGACATTTGTTTACGTTTGGATTAAAGTTAAGACTTTTCTAGGATTGTTGGAAAGATGAATGTTAAGTTTTCGAATTTTAAATGTCGACAAAAGATGATTTATTTAGGTTTCAAATATAGTTTCAAGGTTGTTGAAAGATGGATGTTTCAATTTTAAATATTAACAATAAAAAAATCATTTGTTTAGGTTTCAATTGAAGTTAGATTTGTTTTTCGGGGTTCTTGAAAAATGAATGTTAAGTCTCAATTTTAAATATGGACAACAAATTATTTATTTATGTTTCAAACATGCAATTTAACAGAAAATATATATTAAAGACAAAATTCAACGCATTAAAGGCATATTAAATTTTTACTTCAAAACAATTAATAACAATCAAATTAGTTCATTTTGAAGCAAAAATTTATAGAGGCAAAACATTGGTAACGTTTGTAAAACGTTGGTAACGTTTTTCAGCTTGTTCAGTTCATAAGTAAGAATTTGCTCATAATACTTGCGTAAATTCAAAATTTCTAAATCTTTGTTATGGGGAACAAAGCGTTATAACGGTGCTGACAATCGTTGTAACGTTTCATCCTCAAATAGGTACAAATACTTGTGAAAGTTCAAAATTTTCAAGTTTGTCAACTGTGTGAAAAACGTTATAACGTTTTTTGAAAACTTTTTAACGTTTCAAAAGAGCATGCACACCAATTCATCTGAAAATTCTAAGTATGACATCTATGAACAAAACATTATAACGTTTTTCAAAACCATTGTAACGTTTTACGGTCATATACTTGCAAAATGAAAATTTGTAAGTTCTGAGCTCTCACATACATACAAAAAGTTATAACGATTTTACAAAATGTTGTAACGATTCATGCTCTCAAAACTTATGAAAATTTTGTCATTTTTGAAGATGTCACATATGTGAAACGTTGGAACGTTATCTGAAAATGTTGAAATATTTTAGAATATCAAAACATCTAAAACTTAGCAATATTATGAGAAAACTTTCAATATGAAAATATTGGTAACGATTTAAATAAATTCACACTCTTCTGAAAATTTGGATTTTTGCAAAATGGTCTGTTGGAGTCAGAAATCAAACGTTGGTAATATTTTAAAAATGTCTATAACGATTTAGGGTGAAAAGGTGTTATAAGTTGATCCGGACTCGTCCCTTCTCCTTTCTCTCTCTCACGCCGCTTTAACTTTCCTCCCCTCTCTTAACCACTCTGCCATATCTCTCTCTTCTCCACTCCAATCCAGCCATTTCACTCAACAAAATCAAGAAATTCTTCTTGATTCCACCTCTCCTCTCTCCCCTCTACTCATTTCTACTCTCAAAAATCACCATCTCTCTCTCTTTTCTCCTCTCTGCAAGAAACCCTAACCAAAACCCCTTCTCCAAATCTGGCCATCCAACCGTTCGATCAACAATCCAACTTCATCAAGGTGTTTCTTTCGCTCTTCTCTTCTCAGATTGGTGTTTTATTCTTTGATCGGTAAACCCTTAACTTTCTCTCTTTATCAATGGCTCCAAAGAAAATATCCCGAAATGAATCGGGTCAAGGCAGTAGAGGTTACGTACAACCAAATTGGGTTATTCACCGATCCAACACTTACCTATTCAAAAATGCAAGAGCCCACCACAACTTCATGGATCAATTTCAAACTAGAGATTTAACTCATTGTTTCTATTTCGATAAATCCACGATTACCTTCTCTCCTAAAGAGGATGACAAATTACTTGAATACATATTGTGACATAATGAATTTTATAATAAATATTTTATACTGACTGATTGAGTTAAGGCGTTAAGAATCGAATAATAAATATAGAAAAACGGTCCAGTGCGGATGGATGACCCGCACTGCGGGTGGCTTCACCCGCACTGGGACAAGTTCCTTAATAAACGGCTGCAATTTCCTCTGGGTGCGGATGGTGGTGCGGATGGGCACACGCACTGCGGGTGAGTTCTGTACTCTTCTGAAAATTTCGCTAAGTACTGAATGCGGATGGGAGCATCCGCACTGGCCTCAGTGCGTCCGCACTAGGCTCGGACATTTTTCTGCGCCGTGAGTGCGGCTGGACGGATCCGCAGTGCGGATGATTGATCCGCACTGGGGTGTGTGTTTGTTATTTGCGCAGTGAATGCGGCTGGATGGATCCGCAGTGCGGATGAGTGATCCGCACTGGGGAGTATTTTTGGCTATTTTTGCTATTTTTGAGGGACTTATTTGCAAAATGGATAAACTAAACATCTTCTCTCTTTATTTTTATCTTTTTAATAAATAAAACATTACATAAGGGCCTATTTGTAACACACATTTTAAAGTTTGGTAATATTAATAAAATGGAGGGGTATATTTGCAAAATTCCAATTAAATATCAAATCCCTTTCTTCTTCTTTCATAATTCGGTGGAAATAATTAACTCAAAACCGTGAGAGCTAGGTTAGGCCGAAGCAAAAAGGGAAAGAGAGAGAGAGAGAAATTGAACGCGGAATTTGATCGAACTGATCGGAAAATCGAGATTCGAGCTGAATTGACGATCCTTGATCGAATAGAAAGCTTCAATTTGGTATATATTTCTCCCTGGTAATTTCTTGAAAAACCCTAATTTATTCGAGTTATTCGATTTGTCATGATTTCGGTTGAAATTTGTAATTAGGGTTTCGTAATCGAGTTCTAGCTCGATTAGTTGTTAATTTATGATAATTGATCTTCCTTTTCTCTTGGAAACCCTAATTCAATTGATTTGTTATATTTTGGTGAAATTCGAAGTCGAATTTGATTTGAAACGTTATAACTCGATAATCGGATTGATTTGCTTGTGGAATTTGGAATTGAACTAGGGTTTTGGGGTTGGATTGAAATGGAAATGAATGGTGGTATTTTGTGTGTGAAATTTGGGAAATTCGGGAATTAATCGAGTTATAACTTCGTAAAACATATCGAGGCATGTTGTTTATTCAGAACTACCGATTGAATTGGAATTCGAATTAGGGTTTGGTAATGGTATAAATTATCGGATATTAATCGAACGCGTTAATCGAATTAACATGTAAAATAGGTGGTAATCATACGAGGCAAAGGATTTCTGGGTCGTTCGAGACGCCTGAGCCTTAGTCGAGCGTGCTATTACTCAGGTGCGGGGTTTCTGGACTTGTCTGATAGTTTATATTCAGAAATTAAACTGTGTTTTGATTCATGTAATTAAACTGTGTTTCGATTCATATGCATTGCATTGCCCAAATAAAGTGAAACTCGAATTGTTTAAATCTGATTGATTTGCATGCTGGTATGGTTATTATTTGTGTTGATCTGAATGATCTGATTTTGGAATTAAAGTCACCGTGCTTTATATCACCATCGGTTGGTGGATATGGTATTATGGTCATCCACCGTGATGACATCACCCAGGGGGTGAATCCGGATTTGTCAAAGTCTAATGCATTGACGTTTGACGCTCAGTGTTCTAAAGCTTTAGATCGTCTAGCCCTCGGCAGTTCCCAGTACCGGTTGGGACGAGGGGTAAGTGACTTTGTATTATGATTTTGGTTATGGGTGACTGTGTATCGGAGGCATTACCCAGGGGGTATGCGTTTGGATGGTCATTTGGATTTATATGGATTTTCCGGATATGAATTGGAACCAGACTTTTAATTAAACGGTTAAACCTGTAACTACAGATGAGTGTCATGAGAAAAGGTTTTACCTGGTACAGCCGTCTGTAGGTCTCTGTAACCCTACAGATGAGTGGGAACGAATTGGGGTCCAGTTTGGTGGAACATCTGTAGTTACTACCAGATATTCTGAAATCGAGTTAAACCAAATATTGTGTGCTTGAATTTCATCCTGGCAATTCCTGATTTGTGATTTCATTTGAATAAATGTTGTCGGGTTTGTGCATTTATGTTTATATATGATTATAAACTGATCTGAGCTTTATTTGTGTTTACTTTTTGAATATAATCTGTGATTGCAAGTCCAGGGACGATTTGTGGCAATTTATCGCACTGAGAATTCAATTCTCATCCCTTCTTTTGGGTTAATTTTTCAGGTACCGGTTCGGTGGATCCGAGAGAGACACGAGGTCGGTAGGCCTGGTTTTCACCGCTGCTTAGCTGTCTGGTATTTTGACATTAGAGACATGTATATATTTATGTTTTGATTATATATATATATTCTCTATGTCATCCTGTGATGCGTATCCATCGAGATACGGGTTTTGTATGATATTACCTGACCAGTTGGGATTTATGAACTGTTTTTCTTAGTTATTTGTTTGTTTGTTTGGTTGTGTTTTACTTTCTATTATATCGTACTTGCCTTGTAGGCATACGGGCAACCGTATGTCTACGGCAGGAGGCACCCGTCACGCCTCGTGGGGCCGCGGGGTGTGACACATATGCTATTGGAATTGGGGACCCCTTCTCAAGTGTAGTGAACCATACATCGATTTACTAATCCGAACCTTCTATGCAAATCTCGAATTCTCCGAGAACCCCTTCTTTCTTTCTTTCTATGTATGCAGAAAGGAGATAGTACTCTCACTTTCAACCATAGCACAATTCATTGAAATCCCAAATAAAGAGGAAGAAAATGTAGAAGAAGAAGAAAATATGGAATAAGAGGAAAGTGAAGAAGAAGAAGATGAGGAGGAGGACTATGAAGAAGAAAATGATCGTGACGAAAATGACGACGAGCGGTTCCTTCATATTTTTTTTTCTTAATTTCAAAACTAGAATTCACTAATTTGGTTGCTATGCTATGAACTTATCTCTTAGGTTGCATATTTTAATTTGAACTTTAATTTAGCCTTAAATTGATGTTTAAATTACTTAACTTGTTTTGAATTGCTTGATTGTGTTATGTTATGAATTATATAATTTCTTAACTTGTTAAGGGTTAAATTACAAAAATATTGGATACATGCATTTCTTTACTTTGAATGCTTAGTGATTGTTGTGATATGCATGAGATGTAGAAAATTGAATTCAATTGCAATGAGTCATATGTGATATGCAAAATTGTTAAGATTTTGATTGACAATTCTTGGTTGAAAATTGCTCTTTGAAATGGATGTGTCAAAATGACTTGTATTTTGAAAGATTAATTCATCAATTTATATTACTTGAGATTCATCATTCATACATTACTAAACTGAGGGGCAGTACATATTTTGAGGGGGAGCACTTTGGAAATGTGTTTTTTTTTCTCTCTTTCGTCGATTTCCAAAAATGAGGAGAAATTGGTACCAAATGCTACACATGCAAAATAACAATTGGGTAAATCAAATTGAAAAAAAATTGATTTATGCACTTACTCGCATTGTATGTTTTTGCAAATCGTCAAAAGGGGGAGATTGTTGTTCTAGCAATAATCTTTTTCGTCTATTTGACTAATTTACAAAAAATATACAATTATTGAATTTTATGATTTTTTATATTTTTAGAGTTATGCAGGTTCAAGCTAATTGGAATTGCAATATGGATTGCTTGAACTGAAGAAATCATAAAGACACTTATCAAGATTTTAAATTATAATATTTTAAACTTAGTAAAGTGTGTTTGATGTTGTTTTAAAAGGATACAAACGTTATAACGATTTAACCTGTAAGAAAACGCTAAGGGACAGCTTGATCAAACACAGATTTAACCTCAAACGTTACAGACATTTTATAAACGTTGTAACGTTTTAATTAAATTTGTATTTCCAAAAATTCTGTTTTTGATTAAGTTTTACAGAGCCAAATCATTTAAACGTTTTATAAACATTGATAACATTTTGATCGATCTCACAGAAAAAGAAAATCTAAATTCAAATTGAGCTAAAATGTTATAACGTTTTATCAAACGTCTGTAATGTTTTAAGTCAAAAAGCTTATTTTAGAACTGTCTCTATAAATATACCTTTAGGCTTCTCTCCAAAGGTATCCCAGCCGACCCTAACATTTCAAAATGAGATTTTTCTGTGAGTTTGGTTCCTCCATTGTTGATTGAGCTTAAAACTTTAATATCTCTCAAACAACCTCAAACCCAATTTACTAATCTTGAGTTAGATTAGATTAGAGTGAGATTTAGAGTGTTTCTCTTGAGATTCTAAACTTGAGACCTTGTTCTTTCTTTGAGTTGGCCGTGTGACTTCCCGAAGGTTTTGTAAGGGCTCACCAGTTCACAAGTTGTAATCATTTCTCGTTGGGTATAGAAAGACGCACCTAAAAGAGGTTGCGACGCTCCGGAGACGTAGGCCTTTGATTTGCCGAACTCCGTTATCACCCCGCGTGTTAAATTTCTCTAAACTCATCTATTTACTTTTAATTGAGATTATTTTTAGTTTTTAGAGCAATTAGTGGTGCACTTAGTATAACATATATATGTATATATAGAGAGTGGCTAATGTGCATTCGGAAGCATATGGCCCGAAGTGCTTACGGTCCAAATTTGAAATTTCAAAACTCAAAAAGTCAATCCGAACCGTTCATCTTGTTCTCCATATTAATATGTGCTTGGAGACCAAATTTTATATTTTTCTGAATTTGTTTACTATTTATTAAGTGTTTTACAAAATTATTGATCCAACGGTGGCTACTGATTTTACTATTTTGTTAAGCCACCGTTGGATCAACAATTTTATGAAATACTTAATAAATAGTAAAAAAATTAGAAAAATGTAAAATTTGGTCTCCAAGCAAATATTAATATGGAGAACAAGATGAACAGTTCGGATCGACTTTTTGAGTTTTGAAATTTTAAATTTGAACCGTAAGCACTTCGGTTCATATGCTTCCAAAAGCATATTAGCCACTCTCTGTATATATAACATATGTATATATGTAAATGAGTTTTATAAATAATAAAAATGAAAATCCCATTTTCGGAATTTTCTTTTTCTGATTTTGAAACTAAAAACTGGAAAAAAAAATTCTGGAATTGGATACCGAAATTTTTTTTTTCTGGTAATTGATGCTAAAACAAGAAAAAAAATTCCGGTTCGGATAGTTTTGAAAATACACCCAATGTTTAGTTATTTTAAAAAAAAAAATTATTTTTGGATATAAATAAAAAAAATCGGAAATATAGCATATATAAAGCGTCCGTACTTAGGTTTTGCTTTTCATCTTACCATGGTCACTCAAATGCTTGAGGTTATAAAATGTCTTTATTTGATCAGCATTTTTTCGAAAAATAAAAAATGTTGCCAATATAGAAGATCTTATAATTTTATAAAAATAAAAAAAAGCAAGAAATTGTAAGAAAAAACACATGGAGGGCATACACAAAATGAAATTGGTAATATGGTGCATTTCACACAAAACTGTTTCTATTCCACTAGAGCAAATAATTGAAGATAATGATTTCGGAATAAATTGTTCAAATTCCAGCAGGAGTTTAAAAAAAAAAAAAAAATTAGCCATATTCAATCGTGAACTCTGCACGAATATTAAAGCAAAAATGATGAACTCTGTCCTTATGAGAGAGAATGAAATTATTTTTTAAAGGATTTCATCCTTCAAAATTTTAAATGATGCTCTGCTTCAGTGTCTTGTAACTTCTTGATGTGTTGGCATTTTAGACAGATTTTTGTAGGGTTGATATTAGATTTAAATCATGCAATCTCACATGGAATTAAGGATGATGTCTTAACTACTAAATTAGACATCATTCTAAACATTTTAAATATGCTTTTCATGTATGGCTGGTTTTATTAACAAAATTCACTATGTATTTACACTTTAATCAATTTTTGCTCTGTTTTTCCGGATCCGTCATGTGTAGAGACTTTCTTACGTTTTGAATTTTCTACAATACATGTTTTCATTCTCAAATGAAATATTTCTCTACTTTATTTTACATATGTATACTAAACCCTCATAGATTAAAATTCCACATCTGCACCGGTACATGCAGTACTAAAATTACGGGTGTGCAAGAAACAAAAATGTCCAAGTAGAAGTAGCGGCAGATGTAGGAGATCTTAGAGGGATTCGTATCCTTTCAGGTACCGTAGAGGATTTCCTTCACTTTACGGTTTGAGATTAAATCTCAGCCAGTTTAAAAATCGGACTAGCGCAAGAGGTGGGCTAGCACAGGTAGAGGTGTTTATCGGTTCGGTTCGATTGAAATTGAATCGAACTTGACAAATTAAAGTTATAATTCGGTTTTAAAAATAGAACCGAACCGAACCGAACTAAAATTTTATTTCGGTTTGTTCGGTTCAAACCGAAATATATTAATTTTTTTATTTAAAATAATTTATTTATAATAAACCGAAATATATTAAGAAATAAACTAAGATATTTATAAATAAACTAAGTATTTAAAGTAATTAATTAAAAAATAAACCGGGATGGTTCGGATCAAATTCATATTATATGAAAGTTCGGTCGGTTCGGTTATTTCAGTTTTGAATTTTTTCAAACCGAACCGAACCGAAGTTATAATTTGGTTTTGAAAAGCTAATCGAACTGATCCAATAAACCAAAATAACCGAACCGTTTAAACCAAATTAATTCGGTTCGATCCAAAACCAATTAAACCAAACCATTTGAACACCCCTAAGCACAGGGGCCAGTTAAAAAGAACGGTCCATATCTACAATTTGTAAAAAGATTCCCTTATCAGATAATGGAGAGAGTGTCAATTCATCTTAGGAGTGGCTAGAATTTTTTTCATAAATTATAATTAATAAATCAAAAATTAGAAAACCAATATGATTTTTTTTTTTTACCACAAGGGCGAACGGTCCGTTTGGTCTCTAAAATTTTCTTTTCCCAGACTGAACGAACCATTCGGTCTCAATATTTTTTTTTTTGCATCTGCAGCCACAGAAGATCGCTTCCTGCGTTTTTTTCGCTCGGTCTCTCTGTTTATTTAATTTTTTTAACTCGACTCATCTTCTCCCTTTTCTGCGTCGCACTTCCTCATTTTTTTTCTTCCTTCATTCTTCCTTTTACTTTCTTTCTCATTCAATTTTTTTTTTTGAACTCTCAAAGCTTATGTAATTTCTATTGTAATTACATAGGTTTGTATAATTTTAAAAGGAGAACAAGAAGAGCTTCAGATCTACAAGTTTCGTTAGGTATGTATTTAATTCTTTTATTTTTAAGAAGAAGAAATCAATCGTCTGTTGGAGGAAGGAGAAAGATGGATATTTATATTAAAAAAAAACATGGAGACCGAATCCCTAATTCAATCTCCAATTAAAATTGTCGGGCCAATAATTACACTTGTTCAGTCAAACTACTAATAATTATTTCTTTAGAAAAAATAAAAAGTTTACTTTATCTTTACATTGAAATTATTTCTTCAGTCAAAAAAAAATTGAATGAGGAAAAAAGTAAGAGGAAGAATGAATGAAGAAAAAAAATGGGGAAGTGCGATGCAGGAAAGGGAGAAGAGGAGTCGGATTAAAACAATTAAATAAACAGGAAGACCGAGCGAAAAAAAATGCAGAAAGGGATCTTCTGTGGCTGGAGATGAAAAAAAAAACGTTGAGACCGAATGGTCCGTTCGGTATGAAAAAAAGGAATTTTGGAGACTGTTCGGTCCTTATAGTTTTTCAAAAAAAAAAAACAATCATATTGGTTTCCTAATTTTTGATTTATTAATTATGGTTTATGAAAAAAATTCGAGTGGCTATGTCCTTTATTATAATTTGAAATTTTGTAATTTTTCCATGCATCAATATTTTTAATGTTATTAATTTATTATAAAATACTGGATCATTTAACTCCGCAATCTCAAGTTTCTAATTATGCCACTGTGTTCAAGCAAAACTATCACTCAAAAAAAGAAAAATAATATATCTTTCAAAAATCAAACATGACCAACCATTTCTGAGGAGAACACAACATGACACCTTGTTAGTGACACAAACAAAATCTTAATCAGAGCAATAAAATAGTCAAAATCCAACTAAGCATTCAAATCTAAGCTTCTCCAAGCCCCAACTGCCTCAAGAACAATTCAATAATTTTCTTTCAACATTAATTATTTTTCCTTCCCTAACAAGCATGTATCATCAACCTAGATAGATTATAATAACCTTATATTGTAAGGTTCTTTTTCAAAATAATTTCTCAGGACGGCTATGGTACAATTCTAGAGCTGTCAAAGTTATCTTTTATATGAGTCAAAAGTGTAAATATGCCAAGAAATCTGTGACATGTTTTCCCTAGTGCTTTGCTACGCATACCCAAATAGACCCCTTAAATTTCTCGCCGTCAGCACTTTTTCAAAAATTGGACGTGCACGGTGCACCTGTTATGTTATCGACTATTTTGAATCTGATCGATCGTACAATTGCCTATTTATGCTAAAAAATATATATTCCAAAATAAACTATAAAATTGAATTTTTATTTTAAAGCATCTAAATCGACTATTTGATGTGTATAATTTGATTAACGAACGATCGATGTACCATATTATCTTGCTCTATAAGCAACCTTGTACTAAAAAAAAAGTAATTTATTTTGCTCTATAATTGCTCTTACAAGTAAATTACTCCAAACTTGACGTACCAGATCAAATGATCAATACCTCATTTGGAATAATGGTACTTAAAAGTAAATTATTCGGAACCCAATGTACTAATCCTTAAAAGAGGTATCAATATCTCATTTGTAATAATGGTTCTCAAAAGCAAATTATTCGGAACGACGACGTACCAATTTTTCAGCGGTATCAATATCTCATTTAGAATAATGGTACTTAAAAGCAATAATTGTCTTTCAAAATTAGCCTACAAAAGGAATAATTGTCTTTTAAATATACATTACTTGGAAACTTGATATACCAATTGTTTACAAAATAAACAATTAAAGCGAATAATTGCTATTAAATAACCTTGACTGTACACATGCTTTACTAATAAGACAAGCCAACGGAATAATAAATCATTGAAATAAAAGTTAAGAATAAAATATATAATAGTAAGCATTAAGCAAGTATCACACAATTTCACTTTTGTCCATAAAATTCTAAATTTTACGTTTTGCTACTTTACACATACACACACCTCTCTCTATATATAGAGATATCATATTTTGGGAAATAAAAATGGTGTTTACTTTCTGTTCATATCTCTATTTTTAAAGTTTAAACAGTTGATTCGAACCTTCCAACATTATTTTCATATTAAAATGTGCTTGGACACCAAATTTTACATTTTTATTATATTTTTTTCACTATTTGTTTAGAAATTTTAAAAATCACAACTTTTTATTAAATAAAATAATAATTAAAAATTTCAGAAAACAATGATTTTCAAATATTCTAAAAAAAAATTTAAAAAAATATAAAATTTGGTCTCCAAGCACATTTCAATATGAATATCATGTTGAGAAGTTCGGATCAACTATTTGAACTTTAAAAATAGAGATATGAGCGGGAAGTAAAACATCATCAGTGTGTGTGTATTGTGATATGTATCAATTTGGTCATGTAATTCATCTGCACAAAAAGAAGAAGAAAAAATAAAAAATTAAGGAACGATCGTCAAACAAAACTGATAGTCAATTTATTGCGTGAAATATTTTGGCTTATAGAGAAAATAATATCATGGATCAAATTGTTGAAGGATGAACATAGAAAATTCTCAATTTTCAGGGATCCAAGATGAAGATACATTATTTATACTATCTATCTTCAGGAGTTGCTCCACTGTTCATCTCCAAATAGGATTCGCAAATCTTACTATTGTCATTTGTTTTAAGTTTGTTCAAGTCAATAAGCGCATAATTTCTCTCTTTTCACAAGCACACATAACTAAGATGTGAAACGGCCGCTCAGAATCCTCGTACACTTATGGGCCCCACCATTTTCCTGACTTAGCCTCCTTCTCTAATCATGATTTTACATTTTTGATATAATGATTGTAATGGTATCTGTCATAAATTAATTAATTATATATAAATAATTTGAATTTGTACTTGAGGAGGATCCAATTACACTCTTTTTTTATGACACCGGATTACATTTTATTTTTATAAAATTCAAACAGTCAATCCAAACTGTTCAATATGATGGATACGTTAAAATGTGCTTGTAGATCAAATTTTATATTTTTCTGAATTTTTTTACTACTTATTAAGATAGGTACAAAAATTCAATGGTCTGAATATAACGATTTTGTTAAATACTTAATAAATAATAAAAAAATTAAAAAAAATGTAAAATTTGATCTGGAAGCACATTTTAACATATCCATTATGTTGAACGGTTTTGATCGACTATTTAGAATTTGAAAGTTTTGAAAATGAAAAATATAATTCAGTGTCATCAAAAAATAGTGTAATTGAATCTCTCCTCTTTGTACTTACGCCGGTGGCAAGTTTATGTGAATCACAAGTTTCTACTAGAAACAATGAAATTTCAACTAATTGAATTGTTTGTGAACATCACCTCAACAAAAAAAAAAATCATTTTAAGAGACTAATCAGAACACCAATTTACTTGACAAATGGTTTTTTAGTTCAGTTATAACGAGAACAAGATATTGAAATAAGATTTTATTTTTGTGTGTTTTTTCAAAATTTCATCCTCGTTCATCTTGTTGCGAACCGAACTAAAAAAAAAAAAAGTATTCGACATAAACATTTGGCTCATTAAATAGATCAAAATTGATAGTTATTATAAATGCATCATGTTAATTAATTTATTGTGCCTATCCATTTGCAGCACATAGGCAATTAATTTATATAAGACCACAAAAGAAAATTAATTCCTACATAGTTTGGAGAATTTTTTTGATAAACCATAATTAAAAAAATTAATTTTAGTAATCCAACATGATTCTTTTTTTTTCCAAAAATCACAAGAACCGGAGGAGCCCTCCGGTCCCATTATTATTATTATTATTATTATTTTATTTTTTTATTTTTTGGGACCGGGTGGCTCCTCCGGTCCCAATTTTTTTTTTTTTTTTTTTTACACTTTTTCACAGTTTTTTTCATGCGGCGATCTGTGTAGCATCTCTATTTTTTATGTATATGTAATATGTGTATATGTATATGTATATGTATATGTATATGTATATATGTATGTGTATGTATATGTATATATAATAAAATATAATATATGTATATGTATATATATGTATATATAATATAATATAATATATGTATAATATGATTCTAAATTTTTTTTATAAACCATAATTAAGAAAATAATTTATACTTACATACTTATATACATATATTATATTATATTATATTATATATACATATATATACATATACATATATTATATTTTATTATATATACATATACATATATACATACACATACATATATACATATACATATACATATACATATACATATACATATACATATATACATATATAAAAAATAGAGATGCTACACAAATCGCCGTACGGGAAAAAATATAAAAAAAGTGTAAAAAAAAAAAAAAAAAAAATTGGGACCGGAGGAGCCACCCGGTCCCAAAAAAAAAAAAAAAAATGGGATCGGAGGGCTCCTCCGGTTCTTATGGTTTTTGAAAAAAAAAAGCAATCATGCTGAATTAGTAAAAATAATTTTTTTAATTATGGTTTATCAAAAAAATTCTAGTTTGGATGCTTAACTGATGATTGGAAGCAAAATAAAGTTTCAAGTGGCGTGCAATCAAAGGATGGTGGTACGGAGGGATAAAAAAATAATTGAAATCAGAAGAAACGAGATATACCTTTTGCTATTTATAGGTAGGTGCATGTAGGGATGGTGGGCTTAATGATGATTTTCAAGAGAGAATTTGAATAGTTATGGGCCCCAAATCATTAGAGAGAATCCTACTTATTGTTGCATCTCAAAATATTTTAGTTGTGTGAAAAAATGTTTCATTTTAATACAACTCAATTGAAAACTTTTTTTACACAATTTATTTTTTATTCATTTGAATAAAAAATAGTTTCGTTTGAATTTTTAGTAGGATTCTCTCTAATCGGCCATTTTTTAATAAAAAAAAACTTAACTTTAAAAATGCACCTACATGCTATTTTTTTTTTTTTTAAATGTCTCGACCGCTTGAATCTGTGGTGGCCCAAAATTTTCAAAAGACCGCCCCCATCACGGGTGGGCCAGACCACAAGCAGACTGTCCCTGCCCGGGGCGAACCACATCCCTACCAGACAGCCCCTGCCTCGGACGGTCTGCTGTGGATCCCTATAAATTTTTATTTTTTCTCTCTCCTGCCTTGCTCCATTCTAAAAATCACTTACGGAGAAGCTGTGTACAGTAATTAGCGAAAAATTTGATGATTTTTGGCGATTTTAAGGTGACTGCTACATGTAATTTTTTTTAATTTAATTAGTTTATATAATTAGTCATTGATTACTGTACCTTTAATCTATAATTACTGTACATTTAAGAACTGTGGCATTTACTGTACAATTACTATAGCAACAAGTATTTTTTTTTGTTTATTTTTTTAATTAATCATTTATTACTGTACCCATTATAATTACTTTAATCCTTATAAAATTATTTTTTAAATATAGTTTGTTAAGAAAAAGATGTTAGTTGCACTGTATGTGGGCGGCAAGCTACAAAAGGGTGCAGATGGCGTGCAGTACACAAAAGAGGCCGCATTTGGCTTCGAGGTTAATGAAAATACTACATTTCAGGAACTTAAGCAGCTAGTATACGAAAAAACTGCTGTAAACCCCAACATGTATGAATTAGAATTGACTACACGGATTGACAACTCACAAAGGGGTGGGGTGGGGGGGTAGACCTTACTTTGTAAAGTTTCCAATAACAATGAGAATTTGTGGAGAGTTATGTACACTCAATTTGAGTCTAGTAGGGTCCCGGTAATTGACATATATTCGAAGAGGGTTCCCTGGGCTGGGGTTGGACCTTCAAGTGCGGCTAGGGCTGGACCTTCAGGTTATGACAACTCGGGTTATCACAACCAAGGGTACCACCACCACTCCCCTTATGACAACCAGAGGTACCACAGCCCCGGTTATAACAACCTGGGGTACCACATCTTCCCTGAAAATACTGAAGAGTTACCACCACTACCCAAATAGGCACCTATAATCCCTACATTTCCATCTATGCCAGAGTCAGTACCGGTACCCGTTAATCGAACTGATATTGATATTGATGTTGATCCTATTGATGCCATACCAGAAAGAGATTTGGAAATCTGATGACTTATCAGATGGTGATGCAAATGTACCAGGTTTATCCAGGGCAAAAAAATCTTGATTAGAGGTCGGGAAAATAAGCATCCGGCCACCATATTCAACGATACCACAGCTTTCGAAGAGGCAGACATTAGTTTCTTTGGTCCTCGTGTTAAATACAATCACGAACTTGCCGCAGGGAAACTTTATACCAATATAGATGAACTTATAAAGAAAATCAATGAGACTCATGTTCATGGCAACTGGGAATGTAAAATACAAAAAGGGATCGAACAAGGTTAGTTGTGCTATGTAAAACTCACCCGCGTTGCGAGTTCCACCTTTTTGCAACCCCTACAGGTTCAGGGAAAGCATGGATAATTAAGAAGTATGAACCACCTCATACATGCAAGTCTGTGTCCACAAGGACAGACCATTCACGGCTGACGACATCACTAATTGTCGATGCAATTGAGGAAGACATTAAGGATGATCCATCGATAAGTATCAAGGCGGTGGCTAGGACTATCAGACACAAATACAAATATGTAACCCCAAAATACAACAGGCTGTGGAGAGGTCGTGAGCTTGCGATTTGCATAATATTTGGCAGTTATAAGGATTCATACGACTATCTGGCACCATTGCTCTAGGCCATGGCAAGTACAAATGCCAGAACTGTATATGAGCGGTGGCATGACCCCTTTTATGACCGAGAGAGAGTACTAATAGAGGGAGCTCAATAATTCAAGGGCATAGCATGGGATTTTGGGGCTTGTATCCAAGCTGTGCCATACATCAGACCCGTTATCAACATTGATGCATGATTCATGTCTGGACGTTACGAGGGGAGGCTACTGATAGCATGTGCATATGATGCTAAGAATCAGTTGTTGCATTTGGCATTTGCAATTGTTCAGAAAGATGATGGTGAGAATTGGGGATTTTTTATGCAGTTTTTAAGAACATTGGGGAAAGATTTTTCTGTGTGATATCAGACCAGCACAAAAGAATCAAATATGTTTTGATCGTGAAGAATACAGTTGGTCAACACACACTGGCCAGTGTGTGCACAGGTTGTGTATGTAAAATACTGCGGAGAACCTTTTCAAGGCAACCGGAGGCGACGATTGGGTTCTACAAATATTTCGACGAAATTGCAGAAAAAAAAGCCGAGAAGGGTGGTAGAGATGACTAGCAGTTTTGCAAAGGTATATATATTTCAATTGTTTACTTAATTATTTTATTTTCTTATTTTTTGGTGTAGTACATGCCAAAGGTAAATCTCTACTTAATGAAGGTGGGCAAAAATAATCACAGAGATGTCAACAAAGATCCAGCATACGAGAAAATATATCAATCCCATGATGGAGATTGGCGTTAGGGAATTATGATCACCAATGGGTCCGAGTTGCTAAATGCAGTCTTTAAGCAGAGTCGGATGTTGCATGTGGCTGCAGTTGTATAGAATACATTCTACAAGTTAAATGTCTGGTTTCAGAAATGGCGTGCTAATGCCGTAGAATTAATAAGGAGGGAGCAATCATTTTCAACAAGGGTGGAGGAGAAACTAAGACAACACAGGAACAAAGGTGCAACTATGACCATGATCCCGATGGAGAATGATATTACATAATTCAAAGTGCAAAATCCAAATAAGTACGTTCCTACCAGCCGTAGATCAGATGGTACTATGGAGTTTGTGAAGAGGGCTTGCAAGTACGTAGTTAAATTCGGAGATGGCAGGGAGGTGAACTGTACATGCCAAGGACCTCAGCTAGCTCACATACCTTGCAGTCACGTGATGGCGGTATTTCGAGTGAGGAACTTCTACGAGGATCACTATGTCGCTGATATGTATCGTACCGATTACCTTGCTTCCACTTGGGGTGGATCTTTCCATTCTTATCCCGATCAGCATGAGTGGCCTGCATATGTCAGTGATAGAATACTTCATTCAGAATGATGGATAAGAAAGGGGAGGAGAAGACACAAGCGTATTGTAATGACCATTGTACAAAATTAATTTATAATTTTATTATATTAATAACTGAATTGTATTTTTATGTTCAGATGCCATAAACAAACATAATTAAAGATAAAATGCTAGAGTTGTTACTGAAGCAACTGGTAGAATACAACCACCCCCTCCTGCGAGCCAATCATCTAGTAGCTAAGCATCTACAAGTAATGCCACACCTGCAGCTGGTACCAGAAAATCTAGTCATTTTTTTGGCATATTGAGACGTAGTGGCAGATAAACTTGGTATTTTGCTTGTGTGAACTTTAAGTGTATTGTTGCGCTTTTAATTGTATTGTTGAGCTTTTTTTTATCTAAATATTTTTGTGTTTTTGTTATTTTTTATTTTTTATTTTTTGTTGTTATTTTTTGTGTTGTTTTAGTGTAGTGTTTTTTGTTGTTGTATAAATACTACCATAAACAATAAAATATATAACATTAATTGTTAGACAATATGATAAAATTCATTAAGAAATATCTTACAACAGAAAAAACTAAATTGATGAATTTAAAACCCTACTTCATAAAAACCGGCTTGTTAGCAGCTGGCTTCTTATCAACTGGCTTCTTACCAGTGACACCCGACGATATGCTCGCCTTACCAGTATAAGTACACAGAACAAAGTCATCGTCTGATGTTGGAGGGTCTTCATCAATATTTTTTTTTCAGATCATATCCGTATGAATTTTCTACAAAGTCATTGTCATCCGTATTTTCAAATCAAATAGGTTGCGGACCAAATATTTTCCTAAGAAAATAGAATTTACAGTGACATTCTCCTTCCTCAATACTGTCATTTCCACGATTGGACCCTCATCTCGCTACGCTATGATTGGACAATGCAACTCTGTTCCTATAGTTCATTCTGTTCAACAACAAAATAAACATAAAATAATACAACCCATATACAATATAAATACTACAACATATATTAATAAAATTCAGATACAATACAAAATAATACAATACCGTCGAGTCCATAAAATGAAATAACATAAAATTCATATAGCAACAACCAGTTCAAACATAGCAATTATACAAGACGTTAGAGTTCAAACATAAAGTACTACAGCATAATACAATTCAGACTAAGGCTTACGAGTTAAGGAACTTGCTCCCTTCTTTTTCTCAGCTCAACGGACGCACGCAGGATTCTCCCACTCAGTGAGACGAGGGTTATTCACCAGATCTGCATACGGGTCCATGCAATTGGGGTCAACAGCTTTGCCACATTTATAACAAAAGAACATATCCACCATATCTCCCTTCACCTCACATAAGCAGCACTATCCCCATCCAGGTGGAGGGACCATGTCTACCTAGCCTTCCATCAGCATCTTTCTAATTGATGGATCAAGAGTGCTCAGAAATTCTTCGTTATTTTTGGGTGAAAACATTCTTTCCAAATTCCTCATCGCATAGGCTTCAGCCGTCCAAAAATTATTAATAAGTGTTCTTTTTTCTTCACGTTCGATTTCAGTTCTTCCTCTATTTTTTTTTAACTTTGGGTGCCATTGTAACTAGGGTTTCAAATGACAGTAATGGGTTAGACTTGTATTGATTCTAAATAGGAATTGAAAAGCTAATTATGACAGTAATTAAAGACGAAGAGTACAGTAAACATAGATTAATTGTACAGGAACCAACGGCTAATTAGAAAATAATTAAAAAATATTTAAATTAAAAAAAAATTAAATTATTTTAAAAAAAAAAAAATTTAATTATCTGTAGCTGTAGTCACCCATAAAATCGTCCGAAATCGTCAAAAAATTACCTTCAGCTCTTTCTCCCTTCTCTCTGCCTTTGAGGTGGGTGGCAGAATGAGTTTGGAGCGAGGAGAGAGAGAGAAACTGAATAAATAGGCATCCCCAGTTGACCGCCCGTGGCCCAGGCAGTCTGCTGGGAGTGTGGGCCACAATTAAAACTTGCATCTAATCAAAAGATACTCCCGCAAATAAAAATGATGAAATAGATACGTTATAACTTAGAGGAGACGGTTTTGATGGAATTGCTTAGTTTTCAACCTTGATTAGTTATAATCTGATATGTTATATTTCGAAATGATAAAATGTAAAGTAGAAAAAATATAAAAGCCAACATGAAATATAAAATAAAACAATCTCAAATATATAATACTACAGTCCCAAAGTCAAAATACTACAGTCAGAACTACATCATAATAAAAAATACTCTGCAATCATTTTTCTCGTCGTTTCCTTCCAGAGGGATCACATCTAGAAGCCGCTTTGCCTTTGCGATCCCGGTGCAGCTACACGCGCCTCTGTATCTGCCTCTGCGGACTCACATCTCCCAAGTCCTCTCCCATATCCTCATCATCTTTCTGGCCAATTCGAGAAATTCGACCATAAACCCTAACTCTAAATTTTTAACCATAAACCCTTACCCTAAATTTTTATTAACATCCCACAATTCAAGCAATTCAAGAAATTCGACAATAAATCCTAACCCTAAATATTTTTACCATAAACCATAATCTTATTTTTTTATTAACATCCCACAATTCAAGCAATTCAAAAAATTCAACCATAAACCCTAACCCTAAATTCTTAACCATAAACCCTTACCCTAAATTTTTATTAACATCCCACAATTCAAGCAATTCAAGAAATTCGACAATAAACCCTAACCCTAAATATTTTTACCATAAACTCTAATCCTATTTTTTTATTAACATCCCACAATTCAAATAATTCAAAAAATTCAACCATAAACCCTAACCCTAAATTCTTAATCATAAACCCTTACCCTAAATTTTTATTAACATTCCACAATTCAAACAATTTAAAAAATTCGATCATTTCGAGCAATTCAACCCTAAACTCTAATCGAATTGAATCGAATCACATTCAACAATTTAATTACATTTAATCCTAACTCTAAACTCTAATCAAATTGGAATAAAAAATCACATTCAAGTGAGGGAGAAGCGAGGCAGAAGCAAGGCACGAGGGAAAAGCACGCGAGGCAGCGACAGTGGCGAGCCGAGATCGCTCGAGATAGAGGCAGAGGGGGTGGGTGTATTGGTGACACCGACGGTGAAGGGGCGGAGGGGGCGGACCCGACGGAGGCAGCAGGGGAGAGAGACAGAGAGAGGCGGAGGTAGCAAGGGAGTTTTTTTTTTGTTTTTTTGGCGAAGGAAGCAAGGGAGAGACAGAGGGCGACGGGTCGGGGTGGGTTTACTGGGCCCTAGTGGACCGTCCGTGGTGGGGGCGGTCTGCTTCTGCTCTAGTCCGCTCCAGGTCCAGGCGGTCTGGTGGGAGTTTTGGACCGCCCCAAACCCAGGTGGTCGGGTCATATTTAAAAAAAAAATAGCATGTAGGATTCTTTTTAAAATTAAGTGTTTTTTTTAGATATTAAAAAAAATGGCCGTCATTTGGGGCCCAATTCTATTAAAATTATTTCTAATGCTTGTTTTTGAAGTAGAATTTGAAGTATTGAGTTGTTTTGATTATACTGTAATTCTAATGTCCTTATTTATTTATTTTCAATTTTTTTAAAAAAATATGATTCATACGTTGGCAGCTACCTCAAAACAAAATTTGACAAATGACTTTAGGTAAATTTAATAATTCATTATTTTGACAATCTTTTAAAAATAACACTTAAATTCAAAATTCAAAATTATAGACATGATCATATTATTCACATATCATGTCTATAAACTGTGATGAAATTTGTTGTATATTTCAATACATATCAAATAACTTGAAATTTTAAAATTAAAAAATTAACCGTTCTTAAATACATCATTAAATATTACTTAAATTGTATAAAATTTGATTATTAGTTTATCTATATGTCCAATAGCATACCTAAATATTTACTTTCCGATTTCCAATTTTATTTGTGAATTTGTTTAAAAATATACTATCAAGATTATTAAAATAATAATTATGATCACTTATCATCTATAACTAAGTTAACAACATACTAAATGCAAACATGATAAAGTTTAACAGATATGATATTTATTTTCCGACGCATTGCACGCTGATGAACTTTGAACCGGAGTTTTTGACATTAATCACAGTCAAATGTTTTCATAGATGCACTCATAACACTGTATTTTTTTTACAACATGACATAAATTCAATTCTAACTGTCACATTTTAGCAAAAACTAGCATCATCCAGGGGCGAAACTATAAAATCTTGATAGTAAAGGCTAAAATTTAAAATATACAAATTGTGTTTAGAGGGAATTGAATTCAAGCTTTCCACGATCAATACCTAAGCTCTTACCACTAAACTACAAGTAAACATATAATAATTTATAAGGGAGGCTGAACTATATAAAATGTTATAAAAAAATTAAATTAAATTAAATAATAGTATATATAACTAAAATTTTAAAATTATAGGGATGACTTAGTTACCTTTTGAATGGCTTTAGATCCGTTCCTCACATTATATAAAAATAAATAACAATGTTTTCTATGTGAGAGACTGCATATCTGAAATCAATATTAGATTCTTCAGGAATAATCAAATTTAAAATGCTAGAGCTCTATCTTTCTCTAAAAAGAATTACGGTCTCTCGTATATATCTTAGTCAATTTAACAACATCCGGACTATATATCCTTTCAGGTCTTAAAGCAAACCGATTTCATAGTCAATCGGACGGTTCATATATTATTGGAGTCGGGTATATATATATGTTCTTGAGAGACTAAGTTAGCAAACTATTTAAAGTAAGTGGCTCAGCTCGAGAATAAACCAAAGGGAATCCAGAACTATCACAAAATGTTACATCCATCACATTCACAGAGCATTCAATCAACACCAAATTTGAAATTTTTCTCTTTGAATTATCATATAATGGACCACAATCTCTCATTATTGTCAACACATGCATCATCACCCCATGTTCCAAAGAGTGGTTTAAGAACCCGGTTTTCACCCAAATTTAATGCCACCTCGGTACCATATTTTTGTTTTGTTAGTGTGATTTTTTTTTTAATCAAGTTCAGTGAATCTTTGATATAAGTTTAGTTCACACGAAGATTAATTGTTAAAGTCAAAGAGTTACCAAGGAACTCTAATCCAATTTAATGGTCTATTTATTTGGTACTATTAAGTAAATACAGTGCTTTTAAATAAGGTGCCTTAGTTTTTCTACTCTAACTTTTTAAATTTTTAATAATAAAATTCTAAAACCCAAGCAAAACAAAACTAAATAGCCAAATGTAATCTACATTATTTTCTCTACATAACATTAAAAAAAAAAAAAATTGGCTTATTTTGATAGAATTTAAGAATTTGAAAATTGAACACCTAGAAATTATTACTAATAAAAAATAAATTCAAAATACTGTAATTTATTCTACGTGCACACAAAAAAAAAAAAAGTAAATCGCTTTTACAATTTTATTTTGATATTTGAGTTCAGATTTTGTAAAATATCGTATTTTACTCTGTGTGCACTAAATAATAAATTAATAATTCTACAAATTACGAATCCTCTTCTATTATGCAAAAATTGCGTGCCAATTATGAAAAATAAGGGAGGCATTTTTATGTGGCTTATAATATTAGAATTAGGTAAACTTGAGAAAGCGCAAATCTGTATGCAGTAGGCTTTTTTGTCTACACCCAAAATGAGAATAAAAATTAGGAGAAAGCAAACATTGACCGAGAAGCAGCGAATTAGCTGGCAAGATAGCGTTGTTAGATGATTTATTGAGATAAATTCATGTAGCTTTTGAAGAGAATTATTTGTCTTTATTTTTTTATCTCTATTTATTTATGTGTTTACCTTTTTATTTTTTAATTACAATTTAAAAAAAATTATGTCAAACTAAAAATTATTAGTATTCGATTTTGATCTTATATGAATCAATAAGTTGGAAAAATACAACGCCTGTAATTATCCAAATTGGTGTATTTTTGCAGTTTCTTGATAAAAAAATTATGAGCGTTGCTTCATTCAACTTATTGTTTTACAAAACACTTATGTTCAAATGCCTTGATATTTACGTGTGCAGAGAAAAAATAATATAAATTAATTTAACAATTTTAATTTAGTATTTATATTTTAAAATTTTAAGTTATTATAGTTTTAAAAATATAGAAACAATAGAGATGCAAAAAAAAAAAAAAAAATGACATTTGCACCTAAGCTTTTTGCATGGCATATCTGACTTATCAGATTAATCCAAACTGGTTTTCATATAACAATATATCTTCAAGAAAATGTTTTCCTCCGCTGACAGACTTTTGATATATAGGAAGTATACATGCAAATTTCAAAAGAACCCAGATTAACTTTCTGTTAAGTACTACACTAAATAATAACTTCAAAAAGATATCCCATGATAATAAACTGATTGATTGCTTTTGGGACCCATATTGGTCAAAGAGGATACTGGCTCCTTCTAATAAACCCCCTTTTTTAAATGAAAATTGTATATTGTACCCGAAACAGCAAAGCATAGTTGGAGGAAACCAATATTTTTTTTTGGCACATTAACGTTTATTATACTCATAGTAATATAACCGAATTTATGGTAGTATTAATGTATAACTAGATTTCAAGATCATTTTTATGTGTAGATAACAGCAAACTAATTTATTTTGATAAAAGGAACACAGAGTCCCTTGTGTGTCCTTATGGGTACAACATAAGGTAGCATTGGAAATCTATTAATAAAATGGATTTGGGGGCTAGTTTATGATTTGTTTTAATAATTAAAAACGAAGAAGAAAAATTGCGAGTGTGTTGATGACTTTATTCTTGCTTTGAAAGATATCTCAAAAGAACAACAAGCCATCCCACGAGTCGCAAGCATCACACTCTCCAAAAGCCCACGAGCACCAACTCCTTAATAATCATAATTTTTTTTTTTTTATTTCGGCCTAAGATGGGATGGTATTTTATATAGTGTGACTTAGTTTCTCTACCACATCTCTTCTATGGCATTTCATAAAACAATATTGTTTTCCTTAAAAAAAAAAAAGTTGGCGAATAATTGATTTTCGGTATCTTTTTCTAATTGAATAGGCGAATTAAATTAAATTTATAATTATTTACAATTTGTACTCGAATTATTTGTGTATTTTATTAAGTATTCGCAAATAATTTCAAATTATTTGCAAAATTTGAATTCTTTATTTAATCTTTAGAATTTTGATATATATTTATACATTGAGAAGGATTAAAATGCACCATTGGTTTTGTGCCTCAACCATACCTCACGTCTCTATCTCCATTTACAAAGTTCAAACAGTCAATCTGAACCGTTCATCTTGTTCTACATATTAAAATGTGCTTAGAGACCAAATTTTATATTTTTTTGAAATTTTTTTACTATTTATTTAGATAAGTACAAAATTACTGCATCTGGACCATCCAAAAACAGTGATTTTGTACCTATCTAAAAAAATAGATCATATATGTATTATTAAATCAATGATTTAGATCATGCTGAATTATTCACGAATTTGAATTCATCACTATGGCACTAGGTGAGAATTTGCTTCTTTTTTCGGAGGAAAAGGAGCACCCTCTTTTTAGAGAGAGGAAGAGAGAAAAGATAGAACAAGAGAGAATAAGAGATAGAGAGGAGAGGAGGGTCCTCCTATTCTCAAAAATAGAAGGAGATTTTGTTCCCTGTGGCACGGATCACAATACAAGATTCCTGAATAATATCCATATTATACTTGGAGTTATTCATTTTGAACACCTCTTCAAATTATTTTCATATTTGACAAATTGTGCGGACACAATATTTACCTATATTATAAAAAATATAACTACTTCATAATATTCTGAATGTTTTCAAGTCCCTAACTTATCAATGTGGCATAGTGTGATTATATTAGTTGTATGAAAGATATGATGACAGTGCAACTATAACATACAAACTTAATCGTGTGATTCACATTAAAAGTGTACTGAGTGATGTGACTTTTTAGGAATTTTATAGAATTGTGCAAGATAACTAACGAGAGGATAAATTCCCGTGTCGTAGTTCTATAATAGAGATCTATTAACAAATGCAAATTTTTCAAGCGTTGGATCAAAAATTATCTATGAGAAACTACTAACAGATGTATGAATTGAGTTTGAATCTTGATCGCTCATTACAAATTGATATGAAAGCTAAAACAACTCTGTAAATTTTAAAATTGGCTAAATTTGACTCAAACTCTTAATCGTATGGCCCAGACACCAAACTCAAGTTTGAATTACTTTAGAGAATCCACCCCCTTGAAAATTTAGGAATTAAGATCAAATGTAATACCTGACCGACACAAAATGAGATATGATCATCTGTTTTAATCCTCACAAATCTCAAAGCAAACTCTCTGTGATATAATACATATAATACAGCAGGGCATACTTGATTAGCTGCAATTTTTTTGGTCATATTTGGTTGTGAAATAAAATTAATGATGATTAAATTGCTTACTTTATCTTTCTCATATTTTATATCTTGTTTAATAGTTGAATTTACAGTTTAAATTAATTCATCTAGAAGAGTTGATGTTGAAAAATGAATCCTTATTTGTGACACTAGAATTTATAAATGAAGCAAGTGTGGAATA
Organism: Carex sylvatica; assembly: GCA_964058845.1. Taxonomy (NCBI): domain Eukaryota; kingdom Viridiplantae; phylum Streptophyta; class Magnoliopsida; order Poales; family Cyperaceae; genus Carex; species Carex sylvatica. Next base: position 374,526 of record CAXKVR010000028.1, read on the forward strand.
AATTAATTAATTCGGAAAGATAGAGTAACTTACTCCGGATTAATTCATCTCTTAGTCCATTCTACTCTTTTTTTACTTCTCATTTGACGGTTTAAGAATAAAATAAGGTGTTTACTCCGCAGCCAAACGTGGCCAAATTAAGTGCATTTAGTACTGTACATAGGCCACAAAAATCACTGCAACAGAAGAACCAAGAGAATGCTAACAGGGAAGGAGACTAAAAAGTCTAAAAAGAAGATCAGCATTGGGGATGGCGACATGGTTTGATACAATGGAGACCATCATTCCATTCCCCCCTCCTACAACCGAGATTTGGGGGTTCGTACGTACTCAGACCGGTACCATATTCCTGACCCGGTATTGCGTACAAACACTTCGGATTATTAGCCTACGGACCCAATGATGATTCGGATTATGTAGAACCGCATCTAGGAACATGCATTACTTATCAACTAGTGGCAAATATTTATTAATACTTGCATTGTGTATGTATTTTTTTTTCACAGCGCCTCTTCAAATTATTCATCTAATATTTTTAATATATTTATAAAAAAATAATTTGATTTAGAAAATATCAATATTTTGATATGTTATTTGTATAATAAAATAATGAACTATTTACAAATTATTTTTGAAACACAAACTTATTGCTTACCATTTATCAAGTTACTTTAAAAAAAAAAAACTAAAATTAGTTATTCCTTTTATAAAAGAACACAAGAGGCACGTATAAGCATTTTCATTCTCTATTCTTTTATTTTTGTAAAAAAAAAAAAAAAAAAACAACAACACTCGTTCTCCAAAGATAAACAAGCCAATGCTTGGTGTAGTGCACAGATATGGTAAAAAGTGAAAAAGTAGATAGAAAATTAAATAAATTAGGGGGAAAAAAGGAAATGGTGACAAATGGGAAGTTGGCAAGTTGCCTGAGCAGAAAGGGGATGGAAAAACAAAATTAAATAAAAGAAGTTGAGAGCACTTAAAACACAAAGTACTTTGCAAACCTAAAAACGCAATAGAGAGCTCCTTTTGGGGCTTGATTGGGGCACCCCTCTCTTTATTTGGAGCAAGTCTTCTAATTGATATTTCTTTTTAATGACTGATTTGCCCTTCAACTGTTGCTTTTGACTATTGGTGTGTGTTATATATTCTCTAAAAGTCTATTTAAGTGTAAGCAACATTTTAACAATAAAAATTTCTTAATCAGATTGATGTGTGTTATGCGCTTTTGGCTAGATAGATGGTGTGGTGATCAACCTTTACAACATCTGTATCCCCATATGTTTTCTATTGTTGTGGATCGATTTATTTCAGTGACTGACTTTTTTACTTCTTCTCTAAGGTTGGGTTTGGATGAGACAAAGAATAGTGTTAATTTGAATTAACTACTATTTCAAGTTACTATTCTGAACTACTATTTTACGTTTGGATGTATTTGAGTTAGCAAAAAGGATCTATTCTTTGTTTGTCTTTAGTGGATTAGCATGTTTTTCTACTAACTCAACTAAAAGTTGAATTAGCTCACTATCTCAAATTTGAGTTAGCTCACTATTCTCACTAACCCAAGTCTTCATCCAAACACACCCTAAATAATACTTTTAGAAGACAATTAACAGCAATTTACTTACAAGAATGGCATTCTTTGCAAAATAAATTCTTATATTTTAGTTTAGATTCTACTTTAGAAGATAAATTGTTGTGGAAATGGTCAAATAAACATATTTTCACTGTGCATTATTTTTATATGTGGCTAGAATATAGTGAGATCCTAAATAATACTTACAATATGATTTGTTATTAATTCTAAGATATCTCTTAAGATTAAGATATTTTTCAGGTTGGTTGGGGAAAATAAAATTCTTATCAAATTTAATTTACTTAAACGAGGTTGGCAAGGGGCAACTGATTATGTGTTTTGCGGTCAACCTGAAACTAATAAGCATCTCTTTGTTAATTGTTCTTATATTCAACTAATATGGGATTGGATTTCAAGTTTTAATGACTTTACTTTTACATGTACTACTTTAGATGATTTGTGGTTATTAGATGTAGCTATACCTTTTGAGGATCGTTTGTTGATTGAACTATTACGTGGTGATGTTTTATAGATTATTTGATTTGACCGTAATCATATTTGTTTTAATCATTCTAATCCAGCTTCTACAAGGACTTTGTACAAGAATTATTTCTTTAACAATATTTTGGTGCTCATCTAGAAATGATGATTCTGATTTGAACTTGAGTCTCATTCTTTCTTCTGATATTAAGGATCTACCAGATCAGTTACGGATGGAGGAAGAATCAGTTCTGGACCTGACTACGACAATGGATTACAAGAATGAAACAGTATATGCGAGAATAGAAAGTTACTATCTACGAAGGTATAGCGATATAAAGATTTTTTTTCTTTTAGCGACGGTAATATCGACGACGGTATACTAACAGGATACTGTTCCAGCAGTGCAGGTAACACATGAAGATCTGGACCCTCGTTTGCACCTCTGCCCAGAGAGAATTTTGGACATGGCAGCCAATGTCTGACTCCGTGCTAAATAATGACTATAATAGTATGGATTGGATCTTTTAGATTACTGGACTGGGGCTGTTATTTTGTTTAGTTTAGCTATGACCTTTTGTGTTGCTTTGTACTGTTTTACTATTCTGTTGATAATGTTATTTTAATTGTATGACTCTGATGTACTGATAACTGGGTTCAAAGTACCTGCTTTGGATACGTGGTCCTGGTTTAATTGATTTATAATAGAAATCAATGGACTTGTTTACTACTTTTCAAAAGAAAAAACAGATGCAATATTTTGATCTAATTAATATTCATAAATAAAGGTTAAAATATCTCAATTTTTTTATCTTCTTTTTTAAAACTTTAATAACTTAAATTTTAAATGTTAAAATAAAAATGCTACATATAGTCTATACTATTTTCTATATACAAAGAGTTATGACATTTCAATCAAGAGTTTGTAAAAATATTTCAGTCGAGAGCACACTATCAGATGATTGCAACATGTCTTCTTTTATCTTATTTCAAAGACAAGTAAAAAAAAAAGTTGTTATGGGCAAAATATTTTTAGGTATAAAATTCAAGACAAAAGGGCATATTTGTCACAAAATATGCACATCGATTAAAAAAGGGGAATTTCACGTATACCCCTCAAAAACTTTGAAATTACGTATTCCCCTTCTAAAATTAATAATAACATACTTATCTTTCTAAATTTTGAAAACTCACAAATTTATCTATTTTATTGTCTTTTCTATTCATACACATTTTAAATTTAAAAATTACATATTTTACCCTTTATTAAATAAAATAAAAAGTATCTAGCATGTTTTAGAAAAATGTCAATCTTCTAATCGGTCGATTTTCAAGGGGCAAGTGGGTCATTCTTCTACTTCTGACACTTACACAAACATATACTATGATCTCCTATATTTGTTTTTGAAGTTCAAATAGAATCATTCAACATGTGAAGCTCGCATGAAAATATATTTGCAAATCAAATTTTACATTGTTTAAAAAATTTACTATTTTTTTAACTAGATAGAATAATTACTTGATTTGAAAATTCTCGACCACCTAAAAACAATGATTTTTTATAAATCTAAAACAATAGTAAATTTATTTTCAAAAATATACAAATTTGATATGTAAATACATTTTTATATGAAAATCATATTTAACAGTTAATTAAAATTTTAAAAATAAATATATAAATTCATATTACTAGTCGACATGCATTATGCACATTACTATATTAGCATAACCTCACTGAAAAAATGATTATCGGTTAAAAACCATACGGCGGCGAAGTATTCATTTTCATGGATGAATCATGAATGCTGATTTTTTTTTTTAATTTAATATATGTTATCTTGGAGTAGAGTATTGCTTTTACCCGCCCGGGTCGGACCCGATCCGTACCCGCCCGTGCCCGTTACCCGGGTTACCCGTGCCCGAGCCCGGGTATGGGTCGGGTAAACGGGTAGACGGGTACGGGTAAAAAACGGGTAGGGTACGATTTTTTGGTTCAAAACCCGACCAAACCCGGTCCGATTTAAGTCCGACCCGACCCGACCCGACCCGACCAACCCGACCCGGACCCGGACCCGACCCCGACCCGACCCGACCCGACCCGACCCGACCCGTATCCGACCCCGTACCCGACCCCGTATCCGACCCCGTACCCGACCCCGTACCCGAACCCGTACCCGACCCGTACCCGTTAAAAAATTCAAAAAAATTCAAAAAAATTCAGAAAAATTCAAAAAAATTCAAAAAAATTCAAAAAAAGTTCAAAAAAATTCAGAAAAAATTCAAAAAAATTCGAAAAAATTCAAATTTTTTTGAAATTTCGAATTTGCCGCCTAAAAAAAAAAAAAAAAAAAAAAAAACAGAAAAAACCAGAAAAAAAACAGAAAAAAAAAAAAAAAAAAAAAAAAAAAAACCGGACCGGACCGGGTACCCGACCCGGACCGGGTACCATACCCGGACCGCCCTACCCGTGCCGGGTACCACGGGCACGGGTAAAACTCGGGTCGGGTACGGTTTTTGAAAATTATACCCGAGTATACCCGCCCCGAGATACCCGTTTACCCGACCTACCCGTACCCGACCAAACTCGTGGCCCGAGCCCGGTCCGAGAGCAGCCCACTATCTTGGAGTATATGATAGAAAAAGTAGTGATTTGGCTAGTGATTTTTTTTTTTGAGGGTATTTGGCTAGTGATTTGACATGGGAGAGCTGAGCATGCAATGCCTCTGATTCTTATCCTGTGCACTGGGTCCCACATGTAATAGTCGCCGATTTGAAGTATTTGCAAGATTCTTATCCAGTCAGTCAAATTTAGACGGGACTAGGGAATATTCTTTTCTGGTGCATTTCAATAATATCTTCAATATAATAATAATGTTCGATAGTCGATAGTATCCAACAAAAATAGATTACAATATCCCTCTGGTTGGTTGTCTTAAAAAAAATTATTATCTTAGTCGTCTTTTTATCAATAAAAATCTGGTAAATTTTACTTCCATATCGATCCATATAGAAGTTTGAAAAATATGAGATTTAATATATTTTTCATGCAATATGAACATAGAGCAGTTCATATTGCATGGTATTAGTACGAAAAATATGTGATTTGATAAAGTTATGTGATATTCATCTACTTGAATATCTCAGAATTATAGTGCGCTACACCTTGTTGATTATCTGTAACATTTAAAAATAATATATGACATCGTTTTCAAAAAAAAATTAAGAATAAAATCCGGCCATTGTGAACCACAGGGGCCCTGTGAGACGCGAATCCGTATCCTCCCAGGTATATATCTGACTGAACCTAATCGAAACGGACGGCCCAAATTTACTCTTAGCCCAGATTTTTAAATTGTACGAATCTCAAAGCACAAATAATACTCCCCCCCCTGCGCTATCTCGAGTAATCACCGATTGAGAGTAAATCTAAACCGTCTGTTTCGATCAAGTTCAATCAGATACCTGGAAGGATACGGATCCGTGAGACGCTATGGTTCATAGTCGTCTGATGGAGTTAGTTGGTTTTCACATCTCCCACTCATTGCACAGAATTAAATCTGCTGTTATTCTATAGAAACTGTTCGTTGAGATTTGTGCATGAAAAACTTCTTTATTGAGACTTGCGCATGAAAAAATTTGAACGGTTTAAATCAAAATAACAGCAGATTTATTTTCCTCATTGCACGCATTTCGTATTAATTCTACCTTGTTTTTTCATGTCCACCAAAACACTATGAACCGTGACATTGCACTAGGCCATTGTGGTTCAGAACAGCGATGCTCTATGCCGAGATTTTTCAAAAATGATGCCAGAGAATTTATTTTAAATACTATGGATAAAAAAATTTGGAGCTAAACACTTTGGAAATCAACCATGAGTGATAATTAGGAGCAATGTTTTAAAATGAGGTTTTTATGCAGTATGTTAAAAGTTATTGCATACCGAATATGCAATATGTAGTTACATATGTAGATCTTTTTTATTTATATATGTGAATTTAAAAATAAAAATTTATAGAGGAGGGTTTCAATACTTTATATTTGTCATACCTCATTATACCTCATATTTTATATATTTATTTTAAAAGTCCAAATTGTTAATCTGAACGGCTCAACATGATATTTATACTAAAATATGTTTAGAGATGAAATTTTTGAATTTTTGAATTTTTGAATATTTTTTACTATTTTTTAAGAAAGGTACAAAATCATTGTTTTTGCACCGTTCAAAAAATAACAATTTTCTACACATCTTAAAAAATAGTTAAAAAATTTCAAAAATTATAAAAATTCATTCCCAACCATATTTTAGTATGGATATCATGTTGAACGGTTCAGATCGACAATTTAGACTTTGAACATGAAGAAAATGAAGATATAAAATATGAAGTATAAAAAAAGAGGTATTGAAACCCCCTCATATAGAATATAAAAATAAGTATGCAGTAATATGCAGTAATGATATGTGATCAAATATGTAATAATAATATACGGTGCAGTCGCATATGTAAAACTGTATATTAGACTGTTGTATATAGATTGAAATTAAATACACATATACAGTCACATAAACTGTATTTTAATACACTGCTCAGGAGCTCCAATATGCTCAAATTAAAGAAGTTGAAGCAAGCAATGGTATACATACGCCAAAAAAATCCCCAACAAGTTTTCTGCATAAAGACTAGAGAATTAATTGGTGCCCCTCCCTCTCTCTATACATCCCTTTCTCTCTCCTCACACGCGGGCCTCTCAAGCCAAAACAAAGGAAACCTCAAAAGCAACTACCACCCGTCACAAACCAATGAAGCAACTCAATTAATTAGCACCAAAACATAAACAACAATACCCAAAGAATTAACAAAGAGAAAACAAATCAAACTATATCTGTACCCAAAATCCTCTCTCTCTCTCTCTCTCTCTCTCTCTCTAGCCATGAAACCAGTGGAGAGAAGAAATCCATCATTCCCCCCCACACTTTTCATGAACTTTGTGCTCATTTTAATTTAAGCTTTTTCTTCCTCTTAGTTTGTTTGTTTTTAAATGTAATTCTCTCTAAACAATTCCCTATAAATACACCTCTCTTCCCTTTCTTCCCTTCTCAATTCACCCCACCACCACCTCTATCTCTCATTCAAACATGAATTCTTCTTCTTCATCTCTCAACTCATTCTATTCCTCCTTAGCTAGAGGCATAGATGGTCTCGATCGGTCGGCCTCGCCGCACCTCTTTTGTCTCCAGTTCATGCAAAACTCGCTGTCTCTCATTCGTTCGACTCACACCCAACTAACCCAACTCGTCAAACGGCTCCACCTGCCAGCTGGCGAATCGTGGTTGGACGAGTACATGGATGAGTCGACCCGGTTATGGGAAGCATGTGATGTGTTAAAACTAGGCATGTCTGGCATGGAAAACTATTGCACAAATGTAACTCATCTGGTTTCTTTGATGGAGGATTTGATTAGAAATGGAGACTCCATTCATTCACACATTGGTAGACAGGTATTAATTGGGTTTTTTTTTTTTGACAATACTTATATATCTCGCTTTTGAAAGAAACAGGATTTATTTGTCTAGTGCTTTCTGAGAATAATGGATGGTGGTGTGACCTGAGCAATGGATGTCTCCTTTATTTTCTAGAATTGGAGATAACTCAGAACTGTGCTCAAGACTCCTTTGCTTTCATTTTCAAATACACTTTAATATTATTTTCTTTTCAATTCTTTTGTGAAGATACGACCCTTTTTGTTTGTAAAAAGTCTGTAGTTGTACGATATATCTTTTTTTTTTTAAGTAGTACTCTGCTTTATACAAGCACTAGATTCCCATCTTGCTTTTCCTATTTTTAAATTTTTAATTCTAGTTGATGTTTTTTTTTTACATATTTATTTCAAGAGGCTTCTGGTTTTTACAACATACCCATCATTATTATATAGAAGTGGAACTCAGGTTTTCTACATTTTTTTTGCTTTGTGATACAATATTCACCTCACCACCTGCCAATTAATACTATAGACTGAGGTACTAAAATGTAACCTAACCGGCCAATACTCTTGCTTTACTTCCATGAGTAACTTTCTTATGTTACTTTTTTATATTATCTAAATCAGGTTGTTCTTCTTCACAAAAGTAACAATCCGCAATTCACATTTGAAACTTTAAGATTTGCATGCAAGTATAATATTGTCGGTATAAGTAACATTATAACCACAATATGAAATATAGTTTAAGTAGCTTTGCCTCTCATTGCATATAGGTTGCAAGAGCAATAACTGGATGCAGAAGAGAGGCGATAAGTCTCGAGGAAGAAAACCGGGTACTAGCTGAGACCCGTTTAGACATGCTCCCTCTACAGCAGTCTGACGAGGTGTACCCCACCGAATCACGGCTTAACGGGTTCAATGGATTCCGAGGCGTGTTATACGCCATGCGCAGTGTCAGCTCCTTTCTACTGACAATTCTGACATGGGGATTGGTTCACTGGTGGTCCTGTTCGGGTCCCAGTTTTAACGGGTTGAATTCATTTGGATCCGCTTATATGACTTCGATCGAGAGGTTGCATCAACGTGTTCAAATTGAGATTGAGCAGACAGCAGAACGGCCCGGGATATTATTGTATGAATTCCAAATAGTTCGTGCACTGATACAAGAACTGGAGAGGAATGGAGGTGATAGATTGGAGATGAATGAGAAGGTGAATGGATTGAAAATTTGGATAGGTTTGTTGAGAAATGGATGTGAGAATTTAGTTGGCCAACTGGATGATTTATTTGATGAAATTGTAGAGGGAAGAAAGAGGTTGTTGGACTTATGTAGTAACAGGTAGATTTAATTTAGAGATAGAGATATTAAATTAGTGAGAGTGAGAAGGGATTAACATACATCTTTTGTAAGGTTAAGAAATGAGAATTTTACAGGCTTTAAGTTTAATTATGTGGCCTCATTTGTGAGTTGTGACCTTATGAATTTGACCTTTGATATATACTTTTAAGACCTCCTAGAAGTAGAGAGAGAGAGAGGTGTGTGTGTGTGGGGGGGGGGGGGGTTAAAGGGGAACAAGAACACATGGTGTGTTTGTAAAGAAGAGGAAGTGAGAGGTCAGAGAACAGATTCTCTCTAGCTGTAAGAAGTTTTCAGGAAATGGAAAGGCAGTTTTTGTATGTAGGAGATGTGCCTGCTTTACTTGATATGAAAATCATAAATATGAGTAAATTTCTTTTTACTACATATATTTGATTTAAATAAGAACCAATTCAAATCCTCTATAGTGAATTGTGTTTTTTTCTTTTTCTTTTTTTGAGATGAAGCCCTTAGGCATATAGTGAATTGTTGATGAAATTATCAGAATCGAACACACAATACAAGTTTTTGGTTTAATTTTACAGTGAAAAACTGTAACAGAGGTATCTAACCTTTCCATTTCTGAGAAGATTCCTTGGCTTATAAATCTTTTTCTAACAAAAGATAAAAGTGAGCTGCCCCAGTGCAGCTTTTGTCTGATGGAAGTAATTTAATTAACATAGTAGATGGAGAGCATAAAGCATAAAGGTGAAAAAAGGTTTTGTGAAATCACAGTGTCTGTCTCACCAGAATCTACTGCTACAATTTCCAAAGGCTAAGAAAGTCTAGTAATTTTGTATGATTGATTGAATTCTTCATTTGTTAAGATAGAACTAGCAATTCCAAATCTCTGTACTTTTACCAATGTAGTGTTTGTGGGTTTTTCATGTTTAGTTAGCTAGCTTCATTCCATCCAGAGGGCAAAACTTTTTCAGGGAATCTGAGAACACAAAAGTAGAAAATTGTATTGATCCAGCTTCTATTTTGTAATTTCCTCCAATATTTTTATTTTTATTTTAAGAAAAACAAAGGACTGAAACTTCCAACAATATGTACAGCATTACATCAACACCATTATAGGAAAACAACAAACTATGCTTTAAACTTCCATCTCTGAGCAAGCAAAGAGAGCACATTTTTTCTCTCACCATCTAAAAGTGTTTCAAGAGAAGGAAAAAGAAAAGAATCAGAATTCAGAACCACTAATTAAAGCTCAAGTAGTAACTAGTGTACAAAGAAGCTTCTGAAATTGATTGACTATGACTTGTACAGTTGCATCAGACTCTTTTGCCTTCATTAAATTTCACTTCATTTTTCAAAAGCACACAATATAACAACACTGCCAGACATTTATTATTAACATAAATTGCCAGTGCTTTTGTTAATGAACTTGTGGTTCGGTTTGCCTTAAAAGAGAAGTACGTGTGCTTTTTGTTAGATAAAAATGGGAGGATGGGTCTCTGTTTGTAAAGTTCCCCATTTACAAGATGTTATTAATTTGTATAAAGCTGGCAGATTCAACACTTACATCAACAGTTTCCTTGCAAGCAAATTAGATTCAGAACACAACATAACAAGAGTGAGGTCATGGTAGATTGGTAGTATGCAAATTACAGTGGCATGCACTCTGGATTTCTCCGTTTTCAAAGTTCAAACGTTAATCTGAACCATCCAACAAAAATATGCTTGCAAACCAGATTTCACATTTTTTAAAATATTTTTACTATTTTTTAAAACTAATAGAAAATCACTTGATTTGAAAATTTTGAACCATCCAAAAGCAATATTCTACCTATCTAAAAAAAAATACTTAAAGATTTTTGAAAAATATAAAATTTGATATTTGAGGACATTTTCATATGAAGATCAAGTTTAATTGTTCGGATCGACTATTTGAACTTTGAAAATAGAGATATGGATCCATAGCACATGTTGATTCGTAATATGCATATTATCAGAGCCTCACTTGCATAACAATTACTTGCAACAATGATGGGAATGTAAATTTATCACACAATATTACACCGAGTCAGTCAATGTTCGCCACACATTTCACACCAAACCAATCTCAAAATCCGTCACAAAAAACTTATCACAGATGAACAATTTATATTTCCAATATCAAATCAAACATTGTAGCAAAGACCAAATAAAACTTACAAAACCAGCACAGTCACATTGAACAGTACAGTGATGTACTGCAGTATGGTATATTAAAAAAAAAAAAAATCAAAATATAATCCGCCTAACATCTGTACAACAGTTATGAAGTGTTTGGGGAAACTACACCTGACATGCCTACTATCAGGTAGGTATATTTTATGTGTAATTTATAAGGCCGCGTCTTTCCTGCAAGGTAAGGAAGCAGGAGTATTTCGGCCAAAACTAATCACTCATAAAACAAACCTGGCATGGCAAATTGTGAAGCAAATGTGCACACACAATTCGCCAGCACAGCAACATCTCTGTTTTGTTCAAGGCCCCTAAGAAAGTCTTTTTGTAATTTACCATAATCCCTTTGCACGTTACTAGATATTTGGACAGCCCTCAAGAGGAACCCGGCTATTGTTTCAAAATCTCCCTCTAAGCAACCTCTTGTTGTCATAGCCGGAGTACCTAGCAAAATAAAATGCAATAAATAATAAATAGATTGATGATAAGAATAATTCGACAGGTAGTTCAACAAATTAATCTTTAGCATATATAATTCTGAAAGCACATACCTATTCTAACTCCGGCAGGACAGATAGCCCCATTGTCGCCAAAAATCGGGGTTTTATTAACTGATATGTGGCACGCCTCACAAACCCTTTCAAAGTTCTTCCCTGATAAAATATTGCACCAAAAATCATCACAATCAGATTATTTATAATCTGATAGAATAGATAACAAAACAAGTATTACAAAAGGAAGTACCAGTCAAGCCAAAAGTTCTCAGGTCCCAGAGCACCAGGTGATTGTCGGTCCCACCAGTCACCAACTTACAATTCCTTCTAATCAAAGCATTGGCCAGTGCTTGTGCATTTTTCTTCACTTGTTGGATGTAAGCTTTGTATTCTGGTGTGGCCACCTGCTTCAGTGCTATGGCGAGCGCAGCTATGTGGTTGTTGTGGGGCCCGCCCTGCAGGGAAGGGAACACTGCAAAGTTGATTCTCTCCTCAAAATTGTACATGCTCTCAGTATGGGTGAGGGAGAGCCCATTCTTTTTTCCTGGTCTTTTGGGGCCTCTTCGGAAAAAGATTATACCGCCTCTTGGACCTCGAAGGCTTTTGTGGGTTGTCGAAGTGACTATGTCACAGTAATCAAATGGGCTAAGGCATTCCTGCAAAACAAAAAAGTTAAACAGTAACCATCAATAAAGGTTTATTGCATGTACAAGTACCAGAAGCATTCCTGTGCTTGTTTGTATTTCTTAAAATTTGGAAAACTGGAGTTCTACTTTATTCAATTGCCTTTTGTAATTTTAAAAACTTACATATCTGTCAGTTGAAATACAAAGAAATTATTGTCGAAAGGAATTTGGTCAGAGATCCCATATCATTCCAGGTCAAGTCGGGTTTTGGTATCCTATTATTCCCAGCTCATATTTAGATCCTCAGTTATTTTTCATAGTTGGAGTTTATTGACATAGTTGTAGTAATTAAGATATTTTTGTTTACTTAGGCCTGTACCAGTATATACTATGTCTGATATAAGTACCATCATCCTTATTTTGAACCGACAGTAACTAACACTTTAAAAAGAAGAACCCAACAGTATCAGATAATCAGTGCTTGACTACCTTAGCTGCCACAATGCCACTAATGTGGGCCATGTCGCACATTAAAACAGCACCGCATTTATCAGCAAGCTGCCTGAACCGTGCATAATCCCATTCCCTCGGGTACGAACTGCCTCCACAAATTAGAATTTTGGGGCGGTAGTCCAGCACCTTCTCTTCAAGTTTGTCGTAGTCAATGTATCCTGTTTGCGGATTCACTTTATATGGAAAACTTTCAAAAAAGATCGATGCACCCGAGATTCTCTTCCCACTTGGTGTTAGGTAACTGGAATTGATTAAAATTACATTAGCAGGTTGTATAAGTGCAAACTAGTTTATAAAACAATCATGTCTGTCAATGTATGTACGTGCCAATGTCTGTGTGTATTGATTAAAAAGGTTGCGGTCTCAAGATCATGGTAACAGAATGTACCTCTCATAAACAGAACTACAAATTTTTAGTAACTATAAGGTTTCCATTTGCACGTACTTATTTGCTTTGTTTAAGCAGAGGTTCATGCTGGAAAATGAATCAGTGTGCTAAAAAAATAGTCATCTTATCTACACCGGTAGAGCAATATAAAGGCCGACATATGTAAGCAAAGATGTTACACATACCCGTGACTGACATGGCCACCGGATGGCGAATCAAGACCCATAATGCGATCCTTGGGAAGCAACAACCCAGTATAAACCGCAAGATTTGCCGAAGTACAAGAATACGGTTGCACATTCACACCCCACTCATCAGGATCAAGCCCAAAGGCCTTCAGTGCCCTCTCCTGACACCACCTCTCCAGTTGGTCGATGTACTGGTTGCCTCCATAATACCTGGCACCAGGCAATCCTTCAGAGTACTTGTTGGTAAGGTGAGAGCCGAGCACTTCGAGAACCGCACGGCAAACGTAATTCTCTGATGCGATCAGCTCGATGCCGCATATCTGACGCTGTTTCTCTTTATCCATTATAGAAGATATCTGGAAAAATTTAGAAAAAATATGAAATCAAGTGCTGGCTTAGAAATCTAGAAAAAATAATCCATTCAGAGTGTTTATACACCCCCGGTTTTGAGCCTGACTGTATCTAGTACCTAGACAATATCTAATTCCTCAAACAAGTGCAATGTCCAAATTTAAAAAAAGGACTTGAAAATTTTCAACTCACGAAAAGAGCAGCCAACAACCTCAAAAATCCAATATGGTTCAGTATAATTGGTTTGTTAATTGCTTGGTGCTTTTGTTATTTACTGGTTTCAGTAGCTTTACTTCATAAAATTACTACCTGAATTTGGACTGGTATGTACAATGGTTGAAACAGTGTACCAATATTACACTAAGCTATGCATCTTCATACATTAAATGTTTTTCTTGATTTGAACCTTGTATTACTAAGTCTGATCCATTAGGTACTGGACTTCCACTAGGCCAGTGTTAATTACCACAAGAGAGCTCTAAATCTCTGATCAACATTCAATGAAGTTTTCAACTGGACAAAATAGTACAGTGCCAAACAGTATAACCCACTTGTTGGTACAGTAGCGCTGAAATCAAACGAGCTGAGACACTTAATGTGAATAATTCAACCGTGTATTATACAGCCAGACTATTAGAGAAAATTTATAAAGAAATTTTTTTTGATAAAAGGCTTCTTAGCCCGTTTCATTAAAGAAACATAGTATCAATATTACATCAAAAGCAAAGATTATCTTGCAACCAAAAATCATCAAACCCTACTAAACAAAAGCAAGATAACAGTTGCATGGTTTGCCATAGCTAGGCTAGCTAATATTTTACATTTAATTTTTAAGTCCTCCATTTGAGGATGTTAAACAGCAAAGGGGGCAGGGGCATCATCTCCATTTCCGGGGAGAAATTTATAAATTCATAATTGTGTAATTAGTAATTACCCATACTTTTTTGAAGTGTTGACAGGTTCATTAGTTAACATACCTCGGGATCAGCAACATGAAGAGGTTGGTTCCCCCATGATCGAACAGCCGCGTTGCGAGATTGGAGATCAGGCGCTTGCTGCCTCACCGGCCGAAGAGAGGAGGCCGATGAAGAACATGAAGAAGGTGAATCAGGCCTCTTTCTTTTCTTAAGAGAGATTGAGTGACCCAAAATGCTGAATCCACCCCCATTTTCCTCTTCATCCGATGAGTATTCCATTGAATTCAGTGATTTGAAGGGTTATGCGTGCACAAAAAGGTACGATCTGGACAGTAATAACTGGCAAAAATAGTAAAATCGGCGCTTGAGAAGTAGTATCAAAAAAGGTATATTTAAAATTTATTCAATTCGGAAGAAAAGAATTTAAAAACAAAAGAGAAATCTTACAGCAAATTAAGAAGATGAAGAAGAAAAGCAGTAGCAACAACAGAAGCAACGACAGAAGCGGTGGCAACAGTCGCAGTGGAAGTATCGGAGTCTAGGGTTAGGGTTTGTGTGAGGGTGAGTTCCCATTAACGGCAGAAGCGAGAGAAGGAACAGAGAGAGAGGAGAGGGGTTTCGAAATGTCGTGAAGCCGAGACGAGACGACTAAAGGCGAGAGAGATCGTATAAAACTAGGTGCAGATGGGATGAATCTAGACGGATCCAAGGGAAGGAGACGTAAAACAAAGACTGATCTTCTTTTACTGTTTAGACGATAACTTATTTATCCCCTCGTTGGGGTGTGCTCCCTCGGCAGATTATCCTCTGCGCAGTTTTTTCGTGTGGAGCCGTACTGTTTTTTATATTTGATCTGTTTGTTTTTGATCGGACGAATCATAATAAAAAAGCTATTTTTTTGAGATCTTATCTGATCCGTCCGATCAAAACGAACGAACCAGATTAAAAAAATTTTACAGCTCGGCACGAAAAAACTCCGCAGAGTATAGCATTCCGTGCTCCCTCCGTAGGTTCAGATATGGTCTCATCTCTTCTCCAGTTTAATGTTAAATTGGACTGTCTTTTATTCGAATACTAGTGAGTAGCTTATACTCTTAAGATAAGACTGAGGTTATGCTGTAATTTGAATTAATATTTTTATTTTTTAAAATTTTCAAATTTTATATGGTTAATTTTAACAGTTTAATATGATTTTTATATAAAAATATATTTGTTGACCAAAGTTTTATTATTCTTTTATGTAGGTAGAAAATCACTATATTTGAGTGATTTAAAATCTTTAGATCAAGTATGGTATAACTCTTAAAAAATATGATTCTTTTGTTTTTTCTCTATACGATTACATAACTGATTATTATCATTCAGATGTATTTAGTGTTTCTAAATGAAATGTGTTTGTATGCAAAATTTATCTCATACAGAATTTATTTTACATAATATTATTCTCTTATTTATTATATATTATGTTTCTTAAAAGAGGAACAACGACAACAAATTATATTACAATTGAAATCAAGTATTACAATAACGAGTAGAACTAGGGTATTCTTAAGTTCACCAAGTATTTTTGCAAACTCAACTCTAAAATTTATCGAATTGTTTTCAAACGACGAATTTGAACTGTTAAAACTCATCTACCTTACGAGTGATGTGTATGCATGGGAAAATTTTAAATTTTTGAATTAATTTTGTATAAAGTCAAGTGATAAAAAATATTCAAAAAATGAATGCATTAAAATTAATTTATAAACATTCTAATTTTGACCGCTTGACATTATACTAAATTAATTTGAAAGTTTAAAATTGTCGCATGTAGACGCATCACTCATAAGGTAGATGGGTTTTAACGATTTGAATTTGTTGTTTGAAATCAATCTGATAGATTTTAGAGTTGAGTTTACGAAGGAGTTTAGCAAACTTAGAAAAACCCTAGTTCTACTCTACAATAACTATCTATTTCTATAAAATTAACATATTTCAATAGATTTTTCTTCAAGTAACATCTGAAGAACAATCCTAATTTTTATATAATTGAAAATTTAAGTTAAGATCGAATGATCATTTTCAATATATTTCTTGTCCTTCTAAATTTTTGAATCATAATTCAATTTATGAGCTCATTTTTAATGACGAAGTTAAAATTTTGTCCCCGCCACAGTAATGAGATTTTATAACAATGAAATATAGTTAAGACTGTTCAGTCAATCTGAAATGTCTGGATTCTGAATTAATTTGGCTGCAACAAATAATTTGCTATAATTTCAATCAAAACATAAAAAATAACAAATATTTCAACATATAATTAAATTTTGGTCTGTGATTGGTGTGAATTAAAGGACGATTTATGTATCTATCATATTTATTGATTTTCTTGTAGTGTTTTCAAACTCCTTACTGTAATATTTTTGTAAATGCGAATCTTACGTAAATAAATCTACCTAATATATTTTAAAATTATGTGACATATTTGCAAAATTGTTTTTTGTAAATTTCAGACAACTTAAAATAAACTCTGATAATTTTTAATAAATAACTTGAAATTTTATATATATTTTTAAACAGGTGGTCACTTACCGGGTCCAATTCTCTAAAGTTCTATCCGAAATGGAGATGATCAGCGGCTTCCCACAATTTAGCACCGGTCAAAAAGTCTGAAAAATTATTTTACTTTGACTTGCTGTTTTCCTCTGAATAGGCACGAATTTCGTTCAACTCAAGAAAAAAATTTATCCTTTTTTTTAAACGCGGCGAATATTGCGTAATATACTGTCTGAATTGGCATGAAAATTGCGAAGCAATAGAATACCCATCAAAATATGAGACTTTCTTTTTATTTTTTTATGATTAGCTGGCGAAAGCAAATAAATTATGATACTTTCCGTGTATAACGCATGGTAGACTAAGTCGTTACCAATATTTTAAAATTAATTAATTAATATTCGAAATCTAATTGATGGATCTAAATTAATTAACTTAAGTTAAAGTAAAACATGTATATAAAATTATAATTTTTTTTAGTTCATGTTGCACAGGGTACATAGAAAAAAACCATTTTACATGTATATCTCTTGTGCTGTACAAAATAAATTTAAATTATTGGACAAATATGATGCGTACACAACAAAATTATCGATTTAAATTCGTCATTGTTGTTTGAATTTAAAATAGTAATGCGAAAAAATGAGGCAATTTCCAACAAACAGAAATTTTATCTTTAAATCTCAAAATAAACTCAAATCACTGTACAAATAATATGTCGGCACATCGCGGGTTGAACAAATTATCATTTGTTGTTTGAATTTAAAATAGCAACGAAAAAGAAGGGGATAATTTCTAGCATTAAAACCTCAAGACGAGATGTACTGATTTCATTTCAGAAGTTAACAAATTATCTTTTGTCGGCTGTGGAATTTGGTTATTTTTATGCTAATAATCCGTCATTGAATAAGTTTATTTCATTTTTCGACTAGTGTGCATTTTCAAAGATGCTCAATTCGTTTGTATATAGTTTTTACTTTTTATACAGAATTACAAAACTTAATGGATATATGAGATAAATACTAACGACTGCAAAAAGTGTGCGAGTAGAAAATCAGGTCATTTTTTTTTTTCATTTTAACCCTTGGCGGTGGTCGGTGGACCATCTTACCGCTTCCCGCTCCTTCTATTCCAAGAATTTGTCAATGAAATAGACTCACGTTTTAACTCTGTGTGGAGAACGGTGATCAACAGTGGCGTGGTTAGGACTTAGGATATGAGTCGGAGTGGACAAAATATTCTAATTCGGCCTGCTCTGTTTGTCTATGTTAGATTGAGCTCATGCATTGTTGATTATTATTTTTTTATAAATATTTTTTTGAGAAAAAATTCTCGTCCACACTATTTTGTTCACAGTCTATCCATAATATTATTCACTTTCGATTCAACTGTCTTTAACTACCTCCGTCTCTATTATCTTTTTCTACAATTTCATATGCAAAACTTAGTTTCCATCTCTCTGTAAAATTAAACCCTCACTGTCACTCCATCTAAAAATTGGCCTTCTTCCCTTTTCTCCTAGAAACATCTCCGATCATTTATCGACCCGAATTTGGCATCTCCGATCTCTCCTTCCCATTATTTTCTAACAATAATCTTTCTCACGTTAGCTTGCTCCGCAAATATTATTGCTCTTTCTAGAGTTCTTTCACCTCCGCCAATTGCATATTCGTTTGACGAACATATGAACGAATTTGTCAAATTAAATTTGTCAGAGCATCATCGAGTTCGTGCGTTCAAAAAAAAAGTATTTGCTGATTGCAAAATTCGAATTTGCCAAATTAATTTTGTCGGAGCATCGAGACAATATTTCATCTAAGGGAGATATCATTATTTCGTCGGTAAATCAATAGATTATTTCGCCAAATTAATTTTGAGTTCATGTAATTAAATTCGAGTTGCCAAATTTCGTCGGTAAATCAATAGAATTTTTTTTAGCAATTGCATATAGCAAGCTAAGGGAGCCGATCTATCATTATTTGGACTTTGATTTGAATTTCGATTGTGTTATTTATTGTTCAATAATAGATCTCGCATTATCTCAATGTTTGATTTGAGTTCAAAATTACATAAATCGTTCCATAATGTCGTCGATTTAAATTTTCTGATTTAAAAACTTACATGATTCGATATTTTGTTTTATAATATTCGATTTAACTTTCGAAAGAAGAACACGATGAATCATCTCTGATCTTCATCATTTGCAATTTGAATTGAAGAGCAGTGGTGGAATTTAAATTTTCAGTATTTTTCTAATAGATTTACATGATCTATACTGTTTTTTACAGGATATATGAATTAGGTTTAAAGGTTATGTAAAATATTTTACCGGATATAGTTCACAGTTTTACATGATATATGCATCATTTTACATTATTGAGCTATTATTGTTTTTATTTTTTATCTTTTTATTTTGAATGTTCTGGATGTTGTATATATGAAATTGATTTATAGTTTAAATATAATAATTTTACAGTATTGATTTTTTGTATGTTGTACGTTTTATTTTTGTAGTTTAAGTTGATAGTTTTATAGTATTGAAATTTTGTATTTTTTACATTTTGTTTTATCGTTTTCATCTGCTTATTTTACATTATTAAAAATTTATAGTTTTTACGTTTTATTTTCACAGTTTAAGTTGACAATTTTACAGTATTGAAAATTGATATTTTTAAATTTTATTTAATTATTTTCATCTGCTAATTTTACATTGTTAAAAATTTATAGTTTTTACGTTTTATTTTTACAGTTTAACTTGATATTTTTACAGTATTGAAAATTGATATTTTAAACATTATATTTTATTGTTTTCATCTGTGAATTTTGCATGACTGCATTTTTATAGTTTATACATTTTATTTTTATAGTTTAAGTAGTTAATTTTACAGTATTCATTATTTTGATGATTTATTTGTATGTTCATTAAATAAACAAAAAAATGGATAATTTAATTTGGCTTTTTTAGCATGTTTTTTTGTCGAAATAACTGCTAATAACTGTTGGGGTTTTGACAGTTCAAACCCATTGATTTGATTAAGTGCGGAAAGAACGTAAAACAAAATTTTTACTTCTAATCTTAATCCAAGGATTAAACGGGGTATGTCAGGAAACATTCCAAGGGGTCCACCTTTCGTATTCCTTTGACATCAGAACCCTATTTAATCCTTTTACAGATCTACTCCATAATTGATTTCTAAAACATTAATCTACTTACCAGTTAAATAGATTAATATAACTTGTATATACCTTGTTTCCAAATTCTGATTGGAAAGCAGACCGAGCGAGAAGAGCTACACCAGGGAATGACTCGTCTCGGAGTATCACACGTGTGATACCTCTATCGGTTATCCACCAGGACTAACCGGAGAGCGGTTTATTTCTTATTGCCAGAAATACCGTAAACCGCGGTTTTCTGCAAAAACACTATTCACTGAGAAAAGGATGAAATAACACTATTCACGAATTTGCAGTTATTCAGATTCACTAATGAGCAAAAACTGAAATACCACAAAATTCGAGAAAACACTATTCACCAATCCCGTAAGTATACTTCTCAACAACCCGCAAGATTATACGTCAACTACGTATAACTTTCTTTTCCCAACCGAAACACTATTTGGGAGAGAAACCGAGAAAGAGAGAAAATAGAAACTCGAATCGATCTGACAATCTGATATGATGTGAATTAGCAAGTTTTTCTCTTACCCTCACCCCTCTATTTATAGGCATTTGAGGAGGTTCTGGAATTACGTAAATGCCATTTACCAAAATGCCATTTACGGAAATGCCATTTACCAAAATGCCATTTACGGAAATGCCATTGAATGGATAAGGATGATGACATGTCATGTGTAAAAAGACCAAAATGCCCTTGTGGATAATGTTGATGACATGTATGGATAATGATGAATTTAAAAGACAAAATTCAATTAATATCCATATGTCATATATATAATTGTTCTGAACAGTTATATTTCTTGCGGTTGTTGTTTCGGTAATTTTTATACAACGTGTCGTGCACGTTTATAATTTAACCATTGTTTTTGCTTGTCATCTTATATGACATTTATAATTTAATTATAACACGTATAATTAATTATAACCATCTTAATATTAATTATAATCAATTTATAATTAATCAATAAGATTCTCCAATTAGCTCCTATACGGTGTGACCCAATAGGATCTGTGTTATGTTGGTAAATAGAATTAAAACTGTTTTAACTTCTATAATCATGAGAGGCATCTGGCATAACGCGTCATGACCATCCAATTACACAGATGATGCTGTACTGTACAATATCACGATCCAGTAAACTATTTTACTCGTGTCAGTTCTTTCGTCTCATAGCTATCAGATCAGTTTCAAGGTAGGTGTGTGTCATCCTTGCAAACTTAATCTTTTCTTGATCTTGAGCAGATTATCAAATATAATTACTCTTGTAATTATACCGCTAGCAGATAATCTTACTCTATCAAGGGGCCCAGTGATGCTATAGCTCGTATAGAGATACGAGGGACAATAGTACTTTTGGTAAACCATCACTACCTCAGCTAAGCTATGTGTACCGAAAAGCTACCGTTATAACTGCGTTTTACCGACAGCGTTAGATAACAATCACACATACACATCTCTTAGTAGGAAAGATGAATACCTCATACTTTAGAACTTAACACTGAATGAAAACATTAATGACACATACACAATTCTATTTAATGTTTCATTCGGGGTCTGTCAAATACCATGTTCCTAGAACATGTATCTATGTGATTAAAATGACATCTCTTGTCAGTGGTCTGTAAAACTTGACCATCTTTTAATCCACATACTAACCTTGTAACGGTTAATTAGTGTTCCTGCTAATTACCTCGGTTAGTGACTTTTAAGAATATATAACATCTATATTATGAAGTTTCACAATTCCAGTTATTGACTCTAGTCAGATAAAGGAATGATTCATAAATGTAATAATATTCAAGGCAACAAAATGACAGTTTATTTAATCACTCAATTCATGAACAAAGCTTTATGATAATTTATCGTATTATTGACTTCTAGATTATTACAAACTAACAATCTCCCACTTAAGCTAGGAGCCAATCATTGTAGGTCCTACTTATACGAATCTCTAATATTCTAAAAAGATCTCGCAGATCTTTAAGAAAACCTCATAGCCAATCTCCTATGTGTTTTAAGCACATAGAAGCAGTATGTATCTGGTACATGGCTTGAGTAAGAGGCTCTCGTGAGTGGATCAGCTGTGTTGCTGATTGTGTCAATTTTTTACAAATCTTTACTTTACCTTTATATTAATTATATCTTTTATAATTAATTATAATCATCTTATTATGTTTACGATCTCTCGTTTTAGGTGATAATGTCATAGAACATGTTTGGATCTTGAGTACGTTCTCGGTTCCTTGGCCTGAGCTATAGCTCTATTGTTGTCTCAATAGAGGTCCACAGAGCCTTGAACACTTGGAACCACTCCTAGTTCGCTAAGGAACTTCTTGATCCAAAAACTCTCTTGGAAGTATTCCTATGTTCCAAGCATGGATTAGCCTGATATCTACTCGTCACACTCAAAGTGTACGAGTTATTAGGGCGAGTGCACAACATGGCGTACTTGATAGAGTCCATAGCCAAAGCGTATGGTACTCTACTCATTGCTCTTTTGCTCATCAGTTATCGAAAGACACTGAGTCTTGCTAAGCTGTACACCATGACTCATTGGCAGGAATCCCCTTCTGGAATCCTGCATGTTGAACCGATTCAACACTTTGTCAATGTACATGCTTTGACTCAATCCTATGAGTCAAATCGATCTATCTCAGTAGATCTCTATGTCTAGTATATAGACAGTCTCACCCAAGTCCTTCATTGCTAAGACTTTCTTTAATGAAGACTTAGCTTGTTGCAAAAGAGGAATATCATTTGCTATTAACAGTATGTCATCTACATACAAGATTAGAAAGGCGATGGCACTCCCACTAGTTTTCCTGTACACACACGGTTCTTCTTCGCATCTGACGAAGTCAAACTTTTTGACTTCTTCGTCAAATCGAAGATTCCAACTCCGTGATGCTTGCTTCAATCCATAAATGGATTTCAGAAGCTTGCATACCTTCCCAGCATTCTTTGGATCTTCAAAACCCTCAGGGTGTGTCATGTACACATCCTCTTCTAAATTTCCATTTTAAGAAGGCGGTTTTGACATCCATTTGTCATATTTCATAATCATGAAATACGGCAATTGCTAGGAGTATCCGAATTGACTTAAACATAGCTACGGGCGAGAAAGTTTCATCATAATCTGCGCCGAGAATTTGTTTGAAACCTTTCGCTACAAGCCGTGCTTTGTATACAGTCATACTACCATCCATGTCTGTTTTTCTTTTAAAAACCCACTTGTTAGCTATGGGTTTCACCCCATCAAGTGGTACAACTAGGTTCCAGACCGTGTTGTCATACATGGACTGTATTTCGGATCTCATGGCCTTCAGCCATTTATCAGAGTCGGGTCTATCCATTGCTTCCGCATAGGTCAGATGATCTTCAGTATCGAAAACTGAGACCTCATGCAGTCCCAAGTACCTCTCAGGTGCATGGACTGTCCTTGTTGACCTACGTAGCACTTGTTCTTCGGGCTGTCGAACTTGATCCACAACTGTATGCGGATCCAGTTCTACTTCAACTTGCGTTGAAGTACTTGAGCTCGGGACTAGAACCTCTTCCACAGCTACTTGTGGATTTGGTACTTCCAGATGCTCATCAGCCAAAGTATCAAGTGGTGGGATTATCTGATCTGGTTCAGATATTGTATTGTGTGATGTATCTTGAATTTCTTCAAGTATTACATTACTCCCACTACTTCCTTTTGTGAGAAACTCATTCTCCAAAAATACACCATGACGAGCAACAACTAATTTGTTCTCGGACTGGTAATAGAAGTAATATCCTTTCGTTTCCTTAGGATATCCTACGAAAAAGCATTTGTCAGATTTGGGATCAAGCTTGCCAGACGTCGGGCGTTTGACAAATACTTCGCAACCCCATATTTTAAGATAAGACATATTTGGAGATTTTCCAAACCATAACTCGTACGGAGTCTTTTCTACTGACTTAGATGGAACCATATTTACTGTTCGTGCGGCAGTTTCTAGTGCGTGTTCCTAAAATAATTTTGGAAGGGTGGCGTTACTCATCATGGAACGAACTATGTCCAGCAGAGTTCGTTTCCTTCTTTCAGAAACACCGTTTCATTGCGGTGTCCCCAGAGGTGTGAGCTGTGAGACTATCTCACATTTCTTTAAGTACGTTTTAAACTCATAACACAAGTAATTGCCTCTACGGTCCGATCGTAAGGCCTTAATACTTTTGTTTAGTTGATTTTCTACTTCAGTCTTGAGCCAAGGATTAAAGAGATGCCGGAAAGACCAAAGCAGAGTTCCTTCTGAAGTCTTTCATTGCAAGGACCCTTTAATCCTTTGAGAATTTCAAGGAATTCAGACTTATGTCTAATCAAGTAGACATAATCATATTTACTGAAATCATTAGTAAACGTGATAAAGTGGTAATAACTGTTTCTTGCATAAGTACTTATAGGTCCACATACATCCGTGTATATAATACCTAATAAGTCACTTGCCCTTTCGCCCCTTTTGGAGAAAGACGCATTGGTCATTTTTCCATGTAAACAAGATTCGCACGTGTTTAATTGATTCAAGATCAAATCTATCAAGAAATCCAATTTCTTGTAACTTCTTGATGCGTTTCTCATTTATATGACCAAGGCGACAATGCCTCATGTAAGTCGTACTTTCATGAGATGCTTTGAGTCGTTTGTTATTGATGTTAAACACGGGTTTGTTCATTTCCAATATATATAGATCATTCATCATACAAGAGGATCCATAATATATCTCAATTTTATAAATAGACATCTATTATCTTTTATAACAAAAGAGAAATTATTCATCTCTTAACACGAGATTGAAATGATGTTTCTGGAAATGCTTGGAACAAAATATACATTTTCTAATTCCATTTACAAGCCCGCTAGGCAAATACAACTCTATCATACCGACTGTAACGGCTTGCAACTCATGCTCCGTTTCCAACTCAGAGTTGTACTTCCTTATTGCGTAACTTCCTCTTATTTATTAGTGCGTGCATATTCATACAAATATGAGCACATGATCTGGTATTCAATACCGAATTATTAAAAGAGGTCGCAACATTAACTTCAATATCATTGATACCAGAGACTGAAACTTCTGAGTCTCTCTCAGATTTCAGATCTTCCAGATACCTCGGGCAGTTTCTTTTCCAGTGACTCTTGCTATTATAGTAATAGCAGTCATAGGAAGCAGAGACCTTTATCTTGGGAGTGTTCTGATGAAGAACCTGCTTCCCTTTGCCTTTGTACTTAGTAGCCGTTTTCCTTTTTCGCTTTCTTGATCTTCCTCCCACCTTCTTGGATCATGAAGACATGAGAGCTCTTCTCTATGTCCCCATCCTTGACCCTCAATCATCCCTTGGAGCTCCTGCAAGCTCTTATCCATCCCATGCTTATGGGAGTTCACGATGAACCCCGAATAGCTGGGAGGAAGTGAGTTCAGGATAATGTCCGTGTCCAACTCGTGGCTCAACGAACAGTTAAGCTTCTTCAGCTTCTCAACATTGCTTGTCCTACGAAGCATGTGAGTACTGATAGAGCTGCTCTCTACTATTTTAGTAGGGACCGGTGTATTCAGAACATATTCCTTTTTCTTACGTGTGTCTTTCTTTTCGAGTAAGGAACGTAATGAGAAAGACGTTTCATTTAGTCATGTTCTATAACGTTAAAATGTAAAGATTTTTAGCTTTGTTCATGTAATGCTTTATTCAAATAATAAAACTCCCACTACAATTTTGTTCTATTCCCATTTGTAGTAGGACCAAGATCCCTATCTTCATTAATGTACAAGCCAGTTTTTACGCATGACTCAGCCATTAGTTATTTTCAGGTAAGCAAACTTGCTAATCACATCTTCTTGTGATTCTTGGTTTCGTTAAAACATCACGTGTTTTTAACGAAGACTTTGCCCCAAGCCCAAAACTGTTTTGGAAATCATTGGTAAGTAACCTCACTCTATTTGGTTTGATATGTCGGACATAACCCTCGACCACCAAAGGTAAAAGGCGACGCTTGCTGAGCAAGACCCGTCAACCAATGAACAATGATGTGAGGAGGATAGAGTAGGAAGGGCATATTACTTAATTAATGGGTTGGTGTTTATGCTTAACAGTGCCAGCAATCTTTAAAATAGATATGTCAGGAAACATTCCAGGGGTGTCCACCCTCCGTATTCCTTCGGCATCAAAATCTATTTCACATGCTTAGCTTTGTTAAGCAGTCAGTTCTTGTAACTGACTTTAGACATTCTTACGGACACGTGAAAGTCGTCTGCCAGAAAGACAAAGGTGAGTTCCTGCACAAATCTTTCTTTGACATCACGTTCTTTCACGGTTCCTTTGAAAGCGATAAATCTAATTTATACATTTCATATCAAAGCAGTAAATCTAATTTACTTATATACGGGACCAAGTCAGGTATATTATTTATCAGTTACTAATTCTTTATTTTGCAGCTATGCTCAGTTCTTATTCATACCGTTTAAAGCACATAAACAATTTATATGTTTTAAAATCAGATATTCTTTTCGGTCCATAAAGTAATTTGGTAATGTGACAAAGTTTCTTTTCGGCCAGCCATTAGGACATGTAAAAGGGGCTCCCAGGAAAGACCGGGGTCACGAGGACCTCTTAGACTCAGTCTTTCCTAGACAGAACCATCTCTTTTACGGTGTGGAAATGACAGCTCTTACTAAGATACTTTATTGCTTCATCACATTCTTCGATGAACTTTACTTATCCGAAGGTTTTCGAAAAGGCGAAAGAGTTACATTTTGCCATTTCAAAAGCATTAAAGTAATTTGGTAACGTGACAAAGTTCCCTTTGGGCCAGCTATCAGGACACGTAAAAGGGGTTAGTCGAAAAGCCGAGACTTTTCTTGACATTAACCTTGTCTTTTACGGGTGGAGATTAACAGCTCTTACTCAGGTACTTTATTGCTTCATCACATTCTTAGATATACTCAAACGCAGTTGAAAGTTTTTTAGAACGAAAACATAAAGAAAGCATAAAATCCTATTTTATCTTTCTCGGTCGAAAAACCGATCCAAGAAATGTAAAAGTTTACATTTCATAAGAAAGCATAAAGAAAGCTTAAATCTAATTTAACTTTCTTAGTCGGTAGAACCGAACCAAGAAAATCTCATTTCTAATCGGTTTGGACTTAAGCTGCAAATGTAAGAATTAAACCGATATGCGGTATATGCATCTAATTTGCATAAGTTATAACTTTTAGAAAATCAATCAGCGGGAGAGCCTTGTGCTCTGATACCACTGTTGGGGTTTTGACAGTTCAAACCCATTGATTTGATTAAGTGCGGAAAGAACGTAAAACAAAAATTTTACTTCTAATCTTAATCCAAGGATTAAACGGGGTATGTCAGGAAACATTCCAAGGGGTCCACCTTCCGTATTCCTTTGACATCAGAACCCTATTTAATCCTTTTACAGATCTACTCCATAATTGATTTCTAAAACATTAATCTACTTACCAGTTAAATAGATTAATATAACTTGTATATACCTTGTTTCCAAATTCTGATTGGAAAGCAGACCGAGCGAGAAGAGCTACACCAGGGAATGACTCGTCTCGGAGTATCACACGTGTGATACCTCTATCGGTTATCCACCAGGACTAACCGGAGAGCGGTTTATTTCTTATTGCCAGAAATACCGTAAACCGCGGTTTTCTGCAAAAACACTATTCACCGAGAAAAGGATGAAATAACACTATTCACGAATTTGCAGTTATTCAGATTCACTAATGAGCAAAAACTGAAATACTGCGAAATTCGAGAAAACACTATTCACCGATCCCGTAAGTATACTTCTCAACAACCCGCAAGATTATACGTCAACTACGTATAACTTTCTTTTCCCAACCGAAACACTATTTGGGAGAGAAACCGAGAAAGAGAGAAAATAGAAACTCGAATCGATCTGACAATCTGATACGATGTGAATTAGCAAGTTTTTCTCTTACCCTCACCCCTCTATTTATAGGCATTTGAGGAGGTTCTGGAATTACGTAAATGCCATTTACCAAAATGCCATTTACGGAAATGCCATTTACCAAAATGCCATTTACGGAAATGCCATTTACCAAAATGCCATTTACGGAAATGCCATTTACCAAAATGCCATTTACGAAAATGCCATTGAATGGATAAGGATGATGACATGTCATGTGTAAAAAGACCAAAATGCCCTTGTGGATAATGTTGATGACATGTATGGATAATGATGAATTTAAAAGACAAAATTCAATTAATATCCATATGTCATATATATAATTGTTCTGAACAGTTATATTTCTTGCGGTTGTTGTTTCGGTAATTTTTATACAACGTGTCGTGCACGTTTATAATTTAACCATTGTTTTTGCTTGTCATCTTATATGACATTTATAATTTAATTATAACACGTATAATTAATTATAACCATCTTAATATTAATTATAATCAATTTATAATTAATCAATAAGATTCTCCAATTAGCTCCTATACGGTGTGACCCAATAGGATCTGTGTTATGTTGGTAAATAGAATTAAAACTGTTTTAACTTCTATAATCATGAGAGGCATCTGGCATAACGCGTCATGACCATCCAATTACACAGATGATGCTGTACTGTACAATATCACGATCCAGTAAACTATTTTACTCGTGTCAGTTCTTTCGTCTCATAGCTATCAGATCAGTTTCAAGGTAGGTGTGTGTCATCCTTGCAAACTTAATCTTTTCTTGATCTTGAGCAGATTATCAAATATAATTACTCTTGTAATTATACCGCTAGCAGATAATCTTACTCTATCAAGGGGCCCAGTGATGCTATAGCTCGTATAGAGATACGAGGGACAATAGTACTTTTGGTAAACCATCACTACCTCAGCTAAGCTATGTGTACCGAAAAGCTACCGTTATAACTGCGTTTTACCGACAGCGTTAGATAACAATCACACATACACATCTCTTAGTAGGAAAGATGAATACCTCATACTTTAGAACTTAACACTAAATGAAAACATTAATGACACATACACAATTCTATTTAATGTTTCATTCGGGGTCTGTCAAATACCATGTTCCTAGAACATGTATCTATGTGATTAAAATGACATCTCTTGTCAGTGGTCTGTAAAACTTGACCATCTTTTAATCCACATACTAACCTTGTAACGGTTAATTAGTGTTCCTGCTAATTACCTCGGTTAGTGACTTTTAAGAATATATAACATCTATATTATGAAGTTTCACAATTCCAGTTATTGACTCTAGTCAGATAAAGGAATGATTCATAAATGTAATAATATTCAAGGCAACAAAATGACAGTTTATTTAATCACTCAATTCATGAACAAAGCTTTATGATAATTTATCGTATTATTGACTTCTAGATTATTACAAACTAACATAACTAACACTAACTGCCAATAATTTTCTATAACTGCAATTTTCAAAAGTATAGCAAGTGGTCCCTTTGAAATTATATTTTTTTTTTGTCTTGTTGTGTAACTTGCAATCTGTTTCTAACCATCATGGGACCACTTGGAATACTAGCTGGATGTTTTTTGATTAATTGACATATTTTATGTGATATATTGTGTAAATGTATAGTATATAAAAATAATTTTACAGTATTTATGCAAGTCAAATGTCAGTTTTTCTATGGACAAATTGTAGACAATTAGATGCTTCCTTTTTTTTTTTGGCTTGAATTGCTTTGTTAATTGCATGGTTGACAATCGTCACTTTTTTTCTTTTTGTTGTTATGATTTTCTTTTTGGTTTTTCACATCATCCATCCGGTACTCTACACTAGATGGATCACGTTTATAGTTAATTTGGACATAAGGATGTAAAAAAGTCATGCCGTGATTGGATACGTCACGTGCCGTAACTATTAGCGTGATATGATAATCTTTGAAAATTAACACAGCACGACATGTCGCACAAAATATCTTATCACTACACGATACGTAATATGGACACGCGAGTCACATGTAATTAAGACCATTAGATCTTGATCCAACCGTGAATTTTGCATCACCCATTTAGGTTGAGTTGCAAAAGTTAAAAATGAAACTTAGACTGCATTTGAAAATTCGAGTTTCACAAAATATAATAGAATTTAATTTCAAATCGAGGCAACAATATAATTACATTTTGATCAAAAAAAATTATTAAAAATTTAGGGTATAGGAGATGTCGAATTCTGTGCAACACTGGTGATCGATAATTATTTGTCAACGTTGAGCTTTCTCGAATTTTTTTATAAACTATAATTAATATAAATAATTTTAACAGAGCAGTATGACTATTATTTTTTTACAAAAACTATAAGAACCGAATAGCCTATTCGGTTGCAAATTTTTACTTTTTTTGAAACCCATAGATTGTAGGACTCACCGATTCCACCTTGTACTCTTTTCTCATTAAGTAAATAAATGCGCGCCATCTCGAAGGTCACGAGCTCCGGAGATGTAGGCGTTAGTACCGAACTCTTGTGTCAAGTGTCTCTAAACTCTACTATTTACTTTATCATTTATTAGTTTAGATTTAAGTATTCTAGTTTCTGTCAAAAATAACTTATAGACACACTAGATAATTTAACTTAGAATAAAAATTATAAAAAAACTCTATTCATCCTCTTTAAGTGTCTTTGGGACCAACAAAATGCTGACAAGCATTTGTGAAAGTCTAACTTAGTTGAAACTGAGTATAATTTCTCCTTTCACAATCATCCATATAAATTCTTTCTTATAGAAATTTATTGTAATCTCGCCAGTACCGGCTCAGGTTGTATTATTGCGACAAAATCTCATGTATAGAACATGATAAAATACTTGCATGGACCACTTTTTTCTCATCATTTATTGTAGAGTGGTAGTATGAGAAATGAATGTTAGCTGAGTGATATCCTCTGGGTACAATCTTTCTTATGTATTAATTTTGGATAGATGGATATTATTCATCTACAGTGCTAATCAATAGTGAGACTTAGAGATGGGTCCCACTGTTAACTCCAATTTCCCCGAAACGTTTTTTTTCTTCTTCTTTCTTTTCTTTCCTCTCTTGAACGTTCGCCTTCGCTACAATACTTTCTCCTCTCTCGAACCATCTCGTAGCCGCTTCTCTTTCCGCTCCTCCTCTGCTCTCTGGCTCAAACCTCATTCCAACTACTCTCCCATCTCCTCCATCTGCCTACTTCTCCCTTTTTCCTCTCCCTCCCTCCAACAAATCCCCACCTGAATCCCATTTTTAATATGTCTTCTCCTGCATACCTCTCTTGTCTTCTATGGTTTCTCCTCACTCCCACTAAACTGAAAAACCACACATTCAACCCACTCACACTCGATCTCTCACCCTGTAACTGCGGGAGGTCCTGGCGGCCATGCTCAATTTTATTTCTCACAAATCTCACAAGAAGGGCGATCAGACTCGGTGTTGGTGTGACGCTACTAGGCATTTTCGTACACCGTCTATTGTGGTGATCTCTTATCGATGTAGAGAGGTATTGCAAGAGACCGTCAGACTACTCAAAAAAGAAAAAAAATTAGAGACCGTCGGAGAAGGGAACCACATCCTGGTCCCTTGGCTTCAAAAGGCTTATATCTTTGACATTATGTACCAGGCCTCACACCTTCACCTCTAATTCTGGTACAAAAGATTTGCAGATGGTAAAGTTTTCTTTGGATGAAGATTTAGTTATTCTTTTTTTATTTATTATATATGTTTAATTTAGCTGTCAGCTTATTCTTTATATACGTGATAGCGTTAATTCCTATAGAAAGTTCAAATTATCTATTCGATGGATTGTGTTTGAATTGGTATTTCAATCACAACTTAGTCATTATTATCAATTTTGATGTTTTAACATTTATTATTGATTCTGAGACTCTGAGTTCAAGTCAGAACAGTAAGGCTACTTTTTTATAATTAATAAATTAGTTCTTTACTATTAAGAATGATTGGTTGTGCTTGCATTGATATTGCCATGCTCAAAAGATAATATACAATTTTGATGACAACGGATGGAAAGAATAATTGAAAAATTGTCAAAGTCAAGATCATTAAGTGGTGTTTTAAGGTGGTTAAGTCCATGTCGATAAGAAGGAAAAACTACATTTGATGTTCTTTATACTACTTTAGAAAGATACTTATATTATTGTTGAAGGACAACTAAAAGGAATTCTAAAATTAGATGCTCATAAATAATTGTCTTTAACTTCTGTGCATATCACTAAGTTCAACTCTAACATAAATGTTGATTTTCTAATATACATGGTTCTTTTCTTGAGTCAACAAAGACTCACCTATAACATGTTTCTTCAAGTGAAATTCAAAGAAGTTAGTCAGGAGAAGAAATCACAATTCGACTTTGGCAATTACTATTGTAATTGTGTACCATAATGTTGCAGAATAGGGAATTGAACTTGACCTGTGAAATTATGAGTTTTTTTAGTATGTTATTATATGCATTATGCATCAATTACTGGTCCACGTATTCACTTGAGATGGTTTTATTTTCATATTGCCTAAGTTTTAAAGGTCTATATTTTGATTTCACTGTTTTTGGATTTTAGTTTGCACTGTTTTTGGATAAATACTATGTATAGATGGACTGGTAGTCTAAAGTCACTAAAACTATACTAAATGAAATTTGATTGATGGTAATGGATAATGTATCACTGATTGAGGATAACATTAGAAAAATAATAAAATGAGGGGACTTGAAATCTTACATCTATTGTATCAACTGGAATACTTTTATCATACTTTGTAATCAGATATGTGAATACTTAGTCTTTTCTTTTCCCTATGCATCCTTTGTATGTGCAGTGTACAAAGATGGTGGAAAGAATGAGAAGGTAAGCGGTTCCAAGTCATCTTTTAAGTGCTACTTTGCGAATACTCAGCTTTAGATGCTTATATTATACAACATGGCTACTTAATAATATTAACGCGTTATTTTTTAACTGCATTTTTCTTACATATTGTTATTTAATTTGGGTTACTTTGTTGTTTAAAAATTTGTTATTTGTAGACGAAAAATGTAGCATTCATATTTTAAGGTACACCGACAACGAGGTAACTTTTGCCTTAGTAAGCTATCTGAATTCTCTATTTTTATTTATATATTTGATGAAATAATATTACTATTTTTGTATGTTGTCATTTTAACTCTGATTTAGATAAAAGTGTTAGGTTCGATTATTGAGTTAACACTGGTTTAGAGAAAAATATGTTAGCATCGATTTATTGTTGGGATAACCATTTCATATTTTTTATTGTTTTTTTTCTTCATCAGTACTAACCCCGACTCTTTTTGACAAATTATTTGAGCCTTCCATGAGTGATTGTATAGTATATTTCTTTCGTTTCATTTGATACTGTATTACTAATTTTCTTCTTCAAATTTGATGCATTAGTTTATAATGAGAGAAATGAGGTACATGTTCCCTCTTTCACTAGATTCATTGAAGAAGAAAAGGCCAATTGGTATGCTTCATGGTGAGTCATATGTTTTTTTGTAAATGTATTGTTTGTTTAAAGTTTTTCCTATTATGCGTGAACGTCATATAATTCTTTTGGTTAGTTGCACGTGAGTTGTAGATAATATAAAAACCAAATTGTTCTTCAAAAAATATATATAAAAACCAAATAATTGATTCATGCTACCTTCTATTGATGTATGCCAAGGATGAATACGTGTGGATAAGAAAATCAAATATTATTTCCAAGTAAGGTAATATCAGCATATCACTTATTTTATGAAATATGGATTGGTCTCCATCAGAGTCCAAGCAATTATAAACATACATCCAAATTGTACTTTTGTTGTATCCAGATGTGTTAACAAAGAACAAAACTAACATTGTTCTTATCTGGCATTTACTAATTAAGGTTGTTTTTGTACTTCCACTCCAAAAATTACAAATCCTTTTTATGTCTATTAGTAAATAAGGAAGCTAATGTCACGTCAGAAGAGTATCCCATTACTACTTTTTTTTTTAATTATGTAAGGAATACATATTGGTCTTTGTAATGAGATTTTTTGCTGGTAAAATACATTTGGTAATTTTAAGGAAAGAGATGCAATACTATTTTCTATCTTGAGTAAGGTGCCTGTTGTTGTTTCTTTTTATATATACACAAGGGTTTACTACATTATTTCTATGTACATTATCAAATTTAATCATTTCTTCATCGCAAATTTGTGAAATTTTGATGTTGTTGATTATGACATACTAAAATATCATTGCACTTTATTTTATTTTTTATAATATATACTGTTAGTTCCTATTTAGTTGTAGCAAATTTTCTGAACCAATAAAAGGTCCCACTCTAAGTTTTTGTTTTATTTGTGTACTATTTTTAAAAATATAAACTAATTCTTGCATAATATATACTGTTTTTGATCTATAATATTACCGACAACTAAGATAACTTATGTCAATTATCGATGCCAAAGCAACGCGAGGCATATTTCTAGTTTAGATGGGAAAGGTATATGTGACAATTGTTTTGTGAGGTATTTGTTTTTTTGCTGGGTTAATTTGATATTGTTGGTTGCTTAAAAATAGTCAATCTTGAGGTCATTATAAAAGCACCTGCACTTATTTAGATCTTAATCTATTTTTATTTTTATCAGTTTTAATTTGTTACTGTGTTTTTTAATAATACTATGTTAAACTGATGAAATGATGATATTGTCAATACCGGCACAGGTTGTACTTATAAAATAGTTGTGTCTAACTTTCTTATGGGAGTTTACTGTAATCCAAACTACAATTTTTAACAATGTAGAAGTTTACTATAATAGACATAATGGAGGGGCATTTCTTATTTTCTGTAGCTTTGCAATGGAGAAAACGAAGGATGCTGATTTTGTATCTAGTTGGCTGCAAGAGCTTGGTACCTTGCCATATCTCTTAATCTCTTAATTGGAATGAACTACTATTGTAGAAATCTGAAATTTTTGTATGATGCTGATTTTATTTTTTGTTTAACACCTTCGTATTTCGATCTAGAATAAAAAAAAGTGATGGGTGCTTCCTTGTTTGAATAATGCTTATATTAATATCGTTTGAATTTGATACATTTTCTCAGGGGTGGAACTATAAATTCATGATAGGAGTGCTAAAATTAAAATGAACAATATGGTGTTGGTGGGAACTGAACCTAATCTCTCGACAACCATAAAGTAAGTTCTAACCATTATGTTACAAGTAGACATGTGATATTTTAGGGGGGGGGGGGAAGGGGAGGGGGGACTAGCTATATAAAAAGTTATAACAAAAATTAAAATTAAATTAAATTTTAATACACATAACTAAAATTTTAAAATCGGGTAACTTAGCATCCGTACGGATGAATGTAGATATGCCTCTGCATTTTACTATTTATCTTTATCATGTATATCATGTCCATTGTGTATGTTATTAGAACATGGATTTTTCTACTACACTTAGCAAGAGGATCAAGAGTAGGATGAGCGGTACACTTGGTGACTTGGTGTATCAATTTTATGCAATTAGCATGTGTATAGCATGTCTGTATCGTATGATGTTACTATGTTTTGTATAGAACCCTTTGAAAAGAAATGAAGACAGATGGCTTTGTCCACTTATTTCAAAGTAGATAAAATTTTCTTTCCGAACTGCTTTGGCTGGTGGAATAAAAGGGCCAAGACTTGATTCAAGTTTTGCAATTATGATAATAGTTTTGTGTTCACCCAAAAAAAAGTAAAAAAATAAATCTTTGAAAGGGTCATGACTTCATCAATTTTTATGCAATCAACATTTCTAGTTAAGTAATCACACTATTTGTCTTTCAAATATGAAGTTAACCTCCAAATAGAGGCAAATCCAAGCACCAATTTACTGGTACTGTTATGGTAATGGTACGTAACAGTATCAAATGAACCAAGAGTACTATATTCCCTTAATATAAGAGCAAAATGATCACATCTAAATAAAATATATGGTAAAATCAAGAGTTATTTCACAAGTAAGAGTTAATTCCATTTAAATTCTTCTACCCCTTCCCTTCCCTCACCTCATGTCTCCTTTCCTCCTCTCCCCTTCTTCAATAATTTGTGGAGCACACCCTTAATATTCATACTAAAGTAGATCAAATTGTCTGAATCTAAAAATCAAATTTTGAGTTAACTTGAATGGTATGAATTCGCATAACTGAAACACAAAAATAATGAAAACATTAAGTATTTTTTATTTTATAGGGGTTAACTTGTAAAAAAACAAGGGTTGAACTCTTGAGCATAGTAACAAGATTCGCAAATAATTCGGATTTGAACACCCTACGAATCAATCAGCGAATAAAACATTAATTTCGCAAATTAA
This sequence comes from Carex sylvatica, assembly GCA_964058845.1. Taxonomy (NCBI): domain Eukaryota; kingdom Viridiplantae; phylum Streptophyta; class Magnoliopsida; order Poales; family Cyperaceae; genus Carex; species Carex sylvatica. The sequence continues at coordinate 411,152 of CAXKVR010000028.1, forward strand.
ACGATTTTTTCAAGAATTTTACGAACTTTACGTTTTATTGCGTTAAGTTTGCAAAAATTTGTTGCGTCGTGATTTTGAAATATGGAGAAATTTTGAAATCGTGAGATATTCACATCTTTCTAGGCCAGCTGGACCATTACGTATTACAGTCCCTCAAAACTTCTTGAACCTCCTCAGATCCTCTACAATTTAAAAATAATTCATTGCATTATGAACGAAGATCTGAACAGTTGGATCTGAAATTAATGGTTTAAATCTTCTTAGAACCATCTAACTAAATCTGAAAAATAAGAGAGAAACTTTATTAGCGCATTTGGATCATTACGGAGTTAGTTACTATTCTACATTTAAATTATCCTAAAAATAGAACTATTTATGGAGTTAGCGCTGTTTTCAAACGATGGAATAATGCTAATTCTAAGTTAATACTATTCTTGTTATTTCCGAAGTTGCATTCAAACATAAGTATTAAGCATATAGATCATGTTTGATTGTGGAGTAAGAGGTGGAGTAAACTCCTTACTTCACGTTTAAAGAGTCAAATGAGGAGTAAAATAGAAGGAGTAAGGTGGAGTAAGAGGTGAAATAAACCGGAGTAACTTACTCCACCTAGAGAAATGGTTTAACTTACTCCACCAAACATAATTAATTTACTCCACCTTAACTTAGAGTAAGCATTTTACTTCAGATTAAAGTTACTCCACATGACGTATCTGATTAGAGAATTAGTGAGTTTAAAAGTTTAAAGTCGATCTTCTACGTCTTTTTCTGTACATAAGTTTGTACTCAAGTTGATATCTAAGTGTCATTTTTTTTCTAATTTAAACTTAATTTTTTGACTTCATTCCGATTTTTAAATTATATCTAAATTATTTTCAAATCACAAATCGCCGAATCAAATCAAATAATTCATTTGTAGTCCCTGAATCTCGATGCACTCGCAAGTCGCAAAGTGTGTACCAGCTGCGCTCGGAGCTGCTTCCTTCATTGGCACGTGGTGCCAAAACCCTAATTAACAACTAACACAACACAATCTCTTCTCTGCTACGCCGTGAAAAACAAGCAGCAGCGGCACGAGAGATACCCATTTTGGTCAGAAATGGAGGTGGGGGATATCGAAGATGTGGTGGCGGGTCTCGGAGCTCCTCCGGGTCTCCGATTACCCATAAATGCTGTGGCGGTGAAACCCAAAAGGACATCCAGAGCGGATCGGATCCGTGGCGAGCTTCTCTCTAACCCTCTTGTGCCCGGTACTCAGGTCCGAAATGAAACGTCCTAATTGATTACTCTGTAATTCTGTGAACAACCTTGTATTTTGCAACTAGTTGCTATCTGAAACATCTATTTACATTCTCTGTTTTCTCTTACTGTGGTTATTGTCAGACAATTTATATGAAGACATTTGGTTGCTCACATAACCAGGTACATCTTTCATGCGTTCTTTGTTTATCTTATAAGACAAATTATTATTATTATTTTACTCTGAGACTACATACAACAGTACTTGAATTTTCATATGTTATTATTTTTTTCATTACAGAGTGACAGTGAATACATGGCAGGTCAATTGTCAGCATTTGGTTATTCACTTACTGACGAACCTGACATGGCAGATTTATGGTTAATAAACACGTATGTCTCTGATCCTTGTGATTAATTTTTTCTTCTTATATATTCATAGCCTCCTTCCCTGACACGATATACTGGTGTCAATTGTCAGCATTTTAATTTTCTGAGGATGCTAAATTTTTTTATTGTATGAAATTTTCACCAAATACCTTGCTGTTTGTCCCAGGCACGTAATTCAGCTTTTGTATAATTATTCTACTTCATCTTTCAAAAGATGTCCGGCTCATTTAGAAAACAAAATATTATATAAAAATATAAAATGAGCATTTTCTTCTGATTTTCTTTATTGACTGTAGATGCACAGTTAAATCCCCAAGTCAATCGGCAATGACGACACTAATCAACAAATGTAAAAGTGCCAAAAAGCCCCTGGTGGTGGCTGGATGTGTACCTCAAGGCAGTAAAGATTTAAAGGAACTTGAGGGCGTTAGTGTAATTGGTGTACAACAAATAGACCGGGTAGTAGAGGTAGTAGAAGAGACTCTAAAAGGCCATGAAGTGCGACTATATAGCAGGAGAACCTTACCATCTCTCGATTTACCGAAGGTTTTTTTTTAATTTCAGAAATTGAGAAACACTTTTTCTTAAAGTGTATCTTTGAATATGTTTACTAACTATATGTTTCAACATTGTTTTTCTTTATTTGTTGTTGATGATTTTCTATTTTTTCAGGTGAGAAAGAACAAATTCATAGAAATTCTTCCAATAAATGTGGGTTGCTTGGGCGCATGCACTTATTGCAAGACAAAGCATGCGAGAGGCCACCTCGGGAGCTACACCATTGACAGCCTCGTAATATTCCTATTTTTTTATTTGCCTTTTTGTTGCTTGAACTTGAAAATTTATGAGTTCGTTATTTTTAATGCTTGTATTTTTCTATAGGTAGATCGTGTTAGAATGGTAGTTTCAGAAGGGGTTAAAGAGATATGGTTGAGCAGTGAAGACACCGGTGCTTATGGTAACTTCACAAATTTTTTTCCATCTCTCTTGTTGTTTAATAACATCATCTTCGATTACTTTTTAAGAGGAGGGTTCAAATGCCTTCATTTTTTAATTTTCTAATAACTAAAATTCTTAAATTTATATGTCAAAGAAAAACCGTTAGATGTGATCTATATTATTTTCTCTACATGCACATAAAAAAATATCACTTTTTAATTGTGGTTTTATATGAATCAAGAAGTTGAAAAATCAACGTCCATAATTTATTCACATCGGTGCATTTTTGCAAGCTCTTGATACTAATCAAAACAAAATCGAAATATCATGATCTTTTGCATGTGCATGGAGAAAATGATATAGATCATAACTTGTTTTATTTTGACATTTAAGTTTTAAATTTTAAGTTATTGTAATTCTAAAAAAGGAGGCATGGAGGAACAGAAAATGGAGGCATTTTAACCCTCATTTTTTAATTACCGAAGCTAGTTTATGCATTTGTGAATTGTGAAAAATCTTTAAATTTCAGGGAGAGATATCGGCACAAACTTACCAAATCTTCTCAATGCATTAATTAAGGAACTTCCATCTGATAGAAGTACAATGCTTAGGATTGGCATGACAAACCCTCCTTATATATTGGAGCATTTAAAAGAAATAGCTGATGTGTTAAATCATCCCTCTGTTTACTCTTTCTTACACGTGCCGGTACAGTCTGGCAGTGACCCTGTATTAACTGTAAGTTTCCTAATATACTTGTTTTATGACAATAAGTTTTATCAAGTTCCAAGTGAATCCCTATTAATGTTTTGATTTAGCTTAAAGTCTTTTGTGACAATAAGTTTTCTCAAGTTCCAAATGAATCCCTATTATTGTTTTGATTTAGCTTAAAAGTCTTTTGTGAACGTCACTGATTATTACTAACTTGTCCATTGGTTATAAAATCATTCTAGGCAATGAATCGTGAATACACAGTTGGCGACTTTAGAAAGGTGGTAGATACTCTCATGGAACTCGTACCAGGCATGCAAATTGCGACTGACATCATTTGTGGATTTCCTGGTTTGCTCTCTTCAACTTAACTAAACCCTTATATTATTTTTCTTTTCAGTGTCTTAGACTATTTTTGGTTACAGGTGAGACCGAAGAAGATTTTGCGCAGACTGTTAGCTTGATAAAGGATTATCAGTTGGCACAAGTTCACATTTCACAGTTCTACCCTCGGCCAGGTACTCAATTTAATCTTTTCGAAAGGCCAGTTTTGGTAGGGTTTTTAAGTTATCTTTTGTTCCTCGACTTATTCACCTGTGCTTTTTTTATCGCTAAATTGAAGGAACTCCTGCCGCAAGAATGAAAAAAGTACCAAGTGTTGAAGTGAAGAAACGTAGCCGCGAATTAACGACAGTTTTTGAGTCATTTTCGCCGTACCAAGAAATGAAAGGCCAGATAGAGAAAATTTGGATCACTGAAATTGCAACAGATGGCATCCATCTAGTAAGTTGTGCAAATTTTCTACAATCTTCTGTTAAGCTCAGTGAATAGTTGCATCAATTCCCTCAAATGAAAGAAAAAAAATGAATTAGAGGGTTGAAATGCCTCCATTTTTATAACTAAAATAACTTAAAATTTCAAAGTTAAGTGTCAAAATAAAACCGTTAGATATGATCTATATAATTTCCTTGTATGCACATGTAAAAGATCATTACATTTCAATTTTTTTTTTGTTAGTATCAAGAGCTTGCAAAAATATACCCATGTGGAGAACTTTTGGATGTTGATTTTTCAACTTATTGGTTCATATAAAATCAAAATTGGAAATGTGATAATTTTTTATGTGCATGGAGAGAATAATATAGATCACATCTAATGGTTTTATTTTGAAATATAAATTTTATAATTTTTTTTATTAGAAATAAAAAATGGAGGCATGATGGAGGCACAAAAAATGGAGGCATTTAAACTCCCAAATTATGCACCCAAAAAAATAACAAATACAAAAAAACACAAGCGCTCACAGAACAAAGATAATAATAATAAGAAGAAACTATAGTTTCTTCATAGATGCTTTTTTTCCTTTGTGAGTCTTGGACTTTTGTATTACTGGGTGCATTTCTTGATGTTCTAAATGAATACTTGTTTCCTAAAATGAAGGTTGGTCATACAAAAGGCTACATACAAGTTCTTGTAATTGCACCCGAGAGCGTGCTTGGCACCTTGATGGATGTCAAGATAACATCTGTTGGGAGGTGGTCGGTTTTTGGTGAACTTCTCGGAGAACCACCACTTAAACCAAACAAAGAAACAACACCAAACATATCTAAAATCAACACTGTCAAACTCTCGTCCCCAACAGACGAACTATGCAATGAAGATGCGTCTTGTTGTGCCGACACATGCAGTTCTTGTGCATGCTCAAATGAGAAGAGCTTCTCTGTCAGGGCAAAGGAGTCATCAAATGATAGATATGGAGATGTGAGATTTGGTTCTACAATTCAGTCTTTGTTTGTCAGAAGAAGATCAGATAAGTCAAGTGCAGAGAACAATGCAAAACTGGTGGTAGAGAAGAAAGGGGATGACAAGCTGGCTTATTTGGATTGGTTTTTGTTTGGTATAATTATTTTGGGTTCAGTAACTACGTTAGCTATTCTAGTCAAATTTTCTTCTGTACTTTTCTCATCCTGAGATTGTCAAATGTTCTTCTATTCTTTTTGTACCGGCTTCCATCTTCGAAGAGGACAAATTGATATTATTTTTACTATCCTAGTTGCATGTCATGCTTCACCATATACTATACAAGTATACTACATGCTAGTTGAAATAAGGCTCTTTGAAGGTTACTGCAGTTCCATCCGTGTTCTGGCAACAGTCTAAAAGATTCTGTTGAATGTTGTTCAGTTCAGATCCTCTGCATGGCAGGTTTGCATTAAATACCATCAAATTTGTGGATCTCGAGAAGTTCCTAGAGAGTGCTGTTGCACAGTCCTTGTGATTACTGCCTTCTCATATCGTTTTCAGCTATTGAACTCATTTAAGTTTGAAATTTGACGTGTATATGAGTTGTATTGTTTGCAGTCGTTCAAGTCATGAGTTTGAAATATTGGCTTGACATTTATTTTGTTGAAGCAGCCAGCCGGAGCTGATATTTTAACATCATCTGATGTACACCTTAAAATTCCCACTACCGAGATCATCAATCAGAAGTATTTAGTATGTGAGGTTGTATTGCAAAAGCAATGTAGTTGGCTGTTGCCGAGTTAAGCTGGTTAGAACCTGGATAGATACTGCTAATTTTCTGATCAAGTATCAACCTCAATTGTTTTTTAATTGTTGGTGCAGCTTGGATCGAGCAACTGCATTTTGAAGATAAAATGTCTCGAGACTGGATATAACTTGCAACGATCAGCCCAAACAAAACTATTAATAGCGATCTAATACAGTAAGGGGCAAAATTAAAAGAAAAAACAATTATAGAAGAGTTTCTTGAAAACTTTCTTTTTCATCTTCAGTAGTTCTTCACCTTAGTTAACATGCACACACACACCCGCGCACAGATTGCATGCTATCACTTAAAAGTTCAACAATATCATGTACATTGGAACATAAAATAATAATAATAATAATAATAATAATAATAATAATAATAGTAATAATAATAATAATAATAATAATAATAATAATAATAATAATAATAACAACAGCAGAAGGAAAAATGTTCAAATAAACAACTTCCCTGGATCTATAAAAAATAAATTGATCCCCAAAAAATTAACAAGATGCAGACTAATACGAGTGAGTCATTCAAGCAGCAATTATTGATAATTGTTCAACAAATAACAATTTAAACAAAGAGTAATTGTGCTTATATAATATTAAGTATACAACCTTCTAGGCGACTACAACAACTAAGCAAAAAGTATAATTTAAACTATAGGCCAGGATGAATTGCCATGAAAGGCCACATTGATACTTGTCAGAGATATAACAAACTCGTGAAAAATTGTAAAGGGAAATACAATGCCCCTCAATGGGGTTTCTGAAACTATGAAACAACATATTTAAGTCCGCATTTCACCAATTCTTCAATCCTAAGTTTCTACAAAATGTAGGATGCCACCACTTGATCTTTAACTCAATTAAAATTTGGTTGCATCTAGTCACATTTGATATTTCTGTAAATTCTTCTCACAAATAAGGTAGAACCAAGATAGCCTACGGCACCTGTATTCCACACACATCATGGTCAGAAAAAATAAAATAAAAAAGGAAAATTAAACAAGAAAACATATGTGCCCGTGCAGCCAATTAAAACTTAAGAACCAGAAAGTCATGCGATTGAGCATTCTACCGCTACCAGACTTGACCGTTACCTAAATAAAATAAGAGATGAGATGGCAATATGACACAGTTACCTCAACTGACATGTTATTTCATATCTTTTGAATAAATTTATAAATGAAGAGATAATATCCCAAAAAGTGTAATAATACCAACTATTGCTTGGTCTGGACTTTCGGATTAAAAAATAATTCCACACAAGAAAAGAAGAATGTGAAATGATTTTTTTTCCTTTTAAAGAAACCCTCTCTATAGATAAGGGTAAGCTTTAAGCAAAACTTGGAATTATTCTAAGACAGTAACAAAACCAATTGCAGGCATTTCGTATTCAAATGATGTCCTCCGAACAAGTAAAATTAAAAACACACATTTAAATGACACGGACAAATTTGTTGGAGAAGGTGAAGGAGCGTACCGCATAGAGTGCCTAGACCGAGGCAGAACATTAGAGTATAGCCAAAGTAGAAGCTGGTCTGGAAGAATCCAGACATCTTAGTCTTGACATGATAGTAGTATATGGAGTAGAGGTATACGTATACAGCTGTAGAAGCGGCCGAAAAGAAAGAGGTCCACTGCCAGTGGTAATTCTCCGCATTTAGCAAGAAATATGTACCCACTATTGTTACACATATTGTCACTATTATTAATATAATGAAAACGAGTAGCATGAAGCCATATACATAATACACCTGAAAAAAAAAAAAAAGAGTTAAAAAGGAATTAATAAGACCAGCTTTTTTATCTTTATTATAAGTTTTGTGCTGCTTTTTTTACTCTTGTAATGTAGTTATTAGATCGAGGTTATTTCTGGAAATGACTGATAGTGTCAAGGTCGTTTACCAAATAACTCATCAGAAAAATAGAACTGGCATCATACATACATGTTTTAGTCAATGTTGTATATTTATATTCTTGTATTTATACATAAGTGTTTTGCCAAATAACTCACAGTACCATTGCAACAGATTATTCTTCCTTTACCTTGTAATTCCAGAAGGAGGTGAAAACAAAGTACATCTCGATAAAAATACTTCCGAATGGCAACAATCCTCCCATGATTGAAATAACAGATGGTGTGAGGTACCATTTCTTCTCTGGAATGGGTCTGGGAATTGTCTTGACCCGGCATGGGTTGTTGGGGGCCCCACTCCAGTTACGGCCCACCACGGTGCCAAGGAGAGCTAGAGGGAAGGAGATGAAGGCCCACATGACAAAAACGACCACCATTGTGCCAAATGGGATGGCGGCAAGAGACCGGTAAGAGATGGCAATTGTGTTGAGTACCAGGCCGATTCCAAAGCACATGAAGGGGAATAAAGAGGCGGTTAAAATCATCGCCTTTATCCAGTGTTTACCTGAGTAAAAAAAATTGAATGTAATTTTTCATAGTTAGTTACAGATTTAAGTAATGTGTATTTCTCTTTTAAACGGGACAAAACTATATTGAGATCGAGAATAAATTTATTTGTCAACTAGCCCAACACTTACCAAAAACCAAATATTAAAATTTGCATATATTTTTTCTATGATTTGGATAGGTCATCTATCAATTTTGGTACAATTTGAACACAGATTCATCCATCAAGCCATTAATTTTTTTTTTAACAGTTTAGTACTTAATCAAAATTTGATTGGTAAATAAAAAATTCTCAAATCGCACCAAATTTGTTACACTGTCTAAATGATAAAGAAACATCTATAAGTTTACTTTGTAAGTTCAAAAGGCTTTGACATCAGTTGTCATGGTTGTCAAAATAAGCTGTGTTTTCTTTTCTTTCCCTTTTCTGTTTCTCTATTTCAGTGGTGTAACTATGCAATAATCCTTTTCCTCTTATTGAAAAATGATAAAGTAGCGGCAAAAGTTTAGGTGGCAATCCTTCAAGGCAGGTTGGCTCAGTTTACCCAGTTTATCAGGTAGGGAGTTATTCGGATTTTATTCATTTTTCATTAGGCTGTTTTAGTCTCAGGTCATTCTAATTTAGGTTCAGGTATCGGGTCAATCAAGTCAAAAACCAGGTTGTTCCTGGGTATTGCCATGATAGAATTGATATTGTTTTTCCCGTTATTTCTACTAGTAAAGGTATTAATAGGTTAAATAAAAGTACATAGGCTTTAAAGAACCAATACCAAACTAAAGTCAAATCAGTACCTCCGTTCCTCGAGTAAAGCACACCACTTACATATCCTGAAATAAAGGAGGTAAGAGCATAGCATACTATAAATGTCGTGACAATTGTCCCCCGCCTGACAAAAAATAATCACCATGTTAACAAAACAAGAAAATGAAGCTCTGTACAAATGATAAATGGTTAGTACTCAAAACACTTACCCAATGTATAACATACCAATGATGGCTAACAAAACTACAATCAAGACAAGTGTAGCTAACTGTGCACCGATACCAACCACGGCTGAAAGTAAAACCAAGCTATGAGGCGGCCTAAATACATCTCCATGTACCAGTTTCCATCCAGACTCTTCATTGACATCTCTTTCCTGTCAAAAGGTAAGCACGGGTTTTAATAAGCTTACATATTCTGAATGGAAGAGGTTGTAACTGGACCAAGAACTGGATTTTCCTTCTTAATTTGGTTATCAAAATTTCAATTCAACTTGACCACTTAACACGTCCTTGTTCAAAATTATAATTATAAATTGGCCAAAATAGGATCAAAGCACAACCCAAACAGATGCACATGATGAAAAAAATAATAATTAGCAGTATATAGATCACTGTGGTGGCTACAGAGAATGCTATACAACATAGTGGCTTACATTATTAAAAAAAAAAAATTTAGTACAGAGCAAACCTTAATTAATAATACCACATCTTAAGATAACTCCTGCCAATATACCATACTAGGGTACTACAATACAAAATCTAATGTACCATGACAGTCCATAAACAACAATTGATCACAAACAAAAATGAATCAATCCAACAAAATATAAAGCACACTCTCGCACAACCATTACCAATTACTGTTCAAAACACTCTTGAATCATACAACATGGTATAGGTATTAATTTATCATACTAATGTATCAAAATAAATTATCAGCCTACAATGGTCCATACTCCATACACCAGACAACTACAGACACCAAAAAAAAAAAAAAAAAAATTTAACACCTGATATTACTACTTAAATATCACGCATTGGTGTAGCATAACAAATGTATTTATATATATTACCAAAGTTAGAGCTTTTTATTTCCGAAAAAGCCACAGCATGTTATTTACAATGTAGAAAAAAAAAAAATATTACCAGAGTTTCAAGATCATCATCTTCTCGAGCATATTTTGCATAATCATTTCTGAGTGTACGCATCAGAATCATTGATACGAGACCCGTTAGGAATATAACCATCATGAATGAATTAAAAATCGAGAACCAGTGGATCTGTCATTTATACCACAGAAACCATAGAAAATATGAGGCAAATAAACAATATATGGAAACACAAAGATGGATAATAGTGAAAACATGCACAAACCTGGTGCTCAAAAAAGGGATAATCCAAATACACATCAAACCGGTGCAAAAATGTCACATTAGTCGGCGTCCATTTTATGGAATACGTCATGTCTAGGACCTTGCCAGCTTCTAATAATTTGGGATTTTCTTGTGTAAGATTGACGTGAATAATCTAAAAAAGATGTAAAGGAAAAACGTAAGGCGCGGACATGGACAGTTTGTTCGTAGAAGAGAAGCCCGAAATCTTAAATTCTAGATATCTTACCTGATTGCCATTAAACTGAACAACAATGTTTTTATGCGTGAAAAGAAAGTACTTGCTGGTGTCACTTGATTTGTCAACTTCCCCAACAAATCCTGTTGATTGTGATTTTAAGATGACAAATGGTCAATATCTAGAGTCTAAAATTCTAAATTACGTAAGATAAATGCAACAGAGTACAAGATCTAGTTAGCATTTACATACCCCATAAAGGAAGGTCATCTGAGCATCAGTCCAGAAGAAAAGCATCCATGGCCCGGAAATAGTGTAAACTTTCAAATCAGCACCAGAAGAAGTAAGCCTTTTCAATTTGTATTATTCAAGGAAAAATTGAAAATAAAAGAGGGTTTGAGGAAAGTACCAATGAAAAATTCAAACCAATAGCTGCTCTCTATCGCATCTGCGAACTGCCTCACCTTAGATGCATCAAGTTCAATTGTGCAAATTGTGCCCTTGTCAACATTTTCTGCCAAAATAAGAATTTAGCATTATTGAATGCCATACAAATACTTACTTCAGTCATATATGTTATGATCTTATATACAACTCTGATTTTAAATTGTAGGTTGCGGAAGGCCATGACTCGTACTATGGGGTTGCTGGTTATGCGTTGGGCTCTTTTGCAAATGGCTAAAACATAAAAAAAAATACTTTTTGACTTTATGTAAAAGGAAGGGACCAGCATGTCTTTTTAAAAATAATTGCTTTTGATAATGTATGGAATTCTGCAAAACTTCCAAAACGACAACTGCACTTACTTCTAAACTTTATGTCAACCTGACTATCAATAAGCTCGTTTCCACCAAGGACCTCGCCAAGGCCACCCCATCTGTGAGATGGATTTTCTGACGGATGGCAAAAGGGAAGGCTAAAGTAGTTGTACGTCTCTTGCGGATTGTTGTATGGGCCCACCTTGTTCACCCATAGAGTCACAGGGTCATCTACTTGATACTGCCATATAAAATTATGAGTATGATTAAATTAAAACCGACAAGAGAGGTGTCAATTTACTGCTGCAAGAGTGGCTTGACACTATTGCTCTCATTCCGAAAAAAAATGCTTAGGCTGAAATTGAAGCTTCATTTATGCATAGAACAGAACTTAGAAAGGCAAAAGAAAAGGAAGTCAAGACAATCTAGTATCTGCTGGTTCAATGTAAATATATGGAAAGGTGATGTACTATATTTTAGTATTTATACACTTACCTAACTAGTAACTACGATTATGGCATCACTCTTAGTTTCTTGATAGAGACGAACACGTTGTCTGTTATTTCTCATATAGATATGGTTCTCAAGGTTTGTGCGGAATTTACCAAGACAACCTTGAAAACAATGGATGCAAATACACATCAAGTATAGGTTATTGGAGAGTGTAGATTCACCTGTGGCACTAGGGAGTTGCCAAGTGGCGAGTCATGGAAAGCACACCGCACACTCACCATGCAAATGCAATATTATATTGGAGTTTGAAATTTAATCAAGTTAATTAACAACTCTATGGGATAAATCTAATGTCAAAAGAAACTAATGGATGAAGGTCTCTCAATTCAGATCTAAATACTGAACAGCAAACAAATATAAAATCGTTGAAAGGCAACAAAAGCAAAATGTGCTCTGTATTTATATTAAATCACCCAGATCAAATACGTTATAATCAGATCCGACGTCAGCAAATCCGTTGAACTAGATCTTACTAATAACCAATACTGTAAGGAGTGCTAAAATCAAGTACTACCACAACAAAGGTTGCTCAGACCACTAGACTCCCGAAATAATCAAAGATACAGAATTAAACAATACTTTATATCTGTTCAAGTACCTTATGATCGGACTCCGACGCATAGGCCGAGGTGGAGAGGAGGAGGAGAAAGAAGGCCGCGAGTAAGTGACCGGTGGAAATCATCGCGTGGCCAGATCTGACGGTTGGGATGAGACGAGCTCTTTGTCCGACTCCGACCACGATCCGAGAGAGAGAAGGAGAGGGAATCTGAGAAGAGGAGAGAGAGATTTTAGAAGGGGTAACGAGAGATCTTTTATTTATGTTTAGGTCAAAAGCACCAAAAACGGAGCTTTTACTGTCGGAGAAGTTCCCGTTTAATCAGGGATCGGTTAAAAAATGGGAAATTAGTTACCCACTTACCTGTAGCAGGGTGTCAATGAGGAAAGCTTTTAACAGAGTAGCTTTAGCTTCATGCAACGCACGAATGTATGCAGTTCCTTTTTAATTCTATAGTCCGTGCGCTGCACCAAGTTAAAACTACTCTGTTCAAATCTTTACCCGTCTATGGAATTCGTAATTCAACAAGTCAATGCTAAAACCAGTTTAAATCACTGAATCTGCATAGATGGATCGATCCATAGCGGATCCAAAGTGGCGTCCAAACAATGTTAGATCCACGTGTGTGGCGTTGAAATTTGACAATGGATCTACGCCTAATTAGATTTGAATCTACGTTAAATAATTAAATTACTTAATTAATAGAATAAAAATTGAAACGCAAAATGGATCCGACGAAACTGTGCCTGTGTTTATTTCTTTGTAAGCATCGATTTGTTCTGTGAATTTTTGCCTAATTTAAAGTAGGTTTTTTTTTTTTCTAATTTATATTCATCTTCTATAGTATATCTGTTTAAGATTTTCAAAAATATTGATTGAATTTTTGGGAAATAAAGTTAGATGTATCATTTGTTATATGTATAGAATATGTACTAAATTTGTATTAATTTAAAATTTTAATAATCATCCATCATTTTGTTTGATATTGAGGATTGTTGACTATCATTCGTGAAAAATCGTTCATTCCACTCCATTTTTTCACCTTAAAAATTAGGTAAGGTTCGCTCTTTTTTATGCGTTAAAAATCACGACAGCGCACTAGTCGGAGATTTGGACAATTGCCATTACCCTTTGATATACTCTTTTTTTTTTTTTTTTGTTAAACATGTCCGTAGGTTTCACAGATTTAAATATTTCACTGCATCAATACAGAATCAGCACATACCAGTAGAAACTAGAACCAGAAAAAACCAGGAACTCGAAAAAAAAAAAATGAAAAACTGAACGTACCAGCCCGTACTAATATCAACTGGACACTGCAATCAAATTAAACAAGAATGAAAACAGAACAATCGAACCAAGACGTGTACATATTGTGCTCAGAGTCTAGGTGCTTGAGCTGTCGGTTCTTCGTGCTCACATTGAGATGGTGAAGCCATCAGTTCTCTTGTTCGCAACACCAAACGTGCTGGAAAAGAGCAAAGCGAGACAGAAATATCCAAAATTTTCTAACTAAGAAAACAACAACACAAAAATCATCTTAAAAACGGAAGATATTCCTATTGTATACAGGAGACCACTCGCTCTTCCGTTGTCAAAAAAAAAAGACATCCGTAATTAATCTGTTATTTTAGTTCAACACTCAGCAAGATGAGACGAGCACAACAGGAAGTTGCCATAGCCTATGGTATTTCTCTCTGTTTCGCCTCTTTTACGTTACATTTACCTGTCAATGATTCTCCAAACTCACTTCCTTTTCTCTTTGTTTAATCGGCGTTGTATTCTGTTCTGTTATATTAACAGTATGAAACTGTGATGGAATTTAATAAATTGAGAAAAAATGAAAAGGAATTGGATTGAAAATATGAAGTCAATTTTTAACCTTTTGCACTCTTTAACCTCTTTTTATTTCATCCTCACCATTCTATGGGAAGGTGAAATTATGAAAGACTGATTTTTTTTCGTATCGGAGTAGGCTCAATTCCACCTTTTCACTGATTTAACGTTATTGGAAGATAGAATTAGTTTAGTCAAAGACAGTCAACAATTTGTTAAAGCTGTTAAGAATTAGTTTAACATTCTGTTAGAAATGTAATTAGGAGACTGTTAGCAATAGGTAGTTAGAGTATTCTGTTACAAGATGATTCTAGTCACTATTGCTATATATAGAGCATAAACAGAGTTGTAAAAACATACAAGCAAATGAAATAAAAAGATTCAAAATACAATTCTCTAGTTCTCTACTCTTCTCTGTTTATATGGTATCAGAGCCTCAGATGGCTGACAATGGTACTATTCCAGTTCCACAAACACAAATGAATCGATTCGAGTCGGTGATCACACTCAATCTACCTATCTCTACCAAGCTTACTCACACGAATTTTCTAACCTGGAAGTCTCAGATCTTGCCAGTCATCAAAGGATATAATCTTGGTCGATATCTTGAGGAAGCTCGAACTGGCAATGACGAATTTTCCGATCAGCAAGATCAGCTGATACTGGCATGGATACGATCATCTCTGATTGAATCCATTCAGGCTCAGGTAGTCTCATGCAATTCTACTGCTGAGCTTTGGTCCAGCCTAACCCAGATCTTCTCGGCCACCTCCCGTGCTCGTCTGACAGACCTCCGCCGTCAGCTTCAGACAACCACCAAAGGTACTTTCGCCATTTCCGAGTACTTACAGCGCATGCGCCAAATCTCTGACGAATTGGCATTCATCGGATCACCTCTGACCGACGACGACCTCGTCTCCTCTGTGCTCAATGGACTAGGTGCCGAATTCAACCCATTTGTAGTTGCTGTCACTACGGCAAGCCGCCATTCTCCTCTGTCCTTCTCCGATCTACATGGCCTCCTCCTCTCCCACGAACAACTTCTGAAAGGGCAAACAACCACAGCTTCTCTCCCTTCCGTAGACTCACCAGCAGCTTTTGCAACTCAATCCAGACCTAATTTTCATGGACCCACACCTCATACCCGTTATCAGCCTAGACCTCCTCCAGTACACTTCCGCTCTTCCCAGCCTTCATTTCCTGGAGCAAGGCCCAATTATTACTCTCAGCCCAGGAACGCTACACCTTCCTATGGGCCAGCTGCTACCTATTTCTCTGGTCCGCCTACTACACAGCACAATGGGCCACGTTCTAACAAGCCCCAATGTCAGATCTGCATGAAATTCGGCCACACTGCAAAGATTTGCTATTTTCATTTTTCAGCAGACAGAGAGGGCTCCAGTTCTGCTCAATCACCTTCCACTTTTCACGCCTATCTCGCTGAACCGACTGAGTCTCAAGATGCTGGATCCGACTGGATTTTGGACTCGGGAGCTACTAACCATGTTACAAGTGATCTCACCAACCTCTCCTCCTTCTATGCCTATGAGGGTACCGATAACCTTCAAATAGGTAATGGTGAAGGTCTTCCCATTTCAAATATCGGTTTTTCTTCCTTCAAAGTCTCTAATCACACCATACACCTTCACAATATTTTACATGTCCCAAATTTCTCAAAGAACCTTATTAGTCTTTCACAATTAATTCTTGATAATCCTCATTTGATTATTGAATTCACTTCTTACTTTTGTGTGTCCAAGGACCCCCTCATGAGGACTACCCTTCGAGTGAAATGCACTAATGGTCTATTCTACATCCCTTTGAAGCTCCTCTCTTCTTCTCCTCAAGCTTTCATTGGGATTCGTGTTTCGACCGATCAATGGCATGCAAGACTTGGACACCCCTCAAATTCTACTACATTGCATTTATTACATTCAAACAAATTGCCTTGTAGTTCTCATACTTTATCTCCATGTCATAATTGCCTTATGGCTAAATCTCACAAATTACCATTTTCTTCTTCTCTTTCTTCTACAAATTCTGTTAGTTTGTAATAATCTAGAAGTCAATAATACGATAAATTATCATAAAGCTTTGTTCATGAATTGAGTGATTAAATAAACTGTCATTTTGTTGCCTTGAATATTATTACATTTATGAATTATTCCTTTATCTGACTAGAGTCAATAACTGGAATTGTGAAACTTCATAATATAGATGTTATATATTCTTAAAAGTCACTAACCGAGGTAATTAGCAGGAACACTAATTAAACGTTACAAGGTTAGTATGTGGATTAAAAGATGGTCAAGTTTTACAGACCACTGACAAGAGATGTCATTTTAATCACATAGATACATGTTCTAGGAACATGGTATTTGACAGACTCCGAATGAAACATTAAATAGAATTGTGTATGTGTCATTAATGTTTTCATTCAGTGTTAAGTTCTAAAGTATGAGGTATTCATCTTTCCTACTAAGAGATGTGTATGTGTGATTGTTATCTAACGCTGTCGGTAAAACGCAGTTATAACGGTAGCTTTTCGGTACACATAACTTAGCTGAGGTAGTGATGGTTTACCAAAAGTACTATTGTCCCTCGTATCTCTATACGAGCTATAGCATCACTGGGCCCCTTGATAGAGTAAGATTATCTGCTAGCGGAATAATTACAAGAGTAATTATATTTGATAATCTGCTCAAGATCAAGAAAAGATTAAGTTTGCAAGGATGACACACACCTACCTTGAAACTGATCTGATAGCTATGAGACGAAAGAACTGACACGAGTAAAATAGTTTACTGGATCGTGATATTGTACAGTACAGCATCATCTGTGTAATTGGATGGTCATGATGCGTTATGCCAGATGCCTCTCATGATTATAGAAGTTAAAACAGTTTTAATTCTATTTACCAACATAACACAGATCCTATTGGGTCACACCATATAGGAGCTAATCGGAGAATCTTACTGATTAATTATAAATTGATTATAATTAATATTAAGATGGTTATAATTAATTATACGTGTTATAATTAAATTATAAATGTCATATAAGATGACAAGCAAAAACAACGGTTAATTTATAAACGTGCACGACACGTTGTATAAAAATTACCGAAACAACAACCGCAAGAAATATAACTGTTCAGAACAATTATATATATGACATATGGATATTTTGTCTTTTAAATTCATCATTATCCATACATGTCATCAATATTATCCACAAGGGCAAAATGGTCATTTCACACCAAGTGGCAAAATCTGAATTGGTTTCTTCCAATGGCATTTGTTGTAAATAGGCCAAACTTGGAGGGTATTTTGGTCATTTGGAAACCGACCCTATACCCTATAAATAGGGGTGGAGGGGTAGAGAGAAAATCACTAATTTCTGAGATATCGAATCTGTCTGATCAGTTCGGTAATCTATTTTCTCTCTTTCTCGGTTTCTCTCCCAAATAGTGTTTCGGTTGGGAAAAGAAAGTTATACGTAGTTGACGTATAATCTTGCGGGTTGTTGAGAAGTATATTTACGGGATCGGTGAATAGTGTTTTCTCGAATTTCGCGGTATTTCAGTTTTTGCTCATTAGTGAATCTGAATAACTGCAAATTCGTCAATAGTGTTATTTCGTCCTTTTCTCGGTGAATAGTGTTTTTGAAGAAAACCGCGGTTTACGGTATTTCTGGCAATAAGAAATAAACCGCTCTCTGGTTAGTCCTGGTGGATAACCGATAGAGGTATCACACGTGTGATACTCCGAGACGAGTCATTCCCTGGTGTAGCTCTTCTCGCTCGGTCTGCTTTCCAATCAGAATTTGGAAACAAGGTATATACAAGTTATATTAATCTATTTAACTGGTAAGTAGATTAATGTTTTAGAAATCAATTATGGAGTAGATCTGTAAAAGGATTAAATAGGGTTCTGATGTCAAAGGAATACGGAAGGTGGACCCCTTGGAATGTTTCCTGACATACCCCGTTTAATCCTTGGATTAAGATTAGAAGTAAAATTTTTGTTTTACGTTCTTTCCGCACTTAATCAAATCAATGGGTTTGAACTGTCAAAACCCCAACAGTGGTATCAGAGCACAAGGCTCTCCCGCTGATTGATTTTCTAAAAGTTATAACTTAGGCAAATTAGATGCATATACCGCATATCGGTTTAATTCTTACATTTGCAGCTTAAGTCCAAACCGATTAGAAATGAGATTTTCTTGGTTCGGTTCTACCGACTAAGAAAGTTAAATTAGATTTAAGCTTTCTTTATGCTTTCTTATGAAATGTAAACTTTTACATTTCTTGGATCGGTTTTCCGACCGAGAAAGATAAAATAGGATTTTATGCTTTCTTTATGTTTTCGTTCTAAAACTTTCAACTGCGTTTGAGTATATCTAAGAATGTGATGAAGCAATAAAGTACCTGAGTAAGAGCTGTTAATCTCCACCCGTAAAAGACAAGGTTAATGTCAAGAAAAGTCTCGGCTTTTCGACTAACCCCTTTTACGTGTCCTGATAGCTGGCCCAAAGGGAACTTTTTTACGTTACCAAATTACTTTAACGCTTTTGAAATGGCAAAATGTAACTCTTTCGCCTTTTCGAAAACCTTCGGATAAGTAAAGTTCATCGAAGAATGTGATGAAGCAATAAAGTATCTTAGTAAGAGCTGTCATTTCCACACCGTAAAAGATATGGTTCTGTCTAGGAAAGACTGAGTCTAAGAGGTCCTCGTGACCCCGGTCTTTCCTGGGAGCCCCTTTTACATGTCCTAATGGCAGGCCGAAAAGGAACTTTGTCACGTTACCAAATTGCTTTATGGACCGAAAAGAATATCTGATTTTAAAACATATAAATTGTTTATGTGCTTTAAACGGTATGAATAAGAACTGAGCATAGCTGCAAAATAAAGAATTAGTAACTGATAAAATAATATACCTGACTTGGTCCCGTATATAAGTAAATTAGATTTACTGCTTTGATATGAAATGTATAAATTAGATTTATCGCTTTCAAAGGAACCGTGAAAGAACGTGATGTCAAAGAAAGATTTGTGCAGGAACTCACCTTTGTCTTTCTGGCAGACGACTTTCACGTGTCCGTAAGAATGTCTAAAGTCAGTTACAAGAACTGACTGCTTAACAAAGCTAAGCATGTGAAATAGATTTTGATGCCGAAGGAATACAGAGGGTGGACACCCCTGGAATGTTTCCTGACATATCTATTTTAAAGATTGCTGGCACTGTTAAGCATAAACACCAACCTATTAATTAAGTAATATGCCCTTCCTACTCTATCCTCCTCACATCATTGTTCATTGGTTGACGGGTCTTGCTCAGCAAGCGTCGCCTTTTACCTTTGGTGGTCGAGGGTTATGTCCGACATATCAAACCAAATAGAGTGAGGTTACTTACCAATGATTTCCAAAACAGTTTTGGGCTTGGGGCAAAGTCTTTGTTAAAAATACGTGATGTTTTAACGAAACCAAGAATCACAAGAAGATGTGATTAGCAAGTTTGCTTACCTGAAAATAACTAATGGCTGAGTCATGCGTAAAAGCTGGCTTGTACATTAATGAAGATAGGGATCTTGGTCCTACTACAAATGGGAATAGAACAAAATTGTAGTGGGAGTTTTATTATTTGAATAAAGCATTACATGAACAAAGCTAAAAATCTTTACATTTTAACGTTGTAGAACATGACTAAATGAAACGTCTTTCTCATTACGTTCCTTACTCGAAAAGAAAGACACACGTAAGAAAAAGGAATATGTTCTGAATACACCGGTCCCTACTAAAATAGTAGAGAGCAGCTCTATCAGTACTCACATGCTTCGTAGGACAAGCAATGTTGAGAAGCTGAAGAAGCTTAACTGTTCGTTGAGCCACGAGTTGGACACGGACATTATCCTGAACTCACTTCCTCCCAGCTATTCGGGGTTCATCGTGAACTCCCATAAGCATGGGATGGATAAGAGCTTGCAGGAGCTCCAAGGGATGATTGAGGGTCAAGGATGGGGACATAGAGAAGAGCTCTCATGTCTTCATGATCCAAGAAGGTGGGAGGAAGATCAAGAAAGCGAAAAAGGAAAACGGCTACTAAGTACAAAGGCAAAGGGAAGCAGGTTCTTAATCAGAACACTCCCAAGTAAAAGGTCATTGGAAGAGAAACTGCCCGAAGTATCTGGAGGACTTGAGGTCTGGAAAAGCTTCCAAATCTTCAATCTCAGGTATATTTGTTATTGAAGTTAATGTTGCTACCTCTATTAATGATTGGGTAATAGATACCGGATCATGTGCTCATATTTGTTCAAATATGCAGGCACTAAAGAATAGAAGGAAGCTACGTAACAAGGAAATACAACTCCAAGTTGGAAACGGAGCATTAGTTGCAGCCGTAACAGCTGGAAGTATAGAGTTGTATTTGCCCAGCGGGCTTGTAATGGAACTTGAAAATGTATATTTTGTTCCTAGCATTTCCAAGAACATCATTTCGGTCTCGTGTTTAGAGACGAATGATTTCTCTTTTGTTATAAAGGACAATAGATGTTCTATATATAAAAATGAGTTATATTATGGATCCTCTTGTATGATGAATGGTCTATATATGTTGGAAATAGAAAAACCCGTGTTCAATATAAATAAACGACTCAAAACGTCTCATGAAAGCACGACTTACATGTGGCATTGTCGCCTTGGTCATATAAATGAGAGACGCATCAAGAAGTTACACGAGATTGGACTTCTTGGTAAATTTGATCTTGAATCAATTAACACATGCGAATCTTGTTTACGTGGAAAAATGACCAAAGCGCCTTTCTCCAAAAAGGACGAAAGGGCAAGTGACTTATTAAGTCTTATACACACTGATGTGTGTGGACCTATGAGTACTTGTGCAAGAAACGGTTATTCTTACTTTATCACGTTTACTGATGATTACAGTAGATATGGTTATGTCTACTTGATAAGACATAAGTCAGAATCCTTTGAAAAGTTCAAGGAATTCAAGACTGAAGTAGAAAATCAATTAAACAAGAGTATTAAGGCCTTACGATCGGACCGTGGAGGCGAGTACTTAAGTTTTGAGTTTAAAACGTACTTAAAGGAATGTGGGATAGTCTCACAACTCACACCTCCGGGGACACCGCAATGGAACGGTGTTTCTGAGAGAAGGAATCAAACTCTGCTTGACATGGTTCGTTCCATGATGAGTAACACCACTCTTCCAAAATTATTTTAGGGACACGCACTAGAAACTGCCGCACGAACAGTAAATATGGTTCCATCTAAGTCAGTAGAAAAGACTCCGTACGAGTTATGGTTTGGAAAATCTCCAAATATGTCTTATCTTAAAATATGGGGTTGCGAAGTATTTGTCAAACGCCCGACGTCTGGCAAGCTTGATCCCAAATCTGACAAATGCTTTTTCGTAGGATATCCTAAGGAAACGAAAGGATATTACTTCTATTACCAGTCCGAGAACAAATTAGTTGTTGCTCGTCATGGTGTATTTTTGGAGAATGAGTTTCTCACAAAAGGAAGTAGTGGGAGTAATGTAATACTTGAAGAAATTCAAGATACATCACACAATACAATATCTGAACCAGATCAGATAATCCCACCACTTGATACTTTGGCTGATGAGCATCTGGAAGTACCAAATCCACAAGTAGCTGTGGAAGAGGTTCTAGTCCCGAGCTCAAGTACTTCAACGCAAGTTGAAGTAGAACTGGATCCGCATACAGTTGTGGATCAAGTTCGACAGCCCGAAGAACAAGTGCTACGTAGGTCAACAAGGACAGTCCATGCACCTGAGAGGTACTTGGGACTGCATGAGGTCTCAGTTTTCGATACTGAAGATCATCTGACCTATGCGGAAGCAATGGATAGACCCGACTTTGATAAATGGCTGAAGGCCATGAGATCCGAAATACAGTCCATGTATGACAACACGGTCTGGAACCTAGTTGTACCACTTGATGGGGTGAAACCCATAGCTAACAAGTGGGTTTTTAAAAGAAAAACAGACATGGATGGTAGTATGACTGTATACAAAGCACGGCTTGTAGCGAAAGGTTTCAAACAAATTCTCGGCGCAGATTATGATGAAACTTTCTCGCCCGTAGCTATGTTTAAGTCAATTCGGATACTCCTAGCAATTGCCGCATTTCATGATTATGAAATATGGCAAATGGATGTCAAAACTGCCTTCTTAAAATGGAAATTTAGAAGAGGATGTGTACATGACACACCCTGAGGGTTTTGAAGATCCAAAGAATGCTGGGAAGGTATGCAAGCTTCTAAAATCCATTTATGGATTGAAGCAAGCATCACGGAGTTGGAATCTTCGATTTGACGAAGAAGTCAAAAAGTTTGACTTCGTCAGATGCGAAGAAGAACCGTGTGTGTACAGGAAAACTAGTGGGAGTGCCATCGCCTTTCTAATCTTGTATGTAGATGACATACTGTTAATAGCAAATGATATTCCTCTTTTGCAACAAGCTAAGTCTTCATTAAAGAAAGTCTTAGCAATGAAGGACTTGGGTGAGACTGTCTATATACTAGACATAGAGATCTACTGAGATAGATCGATTTGACTCATAGGATTGAGTCAAAGCATGTACATTGACAAAGTGTTGAATCGGTTCAACATGCAGGATTCCAGAAGGGGATTCCTGCCAATGAGTCATGGTGTACAGCTTAGCAAGACTCAGTGTCTTTCGATAACTGATGAGCAAAAGAGCAATGAGTAGAGTACCATACGCTTTGGCTATGGACTCTATCAAGTACGCCATGTTGTGCACTCGCCCTAATAACTTGTACACTTTGAGTGTGACGAGTAGATATCAGGCTAATCCATGCTTGGAACATAGGAATACTTCCAAGAGAGTTTTTGGATCAAGAAGTTCCTTAGCGAACTAGGAGTGGTTCCAAGTGTTCAAGGCTCTGTGGACCTCTATTGAGACAACAATAGAGCTATAGCTCAGGCCAAGGAACCGAGAACGTACTCAAGATCCAAACATGTTCTATGACATTATCACCTAAAACGAGAGATCGTAAACATAATAAGATGATTATAATTAATTATAAAAGATATAATTAATATAAAGGTAAAGTAAAGATTTGTAAAAAATTGACACAATCAGCAACACAGCTGATCCACTCACGAGAGCCTCTTACTCAAGCCATGTACCAGATACATACTGCTTCTATGTGCTTAAAACACATAGGAGATTGGCTATGAGGTTTTCTTAAAGATCTGCGAGATCTTTTTAGAATATTAGAGATTCGTATAAGTAGGACCTACAATGATTGACTCCTAGCTTAAGTGGGAGATTGTTAGTTTGTAATAATCTAGAAGTCAATAATACGATAAATTATCATAAAGCTTTGTTCATGAATTGAGTGATTAAATAAACTGTCATTTTGTTGCCTTGAATATTATTACATTTATGAATCATTCCTTTATCTGACTAGAGTCAATAACTGAAATTGTGAAACTTCATAATATAGATGTTATATATTCTTAAAAGTCACTAACCGAGGTAATTAGCAGGAACACTAATTAACCGTTACAAGGTTAGTATGTGGATTAAAAGATGGTCAAGTTTTACAGACCACTGACAAGAGATATCATTTTAATCACATAGATACATGTTCTAGGAACATGGTATTTGACAGACCCCGAATGAAACATTAAATAGAATTGTGTATGTGTCATTAATGTTTTCATTCAGTGTTAAGTTCTAAAGTATGAGGTATTCATCTTTCCTACTAAGAGATGTGTATGTGTGATTGTTATCTAACGCTGTCGGTAAAACGCAGTTATAACGGTAGCTTTTCGGTACACATAGCTTAGCTGAGGTAGTGATGGTTTACCAAAAGTACTATTGTCCCTCGTATCTCTATACGAGCTATAGCATCACTGGGCCCCTTGATAGAGTAAGATTATCTGCTAGCGGTATAATTACAAGAGTAATTATATTTGATAATCTGCTCAAGATCAAGAAAAGATTAAGTTTGCAAGGATGACACACACCTACCTTGAAACTGATCTGATAGCTATGAGACGAAAGAACTGACACGAGTAAAATAGTTTACTGGATCGTGATATTGTACAGTACAGCATCATCTGTGTAATTGGATGGTCATGATGCGTTATGCCAGATGCCTCTCATGATTATAGAAGTTAAAACAGTTTTAATTCTATTTACCAACATAACACAGATCCTATTGGGTCACACCATATAGGAGCTAATCGGAGAATCTTACTGATTAATTATAAATTGATTATAATTAATATTAAGATGGTTATAATTAATTATACGTGTTATAATTAAATTATAAATGTCATATAAGATGACAAGCAAAAACAACGGTTAATTTATAAACGTGCACGACACGTTGTATAAAAATTACCGAAACAACAACCGCAAGAAATATAACTGTTCAGAACAATTATATATATGACATATGGATATTTTGTCTTTTAAATTCATCATTATCCATACATGTCATCAATATTATCCACAAGGGCAAAATGGTCATTTCACACCAAGTGGCAAAATCTGAATTGGTTTCTTCCAATGGCATTTGTTGTAAATAGGCCAAACTTGGAGGGTATTTTGGTCATTTGGAAACCGACCCTATACCCTATAAATAGGGGTGGAGGGGTAGAGAGAAAATCACTAATTTCTGAGATATCGAATCTGTCTGATCAGTTCGGTAATCTATTTTCTCTCTTTCTCGGTTTCTCTCCCAAATAGTGTTTCGGTTGGGAAAAGAAAGTTATACGTAGTTGACGTATAATCTTGCGGGTTGTTGAGAAGTATATTTACGGGATCGGTGAATAGTGTTTTCTCGAATTTCGCGGTATTTCAGTTTTTGCTCATTAGTGAATCTGAATAACTGCAAATTCGTCAATAGTGTTATTTCGTCCTTTTCTCGGTGAATAGTGTTTTTGAAGAAAACCGCGGTTTACGGTATTTCTGGCAATAAGAAATAAACCGCTCTCTGGTTAGTCCTGGTGGATAACCGATAGAGGTATCACACGTGTGATACTCCGAGACGAGTCATTCCCTGGTGTAGCTCTTCTCGCTCGGTCTGCTTTCCAATCAGAATTTGGAAACAAGGTATATACAAGTTATATTAATCTATTTAACTGGTAAGTAGATTAATGTTTTAGAAATCAATTATGGAGTAGATCTGTAAAAGGATTAAATAGGGTTCTGATGTCAAAGGAATACGGAAGGTGGACCCCTTGGAATGTTTCCTGACATACCCCGTTTAATCCTTGGATTAAGATTAGAAGTAAAATTTTTGTTTTACGTTCTTTCCGCACTTAATCAAATCAATGGGTTTGAACTGTCAAAACCCCAACAAATTCTCCTTTAGAGCTTATTCATTCCGATGTTTGGGGACCCTCACCTATTACTTCATTTAATGGATTTCGGTACTATGTGACATTTGTTGATGATTTTTCCCGATTTACTTGGGTGTATTTCATGCATAATAAAAGTGAAGTGCTTCAAATTTTTTCTTCCTTCAAAGTTTTGGTTGAGAATCTTTTAGGTACTCCTATTAAGATTTTGCGTACCGATGGAGGCACCGAATTCAAACCGATCCATACTCGCTTCCCATAACTACTCCATCAAACCTCGTGCCCCTATACACCCGAGCAAAATGGAGTTGTCGAACGCAAGCACCGTCACATTATTGAGCTTTCCCTTGCCTCTATGTCGCATGCCTCGATTCCTAGCAACTATTGGGATGAAATTTTTTCAAGCGTGGTGTATATCATCAACCGATTACCTTCTCATACCTCTACTATCCCCTTCACAACCTTATTTCATAAAGAGCCCGATTACACATTTTTTCGTGTTTTGGGTTGCTTATGCTTCCCTTACACACGCCCATACAATAACCACAAACTTCAAAATCGTGCCTTGCCGTGTGTTTTTCTTGGCTATGCTCCTCATCAAAAAGGGTATCGTTGCTTGCACATCCCAACTAACAAGATTTTCATATCTCGCCACGTTCAATTTATTGAAAATCAATTTCCTTTTACCTCTCTGCCTTCACCTGGTGCTGCCCCATCTCCTCTCAATTCGGCCACTGATTTTTTATTGGGTCTCATTCCTAATCCTGCTACTGTAGCAACTTCACCAGCTCCCACTTCGGCTCCAATTGATTCTCAGTCCATGGCTATTTCTGATGCACACCAAGTCGGCCCATCACTTCCTTGCGTAGCCCAACCCAACACTAACTCTCCTATTTCCCTCACAGCTCCAGCCGAAGTACCTATTCCTTGCCCTGTTTCCTCCGAACAAGAACCTGTTACACCTGCTATCTCTCTTGCTCCAGTACCTTCTACTCCTTCGGCTATCCCCACTCACCCCATGGTTACTCGAACCCGAGATAACACTCGCAAAGCTCGTACCTATCCTCACCATGTTGCCTTTTCTGTTTCCATTGAAACCGAACCTCGTACCTTCTCTCAAGCTAAAACCGACCCTAATTGGCAACATGCTATGCAAACTGAACTCGATGCTCTTCATAAGAACCACACTTGGACACTAGTTCCACCGCCTTCTTCTCAAAAAGTCATTGGATGTAAATGGATTTACAAAATCAAGCGCAAAGCCGATGGAACTATAGAACGGTATAAAGCTCGTTTGGTTGCTAAAGGATTTCACCAAGCCGAGGGCATTGATTATTTTGAAACCTTTAGTCCCGTTATACGTCCCACTACTATTCGGCTTATTTTATCTCTTGCCGTCACTTCTAATTGGCCGATTCGGCAATTAGACGTCCAAAATGCATTCTTACATGGGGATCTCACCGAGCAAGTATATATGGATCAACCTCCCGGCTTCATTGATTCCCACCGACCCGACCACGTTTGCCTTCTTTCCAAAGCTCTCTATGGCCTCAAGCAATCTTCTAGAGCTTGGTTTCAAAAGTTAAAGTTGGTTCTTCAACAATTCAGTTTTTATGGCTCTCAACATGACCCTTCCCTATTTCTTTCTACCTCATATGGGCATGTCACGATCATTCTTGTTTATGTCGATGACATCATCATCACCGGCAATAACCTTGCATATATTCACTCGTGCATCTCGCTACTCTCAACCAAATTTGCAATCAAAGACCTAGGCGACTTATCCTTCTTCTTAGGCATCGAGGTGAACCGATCTTCCAAAGGCATTCATTTATCTCAACCTAAGTACTTGAAAGACTTGCTGGTTCTTACCAATATGAAGCATTCAAAACCGGCCACTACTCCTATGGCTTCTAACTTGGTCTTATCCATTCATGACAAACCTCCTTTTGAAGATGTTCATCTATATAGGAGCATCGTTGGCGCACTACAATATGCTACCTTAACCCGTCCCGATATTTCTTTCGCCGTGAACAAAGTCTCGCAATTTATGCAGCAACCCGCTACTTCTCATTGGGTTGCCGTCAAGCGCATCCTTCGCTACCTTCTTGGCACCCTCCACCACGGCTTATATATCTCATCCACCTCTTCTCTTACCCTGCATGCTTATAGCGACGTGGATTGGGCCGGGTCCGTTGACGATCGGCGCTCAACTACGGGTTTTTGCATTTTTTTGGGTCGCAACCTCATTTCTTGGAGCGCTAAGAAACAACCCACCGTATCCCGATCTAGTACCGAGGCCGAATATCGAAGTTTATCTATCACTTGTGCCGAATTACTTTGGTTACGATATCTACTTCATGAATTACACATCCCTACCACCTCTCCCTCTACATTATGGTGTGACAATATCGGCGCGACCTTCCTTGCTTCAAATCCTATGTTTCACTCACGAACGAAGCATGTAGAGATTGACTACCATTTTGTTCGCGAGCGCATTACTTCCAAAGAACTCTCCGTGCAGTTTCTCACTTCTTCTGACCAACTTGCGGATCTCATGACTAAACCCTTACCTTTTCCTCGCTTCACTGCTCTTCGTGACAAGCTTACCGTGTGCTCACACACTTCGCTTAAGGGGGGGATATTGGAAGATAGAATTAGTTTAGTCAAAGACAGTCAACAGTTTGTTAAAGCTGTTAAAACAGAATTAGTTTAACATTCTGTTAGAAATGTAATTAGGAGACTGTTAGCAATAGGTAGTTAGAGTATTCTGTTACAAGATGATTCTAGTCACTATTGCTATATATAGAGCATAAACAGAGTTGTAAAAACATACAAGCAAATGAAATAAAAAGATTCAAAATACAATTCTCTAGTTCTCTACTCTTCTCTGTTTATAAACGTACTAAACACACAAAAAGATAAAAATATAGAATAGAAGCTTTTTTTTCTTTTTCTTTTCCACAATGCATATTTGTTGAATTGACATAATCCTTTTAGATTAGGGCTCTCATAATTGTTCCTCCACTCTCATTCTCTCATTATCTCTCAATTTTATTTGTTCAATCTCATCCACATTTCTCATGATAAATAATAAATTTTGCGAATTTAAAATCACGAACGTCTTCTACGCAATTTTATCTTTCAAATGAGATCCATGATGACATATTTTTGAGCTCGTCGTCACACAAGTATTTATACCTCGTCATTTAAGTATTTATACCTATTATTTTACATATATGACACTGTTGACATTTAAAAGTATTAATATCAAGTATTACAAGTATTTATACTTATGTTGTCAACTATTTTTGTTAGAGAAAGATTGACGTAGGGACGATTGGAGAAGGTTGATGCGGAGATGCGAGGTCCACGATTGGAGATAAATACTTACAAGTATAAGTATAAATACTTGCACGATAAAGTATAAATACTTGTGTGACGATGAGTCCAAAAGTATGGCATCATGAATCTCATTTGAAAGATAAAATTGCGTAGAATACGTTCGTGGTTTTAGATTCACAAAATTTCTCATAGATCGTGAGAAATGTGGATGCAATTGAAAAAAAAAAAAAACTTCTAAAAACGTGTATGATTCTTCTCCCCATATAGTCATATCAAATTAGACATACAAATATTAATATCTTAGGGTGTGCTTGGGTGACATAGGAATAGCGCTAACCCAGGAATAGCTGCTATTCCTGGCGAGCTATTCTCAACACAACACGTTTGGGTGAAAAAAATGCTATTCTCAACAAAGGAATAGCTTGGGTTAACTGCTATTTCGCCATTCCTATGAAATGTTGGGTTAGCAGCTATTCCGAATTCAGAAATAGTTGCTATTCCGAGCTATTCCTTGATTCATCCAAACGCACCCTTAGTTTGCAAGTATTAATTTATTATCTTCCAATTATTTATACCTTTGATTTTTATTAAACTTGGAAGACCACTGTGTTTTGAATAAATTTAATTAAACTAGTTAGTTAAGTTAGTTTATGGAAGTTAAACACGATTGAAGATAAATACTTACAAGTATAGGTATAAATACTTGCACGGTGAGATATAAATACTTGTGTGACGATGAACCCGAAAGTATGTCATCATAGATCTCATTTGAAAGATAAAATTGCGTAGAATACATTCGTGGTTTTAGATTCGCAAAATTCCTCATAGATCGTAAGAAATGTGAACGGCATTGAAAAAAAAAATTACCTCTAAAAACGTGTATGGAAAAATGATAGGAGATGGAAATGGGGGTTTCATATAATTATTTTTTAGATTAAATGTATGGACAATTTTAATCCCTTTAAATATCTTCTCAGCTATCATAAAATTATTTATTAATTATTCAATTTTCATAATTTACATGTTCTTTTTTTTTCCTATAATAATACTATTAGTAATACGTGAGAGAGTACTTTTAAAGAAAATAATTAATAGAAAGTAAAATACATGTATATTAAAATAATTTAGATATTGTTGTGTCTAGGGCTGGAAAAAAAATTCGTAGTTCGTGATTCAATTTGGGTTTGATTCGGGTTTGTTTCGAGTTTAATTCGATTCGAAATGGGTTCGAATTGAAACGAACCAAACCAGGTTCGGTTCGAGTTTAATTCGATTCGAAATGGGTTCGAATTGAAACGAACCAAACCAGGTTCGGTTCGAAATTAATTCAAACCAAACTCAAACCTAGCCTGGTTCGATCGAAATGGGTTCGCGAACTTTTATGATTGGAATCTCATAATAATATCGGTCGTTCATTTACCTAATGAAATTAAAATTCAAGATAGAGAGTTATAATTTAACTTAGCCGACGCTTCATCGCTCTCAAATCTTAATAACCTAGTTATCTCTCTGCCTCTCTCTAACTCACTCTCTCTCTCGCTCTAAAACCTAGCCGACGCTCTCGGCAACTGGCTGTCTCTCCTCTCTCTAGCCTAGATGGCTGTCTCTCCTCTCTCTTCGGCCGTATCTCCTCCTCCTTCTCTACCTTTCAGATTCTCACTTCATTAGATGGTCCGATCGAGAGTTTGATCGAGTGAGCACTCGAGATACGATTACTTGTTTTACTGTATATTTCAGTTCTTGTACTTAATCCTCTTTTTACGATTATTTGTTGTGATGTATTTTTTCATGAATAATTTTTCAACTTAAAAACACTCATTTATACTGGTAAAAGGAAGCCATGTGAATTTTGTCATGTGAGAAAAAAATTAATGTATAAACTACCAATATAACTAGGGCTGCTAAAAAATAATTTAGTTCGTAATTCGATTCGGGTTCGATTCGAAAAATGTGTAGTTCGCAATTAATTCGGTTCGAAATGGGTTCGATTAGAAACAAATCAAATCAGGTTCGGTTCGAAATTAATTCAAACCAAACTCAATCCTAGAATAAGTTCGATTCGATTCGTTGCCACCCCTAGTTGTGTCAATAAAAAAAGTTAGTATTATTAATATCATGACTCGCCCATTCGTATTTTCAAAAGATCAACATCAATATATCTAAAATGCAATACATGCATTCTACCTCTTTGATTGGGAAATGTAAAATTTATCCAACATAAGTAACAAGGCAGCAATACACATTCTAAAACATTACTTGCCCGTATTCTTTAACCCACTAAAATCGAAAAAAAAATGATAAAGAAAACCTACATAAAGAATAAGGTCATGAAATCATGGTGCAAAAAAGATCCTCATTTTTTTCCCCAATGTAAAAGGTAATATTAAAAGGCCGATAGACCATTAAGCCTTTCATCAGCAGCAAACCTAACAGGCTACAAATATTCTAACTGCCTTGATGACTCCAGACATAAGGGATCACGTAAAAAAAAATATACAAAGGACGAACGCAGCATTACAGAAATTTTCTGGGCCAGAGAATTATATTTTTTTTCCAAACGGATCTATTAATCTTCGTCTTCGGTCTCTTCATCATCTCCGCTGTCATCGTCATCCTCAGTCTCTTCGCTATCTTCCTCGCTCACCCATTGGTGACCGGATCCCGATGCATCAAACTGCATGCTGGGCACTTCCTCCTCTTCCTGTCTAATGATCTTCTGTGCCCGTGCATTGTGTGTCACCACCTCCTGCCTCTCCCTCTTATTCGTTTTAGAGACATTATTAGCGTACCCAACCTCTTGGGGTGCCCGCAAGGCAGAGGGAGGTGACATGCTCTTGCCGTTGTTATCTTCCGAGTCAGGGTTCGCATGCTCTTTTCGAAGGTGGAGCTTGAGCTTGTACTCATGTATGTATGCCTTGCCGCAACCTTCATGGTGGCATGCAAAGGGGCGATTTGGGGACACTGTTTTGGGACCTGTAGCAGGAGTCTTTGGTGTGGCTGTATTTGAGCGCGGCTTCTCTTTTGGTGTAGATAGCTTTGGAGTTTCTAGGTTGCCATGCTGTCAACCAATGTAACACATCAATTAATTCCGTAATTTATATATTAATCAATCATATAATGATGAAGTGACCATAATATACTGTTATGTTTTGAGTTTAATAATACATTCATGAAACAATGAAACTATATATACACAAGACTTCTCTTTTCTGGACTTATTTTGGTGACCAATTAGAGCCTGAAAAAATGAAAATAAAATTCCAGACTAAAAAAAACCAAAAAAACAAAAACAAAAATAAAAACCATCTATAAAGCTATACCACCAGATTCAATTATACAAATAATAGAACGCGGGTGAATACAAGGAACTTATTACCAAAAGATGCTTTCTTCAGGAAAAAACAAAAAACAAAACAAAAATGAAGAATAAAAATTAAAAAAGTTTATTACCTTTTGATGGTGCGACCTGATGTGGGAATTTAATTTGTTCTCCTGAGTATACCTTTTACCACAATCTGGGTAGGGGCATACATGGTAATTATCAAGTGAATGCGTCTTCATATGGGCCCTCAAGTTGAAATCCAGTGAAAATGCCTGAAATTAAACATTTACAGTGAAATGACCATTAGCTTTTGACAGTAAAAGAAAATAAGCTGCTTATTCATGGAAGAAAAAAAAAAAATGCGAACTTGCAAATATGAATAGATTGAAGACCTTGTGACAGCCTTCATGAGGGCAAACAAAGTTTCTCTCTCCTGTGTGGATTAAGAAATGCCTCTTCAATTTTGAGCTATCCAAAAATTTCTGCAAACAGGTACGAGAAAAGAAAAATATAATTACTACTACCAACAATAGACACTAATAGACTAATATAAGTATACAGTATGGATAAACTGAAAAAATACAGTCAAAGATATTGGTCCAAAAATTATGGCAACAGTTGCAAACTGGAACCATTTTCTTTAATAATAGAGGGGTAATACTCCCACCAATTTCCATAAACATATTTTTGTCTGGTACAAAAGTGGTACCATATTACAAAAAGTCTAGTATTATACTAGACCAGAACTGCAAACTAAAACCAGTGCTTTTCACACCTCACATAATTTCATTTCTCACCTCCTTTGTTGTTTTCCTAGTGAGATTTCTAAACATTTTGCTTTCTTTTCAAATTAGTCACCAATCCTACACTTGGGCTAAAGCCCCTTTGGCAACAGATGTACAGCCAAGACCTCCGCACCAGTAAGATAAACTCTATTGATTGCATAAAAAGTAAGAATAACAAAATTATATATTTATTGCAAAAGATACCTTGTCACAGCCCTCAAAATGGCACGCATATTGCCTCTCTCCATGTACTTGCAAGTGTTTCCTGATCTGCGGGGCCTCGAGAAAAGCCTTGTGGCAGCCGTCATAACTACACAAGAAAAGCATTTCTGTAGTTGGCTCTTGCTTAGGCACTTCTTTCACTTCTTGCTCTTTCGATTTCTCTCTCAAAGCCTTTAACTTGTCCTCTGTAACACCGCAATAAAAGTTTAGTTTGGAGAAAGTATATCAGTAAGACAATAACCCTTTGCAAGGCACAAAAACTGCCAAGCAAGAGCCCGTTCGGCAACATGTGGAATAGGGAAAGAATAGAGGAAAAGTGGAATTTGGAATAGGCTTCTATTTCATACTATTCGGGTCGTGTTCGGTTGATAGTGGAAGAGTGGAACAGCGGAAGAGTCTTGGTAAATGAGCAAATTCCTCTATTCCACAGTCCACCCAGTGGAATAGAGGAATAGAGGAGGGACCAAAGTGTAAAAAGCGGGGTTTGACTGCAAAAATTCAATCCCAATTCCACTGTTCCCATTTCCACAATTCCACTCAATTCTTTGCTTGTTCGGCGGGATTAAAACCTCTATTCCCCTTTTCCACACTTGCCAAACAGGTAAAAAGTATCTGACATCTATCACTGTTTTGTGCCAGTGAAGGGGTGGAAGGAGGTGGTTTGAGCGTGTTCTCTAAGTCTCTAAGTGTGATGAAGAAAGTGCCTTAACAATTTACAGAAGCAGTCCCTGGAGTATTGCCCTAATCATAATTAAGATCTCAGTTTGGTCCCTATAGACAAATTTGTGCCAATTTAGATCCTGCCATCATTTCCAGTCTAACAGAAAGAAGGTACTGGCAGGAAATGATGCAAAATTGGTCATTAATCAGTTAATATATGCCTCGCCATACATCATTTGTCCGTCTTTTACATGAAATATTATGCTAGCAACCAAATGATACAAAATTGAATTCTTCAAGGATCAAGAAGACAACTTCAAAACTTCATGACACCAAAAGGAGAATAGGGTATATTTAATGGATCATCTGTGAACTTCATTCTATAAAGGGGAGTAATTCTTAAACAATTCATATTATTGTAATAATTCATACACCGCTTTAAGATGTCTACCACAACTCATTACCTAGTACTCCGTTGATAACGAAGAACAAGACAGTAACTTGAGCATTCAGTATATGGATATATGTGGTTTTGGGGATGAAATAAAAAGTTGCAAATTTGCTGCCATTAATTTGTTAATTAAACCCCGCACATATATGAATAGACATACCCAAAATAAAACTAAGAATAGGGAATGGTGAAAGGATAGCGCGTATTTTGATCATAATAAACCCTTAGACCTCTCTGGCGTTTTAAACTAGGGAGGTGAATCCAAACAGTGTTCAAAAGTGCAAAATTTAACAAAAATTATTAGGGATTTGGGGTTTATATAGAAGATACACCATCCCTTGGTACGCATTGAAAATTTAAACCAACAAAAGCAGGGAAATAATAATATTAATAATATTCACGAAGGCAAAAGGTAGAAATTAAAAAAAAATTGTTAATAATCAATTCTACCTCTAATCCACTTTAGAAGGGAACACTTCCCGCCTGGAGAAACAACTTCTTGAGGAACCCTAGTTAGAAAACCAAATCAATTTTAATTTATAGAAATTCCAAAAGTAATTTAACCAAACGAAAAGGTACGAAATCCATACCATGCTTTCACCCACCGTACGGCGGCGTGGCGTGGCGCCATGGAGAAGAGAACTCAAAATTACGCTGCAAATTGAAGAAGATCTAGGCTATTTTGCAAAACCCGAAAAAGCTTTCCTTTTTTATTAGTCAATCTGCCTCTGCTACTTGCTCCTCGCCTTTTCTGAGGAGGGGGCAATGGGGATGGAGAGAAAGGGAAAGAGACCTAGGAACAGATTTTCTCTTCGAGGGACTTGGTTCGTAGAGTCTACGGTGTATCATAAACCAAGTGTTAGGAGCGAAAACAACGGGAGCCATTGATAGAAGCCGCTCGGAAATGTGGTAAGGTAAGGTGAGGCAATGGACTGCTAGTCTAAAGCACTAATGGGGCTGGGCTTCCATATGGGTAAGGATTTCAACAGAGAGATTTTAGCTTCATACAGAGCAAGGACTCTAGAACCAAAACAGCGATGTATATCGTTCATGAGCTGCATGAAGCAAAAACTACTCTATTCATATCTTTACCCCCTCTCTCATCTCCTCCCTCGGGAGACGGTAGATTTTCTGTGGCTAAAAAATAAAACCAGATAGTAGAACGGAAAGACGATAATGACACCATCAACGCTATTATTGACTCGCTTTACAAGTTGTGTGGTATGTTCTCGCCGCACGGGATTTGTGAAAGATAAGGGGCTCTACTCCTGGGCCCCAGATGTCTGTGCGGCTAGAGCGGATGTATGTAGCGTGTAGCACGTGCGTCCGTGAGGCGTGTATAGCTTTTATATCAAGAGCATGCGCTGCGACGAAAACATATTATAAAATTAAAAATAATATGAATAGATTTTTTTGTTGACATTCATACAGAATTAGAAAAAAACATTTAAATGAAAATAAAAAAACATAAATGAAAAAAAAAAACGAATATTCAAATAATAAATAACAGTAAAAGAAATAACAACAAATAAAGAAAAGATTAAATATAACATGAAAAAAGAAGTTAAGTATCATTGTTGATGTGATATTCTTCGATGTAGACTAACATTTCTAAAAATAAAACAAACAAAATATGATCAGTAGATTATAATTGCTCAAATTGAAAACAAATATAAAATTAGAAATGTTAAACTAATATGGTTTGTACCTTATTCATTGCTTTAGACCTCCGGTAAACTATATTTTTTGTATACACTCCTAGAGCATCAATTTTCTGGAGCATCAACTTTATTATTCCTTGTGTTTTAGAAATATAAGTATTTAGAAGGTCAGATGAAAATTTGTATTAGTTCTAACATAGTTAGATGATATGTACTTGAAAGGTCAGATTAAAATTTTATATTATCTCTAGCATCTAAAATTTTATGAAACCCTATAATAAAATTCATATCATATTAGAGGAGACCAACACATATCATAAGTTAGTGGACCGACATATAAGTGAAAGTCTACTGTCAAAGTCATATTTGTAATTTGTGACTGGAAACCATTCCTCCCTTGCATCTAGTATTATTTTTTTCATTTTGGTTGCTGAGTTTTTACAGTTATTATGGTCATCATTTTCTAACTGAGTTTTTTCAAATGTAAATGCGATGATGATCTAACATTTCTAGTCACACAGGAGCAAGTAGCATTTTTGTTTTGTTTAGGAGAGCCCTCTTTCAGAAATGATTATTAATTTATTCAAGGGTAATCCCAAAAACCTTTTTAAGATTAACAAAATACAACTCTAGGAAATATCATATCTTACCAAATGTAAAAAAAAGGAAAAAAAAAATAAAAAGAAAACACTATCGCCAAAATAGAGAATTGCAATTAAACTTCTCCAAAATAACAACATGATCGTCATATAAAAACTAATCAAGCTGCTGAGTCCAATCGAACGGCTCCAAGTTCTTACGCAAAACTCGTTATAGCTTGTTTTTGTTTGTCAACAGTTTCATACCGTCTCTTGAGGCCTAAACCACTTGGAGAAATCTAACATCTGTATTCCATATTTTAAAGTTACCTTAGCTAATGATTAAACATTAAAATTAACCATTAACCTCCATTAATTGTAGATACTGGTACATATCTGAAGCAAACGGTAGTATGGTAACTTTTTTTCTCATGTTATTTTTGGTCCAATTACACATAATTAAGAATTACTTTACTTTTTGGGAAAGCATTTACCTACACGTGGAAGTTTTATAAAAGCGATACCAAATTGCTTTTGGCCAAGAAATGTGGAATGTCACTTGTTTCGTTGACACATGGAAGTTTTACAAAAGCGATACCAAATTGCTATACCAAATATTCTTTCCTATAAGACTTGAAATACTTATACCAAAAGAAGGCACAAGTCCTTGTATAACCTTCAAAAAAACTTAATATAAGTGCATTAATATATTAACACAATTTAAATTCAAACCAAACCAGAATAATATATGAAGCTTCTGGTAAATTATTATATTTGCACGTCCTGTAGGAGACATGCACAAAAAAAAAAAAAATAAACATGCGACATGCATCTGAATCTTACCAGAAAGTCCAGTTGCACAAAGATTACCAAGAAACAATTAAAGAGGAGCTCCATGGGTGAAAAAGATATATTAATTGTTCATGGAGGGAAGTAAGAGAGAAAGAACTGGAGATGAGGGATATCGAGTTATATTGTATCTAACCCCTTCAAAATGAGAGAGGAAGGTTGTTCAATGCTACAATAATTTAGTTATGAACTAATTTTCCCTTTTTGTAAAAAGAGTGAGGCTATGGTACTATGCATAACACATATTGGCCTATATTATAGATCAATATCGTAATTTTCAAAGTTCAAACGATCAATCTAAATCGTTGAACATGATCCCCATACGAAAATGTACTTGGTGATCAAATTTTATATTTTTTTACTTTTTTTTAGATAGGTAGAAAATTACTTGAGCTTGAGATTCTAGACTATTCAAAAGTAGTGATTTTCTACCTATCTAAAATAATGCTAAGAAAATTCTAAAAAATATAAAATTTAGTTACAAGTACAATTTCATATGTAAATCACATTGAACGGTTTAGAACGACTATTTAAAGCCAAAAATATTGATCCATAGTACGGACCAATTAGTGCTATGCATAGTACCATAGCCAGACTCTTGAAAAAAATATCATAAACCCAAAATTGAAACTGCAGTTACTTTCTAATGGAAATGGAAATGAAGTTACTTTGTAATTAAAAAAATATCAATCCGGACTCCTAAAAACCAAAAATTGGAAATGAAGTCATTACATGTACCTATTTCATACCCGCCATGTTCATTACAAAATCCTAATTGTATCAGACAATTACGATTGATATAGCAATAGAAAGGTTGATAGAAATCAGCATTTCACATATGAATTAAAAGGTGAGCAAGATATTTCTGTGAGAGAGAGGTAAGAGCAGAGAGGGAAGTAAGAATGTCATTTTGAATTACCTCGGTAAATTTACCAGAGAGAAAGTAAGGTGTCAACTGAAGAAGGTCGTCGACAATAGACCTGAGATTCTTACAGGGCTCCCCCAAATGCTCACTTCCTCTATCATGGATTCATACATCACACATTTCCAAGTGGAAGAATTGACTTACTCTCTGTTAAATTAAAAAGAAATAACAACAAAGATAATAAAATAGAACTAAAGAAAAGACACTTCCAATGTTTTTATTACAAGCATGGTCATCTCAATAAGCCAAATTCTGATGTTTAGATATTGCAATTGAAGTTAACAGGACTGTTTACAAACTCGAAATTTAAAAAAAAAAAATTACGCTGACAAGATTGATTACATATGGTGCCAAGTTCTCGAGTCAGTTCAATCACAGTTGCCATTTCAATTTCTTTTTGCACCCAATTAACATTTCACGGTGATCTTTATATTAGCAACAATGTATAATTTTCTTTTATCAGCAGACCAAAAGTACATATACACAGGAAAAGGAAAGAACCACCATGAAAATAAAAAAATCCTAACCCTAAATGTTGAGAAAAATGAGTCAAACAAAATACAATACAACAATATCAGTACACTTTGATAATTGATGCAATTCATATATTTACTCATCAGGAAAATGTGTTCATATATAAAGAATTTACTGATGAGTAATCATTAGAGTCAAATATATTTTCTAAAATTAAAAATATAAGAAAAAGGAAAAAAAAAGACTTAATTGTTTAATTTGCTGATATTTTATATATGAATTTTTATTCATATATAAATGATTTAGAGTCAAATATATTGAGTCAATAAAGGATTTACTAATGAGTCAACATCTTAACTACTGATGAGTCAATAAATTAGTCAATCTTGATCAAATTCATCATTGAAAAGATCAATTAAATACAATACAACAGTATCAGTAGTTCAAGGCAAGAGGATTATACTGATGAACTGATCATATACAGTAAGGTGATAACTTTTTAACAATTATTAAAAAACACAGGGGCCTTCTGCAAACACAGAAAAATTATGGGCATTTTTAGTAAAAAAATAAAAAAACTTTAACGGAGAACTGGGAAAGGGATAGTATGGGTGTGCATCTACTAATAATGGCAGGTCCAAAATTTGTCTTATAAAGCTATAATAATACAATAAAATAAAAATAAAAATAAAAAGCATTTCGTCAAGACCTCATCATTACATCATAATTTACTAACATTCTCGTGTTCTAAATTAAAAAATTGATACTTCTGTCTTGTGATTTGTGAGAATAATTTTTGCTAAAACAAGCAAATAGAACACTTCCAACTAGTACTAGGCCAACTGGTATCATGCCAAACAAAAATTGATGTGCCTTTCGGCATCAATTGTTTTATGCAACCAAATACTTCTAAGTGATGAAGTAAATACAAATGAAAGAGAATTTGATCCAACTGCTACCCAATTTGATACTAAACCAAATCACACAATGCTAAAGACCCAAAATCTCAAATTGAACCAAGCCCAAAATTAATTCACGGAACCAGAACCAGAATCGAGAGCAGATCGATGCCAGTACCAATTTACCACAACTCATATAAATAGAGAGAGAGAGAGAGAGAGAGAGCACCTGAGCGAGAAGAGCTTAGAGAAAAAGCATCTTTCGCCTCCTCCGATTTTTGTTCTGGCGCGGTCTTGAGGGGAAAAGGAGACGCCGACTGATCGTCTCTCTCACTTGATTTTCTTTCAATCAGAGAAAAAGGAGAAGATGCAGCGGGAAAGGGGAGAAATGAAGCATCGGGAGGGTTTGAAAGTTTGAGGAAATAAGGTTTCGGCACGATATTACAAATAATGTGCAGCCTTTTGTGTGGCGGATACAATATTAACTAAATTTAGACTTCTACATCTAAAATAAATATATTCAATCAAAAGAAGATTAGATGGCTCAGATTCAATTCGAATTTAATCAATAAATCAGAACCCTTGCAGAATCTAGACATTAAACTCCTTAATAAGGAGGAGAGATTATATCTTTTTGGTATTTTAGTTGAGAGTAGGGGGAGAAAATCACTCATTACTCATGACTTGTTTGTTAAAAAATTATTAATAATTTGTTTATTATTAGCTTGTTCGTAACGTAATGAATCGAGCATGAGCATACCCTAACTTGCTTATTAAGAACTAAGTTACGTGAAATTGTATCACATCCAATCTCAATTAGTTTCATTAATTATGTAGAAATCATGTTGTGTATATTGTAACATTAAGACACTTTATTTAGCTGTTTGGGTTAATGAACACAAACAAATTCAAAATAGTATGCAAATATTTTGTTTTATGTGGGTACCTATAAGACACTGTTCAAATTAATTAACTGGTAATTTGTGATGCTTGAGTCTGACTGTACAACTCGGCATTTCATTATGTCAATATTTTTTATTAAAGAAATTAGTTATTACTTATCAGTTTGTCTAATTCTAAAACAAATAATTCGTATACTTAATTTCTTAACGAGTACGAGTCAACTCTAGCATTTAATGAGTCGAGCACGAGCACAGATATCAGATCAGTATTATCTTCTGAATTCGAGTTGACTCGTTCATAAACTTAGCAAATCTTAACTCGCTCAAACTCGAATCATTAACAGCTCTACTCGAGAGTCCCTTAAAATCATTAACAGCTCTACTCGGTATTATTATTCTTAATTCTTTCTTTGAGAAGGAGAACAGTATATTTAGAAATTATATTCTCAAGAAATAATTATTATGAACTTCCTCATTTTGAGAGGAAGAGAAGCCATCGCTACTATTAGAGGGGTAAACCGTAAAATTGATCATCAGATGGTCATATAAGTTAATAAAAATTAAATTGTTTTATTCATGTTAGTGATGTTACTTTTTATATTTTTATATTTTATTTGATAGTATAGATCATTGTTCAAATTAATTCATCTACGGAAGTAAATTTTTTGAGAATAAATCTTTATCTATACAAGTGGACTCTACAGATGGAGTAAGTGTGGAGTAGTTAATTCATCTAGAAAAGTAGAGTAACTTATTCTGAATTAATTTATCTCTTACTCCATTTTACTTTTATTTTATGAGTAGAACTAAGGTGTTCTTAAGCTCACCAAAGTGTTTAGAGAACTTAACTCCAAAACCTATCAAATCGGTTTCAAATAACGAATCCGAACTGTTGAAATCCGCATATCTTACGAGTGATGCGTCTACATATGAAAATCTTAAACATTCAAATTAATTTAGTATAAAGTCAAGCAGTCAAAAAACGTTCAAAAAATAAATGCACTAAAATTAATTTATTAACCTTCTAATTTTGACCAATTGACTTTATACTAAATTAATTCGAATGTTTAAAATTTTCACATGTAGACGCATCACTCATAAGGTAGGCTGGTTCCAACGGTTCAAATTCATCATTTGAAACTGATTTGATAGATTTTGGAGTTAAGCTCACCAAACACTTTGGTGAGCTTAAGAACACCCTAGTTCTACTCCTATTTTACTTCTTATTTAGCAAATTAAGTATGAAATAAGGAGTTTACTCTACAATCAAACATGACTTGGATTGGTAACAAATGATGACGTGGGAATAATATATCAACACCCCTATTATCACGGAGTCCGATTATAATTCGGAACAATTCGACTCATGCCTATAATGTACAGAATTCTTTAATATTCGTATGGATTTAAATCATATGGTGCAGATTTAAACTCAAATTTTGAGTTAACTCGGAGCATACGAATTCATTATAGGGGTGTTTGGCACGCAATATAGCTGAAAGGAGGGTTATTTTGGCGGGACAAATTATTACATTTATTCTTCTTCGTTTTTTAATTATTGTGCTAACAAAATATAATTCAGATGATAAATTTATAAACATCGATGTAACAATTAATTTTTTTTTGTTTCCCACAACATTAACGATAATTGATAAACTAAGCTAATGATAATAGATAAATTAGTACATTTATTTTTTAATCTTTTTATATAAACAATTTAAAAAAATGTATTTGACGTGCGAGGAAAAATTTAATATGTTTGTTTGGCGCGCGAAAACTTCATCGAAACACATGTAATTTCGAGTATCTCGTACGATGCCGCAGAAAATAGCCTAGTAAGATTAAAATTATTTAGGAACCTATTTCAAATTTATGGAGTCTGCTTTGAAATTTGTGTAAAATTAAAATGGAGCCTTATAATTGTATCCAAACAAAATTTTCGAATGTGTCATCCAAGTAGTTTAACAGAAAAAACTTCTAATGTTATCTAATTTTCATTTCCAACGCTAATATCCAAATTTTTAAAGCTCCGTTTATAACATTTTACAATGCTACTCACAAGCATTTAAATCAATGTTATCAGAACCGGACCAGACATCAACCCGACAAAGTTTCGGGTTAACGGTTCAATGGTCAAACTAGTAGGTCAATCGGTTCGATCGTTGGTTTTTTAAAACAATATACCTTAATATTGATGTCCTCTAAATATCTCTGGAGCAAAAGTTGCAGCTTGTACAATATCTAATCAATACCATACATGTATTTCTGCTATCCCATCTGGTATGAGTATGTATCAATACCTGATGCAGTGTTTATACATGATTTTCAGATTTAAATGTGTGTGATTGTAATAGATTGATCTTTCTACAATAATAGCTTACCAACAAATCACAATTAGGTTATATTGGTCATAAATTAAAGATTTTAATGAGGAGAAATAAATGCAAAAACGAATTCAGGAAGTAAAACCTCAAAGCTACCTGAACTTTAAGAATAAGAGGCCTCAAAGCAGTAATGTTGTTATAGGTGATATCATACCATGGTTATATATTGTCATTACCAGTCTACTAGTACACCGATTCATATATGATTGTCTAAGAATGATTCTGGCAAATCCTCAAAAAAGTATGAAATTGACTCATTAAATATTGATTGTTATAACTGGTGTACTCAATTTATATTTACAAAAGGTATTGTAAATAATTTCATTGA
This sequence comes from Carex sylvatica, assembly GCA_964058845.1. NCBI lineage: Eukaryota > Viridiplantae > Streptophyta > Magnoliopsida > Poales > Cyperaceae > Carex > Carex sylvatica. The sequence continues at coordinate 454,579 of CAXKVR010000028.1, forward strand.
CCATAAACACATGGGTCAGGACTCATGAATCCTTCTACAAAAAAATTATACTTTGTTTTGAGCATTTCATCAAACACCTTATATGCATTAATCTATTCAATAGAATCAACTCAAATATTAACCTTTCAATTGTTCTATCAACTTAATTAATCATTGATGAGATGCAGCGAGAATGTATCTCAACTACAGGTAGTGATCGAATTTAATCGAATCACTCGAAAAACAGGAGCAAATTTGGTGGAAATTGAGAATATGAAATAATAGAACTTAGAATAGAACAAGGCAAAATTCAAAAAATCTAATTATTCATTTCATAAAATATGCTTAATGAGTACACTAGCCTTATATAGGCAATTACAAGGAAACGAGAATAACAGAAAACAGTTGAATAAATCCTTCTCTTGATTTCTCATTTATCAGCTCTTCATCTTTCAACGCTACTGCTTGATCTAACGGCTGCTTCCTTCTGATGGAACTGTTGCTTCTGTTTAGGTGGGTCCCTGTCTTTAGTCTCTATTTCCTTTAACTGCTGGAATCTAATTAACGGAGATAGTCCTTTTCCGTCTCTCTTCTTCTCTTTAATTCCAATGGCCATTTCCAACTCAATCTCATTTCGCTGCACACCTCCCTCATTAAATAATTTCATGTCCTAATGAATAAATGCAGTGAATTTCTGAGCGACATCTTCATAATATTCCCAAGTAGCATCATCACGAGATTGGTTTTGCCACTTCACTAAAATTTGTGCTGTTGCAGCATTTCCTCGTTTAACCATTCGCCTCGCTAAAATCAATTCCGGCACTTAAGTCACAATCACCTCTGGTCCCATCACTGGCAACTTAGGAGAATGTATCTGATTCTCTCCAATCCTTGCTTTTAGTTGTGAAACATGAAATACTGGATGGATTTGCGAATTAGGTGGTAGATTCAGTTTGTAGGCCACAGTACCAATTCGTTGTAGCACCTCAAAAGGACCGTAATACTTTGAATTGAGCTTTTGATTTCCCCTTCCAGCTACTGTTATCTGATGATATGGTTGCAGTTTGAGATAAACCCAATCCCATTTCTCGAATTTCCTTTCGCTCCTATGTTTATCATCGTGCCTCTTCATTTTTTCTTGCGCCTTCACCAAATTAGCTTTTAGTTGAACAAGGGCAGCTTGGCGATCTCGTTGGAATACGTTGACAGAATCCACTTGACTCTTCGGTGTGCTGCCTAATCCGAGCTAAGGAGGTGAATACCCATACAAAGCTTCAAAAGGTGCAGTTTTTATGGCACTGTGATACGTTGAATTATACCACCATTTTTCCAGGGATAAATAACTCGACCATTTCTTCTGTTTGTCATACACCATAGCTCGTAAATAAGATTCTAAGCATTGATTCACCTTCTCAGTTTGGCCATCGGACTGAGGGTGATATGTTGTGCTCATATTGAGCTTGACCTCCAAGATGGACATCAGTTCTTGCTAGAACCGACTTGTGAAGATAGGGTCACAATATGATATAATATCAGTGGGAAGTCCATGCAACTTGTACACTTGGTCAACAAAGGATTTGGCAACAGTAGATGCTTTGTAAGGGTGTGACAAAGCAATGAAGTGTGAATATTTGGTTAGACGGTCAACCACCACCATTATAACCTCATATCCTTTTGACTTAGGCAAGCCCGTTATAAAATCCATTCCTATACTGCTCAAGGCCTTCTTAGGTATGGGTAATGGCTGCAACAGTCCAGTTGGGGCTGAAAAATCAGGTTTATTTAGTTGGCAGTTATCACAGTACCTTATGAACTGATGCACTGATTCTTTCAAATTTGGCCAGAAAAATTGTTTTTTAATTCTCTGGTATGTTGCAATAATTCCAGAGTGCCCCCTCATAGTAGAATCATGCATTGCCTTCAGGATTGATTTTCTCCACTGGCCATGATCACCCATACATACCCGACCTTTGTAAAATAGTACTCCTTGATGTTCTGAGAGATGGTGAGTTGCATCTACCCCTTCAGTATCATATAATTTCTTCTTTAATCCTTTAATCCACTCATCCTCCGAGTAACTCTCTTTGATTTCTTGAACCCATTTTGGAGTCAGCTCACTCACAGTTAGTAATTCCCCTATTTCACTTTTCTTTTCTCCAAATTGCCTCTCTCTTATAGATAAAGCATCTACTACCTTATTTTCAATTCCTTTTTTGTATTCAATCTTGTACTTCATACCCAACAACTTGCTTAATCCCTTATGCTGCATAGGTGTATTCATTCTATGCTCAAGGAGGTATTTTAAGCTGATCTAATCCGTCTTAATAATGAATTCACCTCCCAACAAATAATGTCTTCATCTTGAGACAGCTGTGAAAAGAGCTAATAGTTCCTTCTCATAGGTTGAAAAGCATTGGTTTCTAACCCCTAATTTTTTGCTTAGAAAGGCTATGGGTCTGTGGCATTGCATGAGAACTGCTCCTATACCCCCTTGGCTTGCATCAGTCTCTATGATAAAAGGCTGATTAAAGTCGGGTAATTTCAAAACTGGAGCCTTTACCATGGCTTGCTTCAATTGATCAAAGGCTTGTTGAGCTTCAAGATTCTAGTTGAACGCATCCTTCTTGAGCAGTTCAGTTAGGGGTTTGAAAATTATGCCATAGTTTCTGATAAACTTCCTGTAGTAACCCGTAAGGCCAAGGAATCTCCTCAAACTCTTGAGATTTTTAGGAACTGGCCAGTAGGTCATTGCATCTACCTTGGTTGAATCAGTAGCCACCCCTTCTTTGGAAATGACATGCCCCAAGTACTGGATTTGATGCACACCAAATTCACATTTTGATTTCTTCACAAATAGCTTGTGCTCATTTAAGGTTTGTAGTGCTAGCTTGAGGTGTTCAACATGCGATTCCAAGTCCCTGCTATACACTAAAATATCATCAAAGAAAACTACAATAAATTTTCTGAGAAAAGGCTTGAAGGTACTGTTCATGAGCTGTTGGAAGGTGGTTGGTGCGTTTGTGAGGCCAAAGGGCATGACCCGAAACTCATAAAGTCCCTCATGAGTGCTAAATGCTATTTTTTGTGTATCTTCTTCAGCCATGAGTATTTGGTGGTGACTGGAGCGCATATCCAACTTTGAAAAGTAATGTGTCCCATCCAATTCATCCAACAGATCCTCTATAATTGGAATAGAAAACTTATTTTTCACTGTATCCTCATTTAACCTCTTGTAATCGATACACATTCGCCATGACCCATCTTTCTTCTGAACCAACAACATCGGTGAAGAATATGAACTGGTGCTCGGTTGGATGAGAGAATTCTGAAGCAATTCTTGCACTATCTTCTCAATCTCTAGCTTCTGATAGTAAGAAAAATGATAAGGTCTTTGGCTAAAAGGTTTAGAACCTATTTTGAGTTCAATTCTGTGGTCTACAGTTCTTTTAGGAGGCAATGATTTAGGTTCTTCAAATACAGATCTGAACTCTTGCAATAGATATCTGATTTGAGGTTCTAGGTTTGGCTCTTTTTGCCCTTGGTTATCGACCTCTTCCTCTAATCTAAAAATCTGTGCATACATGACAAAATTGCCCTTCTTAGCCTCATTCTCCACATCTATTTCTTTCTCACAAAAATGTATCTCAGCTCTTTCTTTCTCAGTGGTCAATTGGATCTCAATGCCATTCAGATTTATAGCCATCATCCCTTCACCTAAATTCATCTTAATAGTACCAAGACTAGAAATCCAGTCAACCCCCAAAATAATGTCATACCCCTGTACTTCCAAAACTCTCAAATTAGATTCAAAAGGATGCCCTTGCAAGGTGAAAACTACCCCTCTACACACATTTTTTGATATGGATCTTGGGCCAGTAACAACCTTCACGTACAATGGTTTTATGGGTGCTGTGGGAAGATTTAATGCTTACACTAAGTTTGGGTGTATGAATGAATGCGAAGCACCAGTATCAATCAAAGCTAAGATAGGTATATCTTTTATGAAGCCTTTGTACTTTAAAGTTTGGTTGCTTGAGAAATTATTAATGTTGTTCAAGGTGATGGTGTACCCTTCTGCCACTTCTTCTTCACTTCCTTCATTATTCACTACAGGTTCACTCTCTTCCTGAAATTCTCTGTGTTGCTCGTCCTCTTCATCGCCATTTATGGCATGCAAACCTTTATTACATTTATGCCATTGGTGCCATTTTTCTGGACACCTATAACACAAACCCATTTTTCGCTTTTTCTAATTGGTTAATGTAGAGGGTGGGTTGTTGTTTGAGAGATTTGGCTTTGGTGCTTCATTCCATCTCCTAACATAGTTATCAGGTGGTTTACTGTTCTTGAACACTTGACTGGTTTGAGGTTTGAGGTTTGAGAAAATACACTTTCTTGTCAGAGGTTCCTATGACCACATCTAACTCTAAGGAAATATCCATTGCAGCTTCTAATGTTTGGGATTTGAACAAGTTTATGGTGTTTTGTAACTCCTCTCTCAACCCACCAATAAAATTTCACACAAAGAAATTCTCATGCTTAATACTCATATCAGCCAATAGCCTAGACTTGGCTCTCTCAAATTCTTGGATGTACTCTTCTACTGAACCGGTATGATGAGTCTTTCTGAATTGTACTATCGGGTTAACAGCCAAGATGGGTTTGGGTGTTCAACCCGATAACAGCTAAACCATTCCTTTGCTACTCCCACAAAATTCATAGTAGCCATACGTGATTTGTAATCTTCAGGTATTTGGTAAGCCTCGAAGTAAAATTTGCATTCCTCCAACCAATCTATTGGGTTCTTTCCATCAAAACTTGGGAAATCAATACGATGTAGAAATACTTTTTGAGAGCCAAAATTGCGATCATAACCTTCTCTTCTGGTTTCTTGCCTGTCAGGAGACACACTCCTATTTCGATGGTGGTCTCTGTGCATGGCAGAGTTGCTACCTTATTGTTGTTTTTCCGAGATAACATCAGCTAGCATCTTTATAATTGCCGCAAATCGGACATTTAACCCTTCCTCCAACTGATTGAACCTTTCATCTTGGGCCTGGATGAAAATTTGGGTGTCTCTCGCAACCTGAGAGATCCTCTCATACATCTCAGTCGATCGCTTTAGGAAAAAAGTGGTAAATGTGCTTGGGAGGTTTTAAAATTGGTTTTGGTAAAGAGAGTATTTCCTTTCTTATTTGAAAACCAACGAGATTTATAAATTAAAACTTGGTGGGAAGACCAGATGAACGCCATGTGGACCCCATGACTAAATGCGAAGATCTGTCCCGCTGACCGGAGGATCAGAAGGCATTGAGAGGAGAGAGAGACGAGCTTTTGACAAATATTCTTGACTGGTCAAAAAAAAAAAAAGAAGAGACGAAGAGTGTTGGTCAGCGATCGGTCAGGACAGCCGGATTAGATGAACGGTTCAGAATTTTGCCCATTCTACAGGTTAGGATACTCGGGAGGATACGAATTCAAGGGAAACAAATCTGCTATGATCCTAAGGGATTGTAGAGTCTTACGATTCCAAATCCAACATTTTATTTTTTAAGTATTACGATTCATAAAAATTATTTTTGATGCACAAATCTCAAAACAAATAAAAGATTGGATTTGAAATCGTAGGACCGTACAATCCCTTTTAGGATCGTAGCATATTTATTTCCGAATTCGAGTTCTGCAGCATTTTTGTCGTAATTCGTAAACCGAGGCTTCGTTTTTCATCCTTTCCTACTAATTCAATGATTTAATTTTTGCAATATCCCGCGCCTGTCCCCTTCCCTGCGCGGAAAGAAATCAATAAAAAGGGAAATCTTTAAGAGCTGTAATATACTAATTTCTCTCCCCCCATTCGCCAATTCAAAAATCGAAAGAACGTCCAAATATCCCATCGGTCTTCTAATAAGAATTGCGATCTCCGGTGCTAGCTTCTAGGGTTTGCTCTTAGTGCCACTAACACAGGTGAAGAGGAAGAGAATGCTAACTACGAGTAGTACCAGTAGAAAAATGCCAGATAATTTTGTGATTTTATGATAGAAGGTCTATGCTTGATATTAGGCTCGGCGAAGGTGGGAATGTGCTTACAGTGAGCAAGCACAGGAACTCTCTCTCTATTTCTCGCTCTCGCGCTCGCCTTGGGAGAAGCCACCCTCGCCTCTCTCGCGCGAACCTATTAATGTCCTCCAGCGACTCACCGTTTCTTTCTCACGATCTTCCGCTCTGAGTCTCCTAATCGAAGGTATCATCCTTGTGTCCGCGACTTTTAGTCGTCAATCTAATTTGGTGTTTAATTAGTTGTGTAATGTATTAGGATTTGAGGGAATTTTGGTAAATTGTGGAACTTTGTGGTATTTTGGTATTAAGTGGATACAAAAGAGAATAGAGAGAAGAGATACAGGGCAGAGAAGAGAAGAGATGCAGGAGAGAGGAGATTAGAGAGGGTAGAGAGAGCATAGAGAGGAAGAGAGTTCAAGACATACTCTTATTAATGTCAGCTAAACCTGATGCCTAGTAGTAGCTACTTTCTGATTTCTTGCAATTTCTACTCTCATTTTATTGTTAGACAGAGATATTTGACACACAAGGATAATTAGATAATTACAATTTATAGTCTACGAATACTGTCATTGTTATGTTCTTATTTCTGTTACTATCATACTTTTGCAGTAACCAGGGAATGAACAGCAAGGATAAGAAAGCACCAAAGGTGAACTGGGAAAAACATACAACTGCTTTTCATGGCACTACATTGAAAGAAAACATCTTGAGCTCGAGTTTTCTATTCTCTTTGCCTTCGCAAAAGCCTCCTCCAGACTCAAGTTCAGAAGCCATGCAAATTTTGAGGTACAGTGCTTGCTAAATTGTATATAATGAGTAGTTAACAATACACCAGACGAAAAAGGGGGAATTTACTATATACAAAGATCCGTCCACTGTTAACCTTTTACTTTAGATAATGTGAGAAATGGGCCAGTTGTTTAGTGATATTTTGTTTTGTACTATGTGGAAAAGTGCTGAATGATTTATAAGACAATTTTTGTTTTGCTAGATTATGTTTCATGTTTTAAGGTTTTCTTATGAGTGGTGTGTATGTGTTTTTTTCCCTTGGGAGATGCTGAAAATTGTCCCTTAAGAAAAAGGAATCCATAACAGAAGCTTTGTTATAGTATTTGGCATTTTCCAGGCCTATTACATTTATTTTTGTATCTATCACATTTATCTATGTATGCATTTTCCAGGCCTATCACTTTACAGGGCACAGAACGGCTACAAGCCATGTATATAGAGAAGGTACAAATATCTGTAATACAATAATGTCCAGCTATTTGAGCAAAAATTTCTCTTAATGTTACCATGCAAGGAAAAAAGAATTCCTTTTGCTTTGCGTTACTTATTTTTCTGTTGCCGAGGCTACTTTTATGTTGGGATTAGGATTTTTGAGATTAAATATTTAGTTCCGTCATGCTACAGGTCAAGTCATTTAAATTTTTACTGTTTTGTCAGGCATGGCATGCTCTTTGCAACACTCAGAAAGCACATGCAACTTATTTAAGACCTGGAGTCTCTGCTCCAGTGCAACCCAGCAAACCTGTTAACAAATGCACGTCAAATATTTACAGCAACACCTCCAATGCACAAACTCCGATTTCTCAAAGGGCTGGTGTGCCTTCTCAGGGGAACCTATACCAGTTCAAAGGTGATAATTTTGATTCCCCAAGCAATTGTTTCCCTGAAAATAAAAATGCAGGAACTAGGGTGCTTAGTGCTGTTAAAGAATTGAGGCCAAGCAGGCCTTTTGACAGTGGATTAAGAAGTAATGGTGCAGTTTGCTCTGATGCTGAAAAGCCTGGTGTGGCTGGTTCGTGTTTGGATGATAACTTCATGGATGATGACATTCTCGAGGTACAATAACTAATACATTCATAAATGCCATTTCGTCAGTATCTCTTAAGAATTTTTACCGAAGTATGCATTTTTTAATGGCCACAATGGCAATGTGTCGGGTAAAGTGATGAAACTGTAATTTTCAGAATTTAGATGTCGACCAAATTGTCATGGAGTATCAATCAACTAGTACACCGGATGGGTTGGCACCTAAACAAACAATTCACTCACCTCAAGGTACTACAACTGTCCCACAAGGCATCAAGCAAGATCCAATCCCTCTTGAACTGTGCGAAATATGCATTCATGGCGTTGAGGTATGCTACACACCTATTTTACCCATGAATTTTTTTCCAAAAGAATGTATCTTTTGTGAAATTTTTTACCACCCTGCAGAAATCACATTTTTTTTTCTTTGCAATTAACTTGTTCAAGATCCAGAAATTACAGCTTTTCCTATTTTTCCAATCTTTTGTCCACCTCAGGATTAGCTAAGGTTAACTATAATACTTACCAAATTGTGATATTGACATTAGTCCCTTCTAAATTAGATCTGTTTGTGACGGGACAGGTCTGTTATGAAATGGTTTATCTGGACACCAATGTTATTTGGCTTAAGAAATTTTAATATTTTTTTTCCATCCATATAGTTACTTCTAAAATTGCAGATTGCAAATTGTCCGGAGGCTAGTACTCACCTACAAGAGATGAAGGATCAGTTAATTATGATAGCAAATGAACTTCTTGACAACATGGACCTGAGCACTAGACAAATGGAAGATCTCCGTGAAAAGCGGTTTGCTATTGTTTTGTTGATTTTGTAGAAGTGTCAAATTGATGAGTTAGCTAGCCTAGACATTTTGTTACATTTATTTTTATTTTTTATTTTTCTTTCAGAGTGTATCTAAACAAGCAGATTCAGCTTTTATCGAAGCACCTCCAGGTACTGTCATCACAAGAGACAGATGGGCCATTTTCACGCTTGACAGCTTATTCCACTTCCACCCCAGCTGCAAGTTTTTCCGTAGACACTGAGAGATTTAATTCTCAAGTCTATATTAGAAATGAACCTGCCAATGGCAGCTCGACATGTTACACTTCCACCTCAGTTTTTTATGAGAGAGAGCCTTATACGCCGCAGATCATTGACGTGAATTATATAGATGGGTCTGCTGACGAGAGATGGAAGAGTCGGGATTTTTCTTGGACCAAGGAACTCGAGGTGGGTTTCTCATTTTATTATGGAAATTTGACTCCTGTTAACAATCCAATGGTTTAATAAAAAAGTTTCTCTATTGTATTTTTTTAGATCAAGAATAGGAAAGTTTTTGGTAACCACTCATTCAGGCTCAATCAAAGGGAGGTGATTAACGCAACCATGTCGGGTCATGATGTCTTTGTTTTGATGCCAACTGGTGGTGGCAAAAGCCTTACTTACCAGGTCTCATTTTTTTTCCTTGAGCTCTTACTTTAGCATTTCATATATTTGATTGCTCATAATGCTTAAAAGCAATTTTGGGACTTTCAGTTTGTTTAAAAGATTGTGTGACTTTTGCTATTGTGAACTCGGGTTAACAAACAAAATGTGAACTCACTGAAATTTGTTACCCTTGACAATATAGTTTAAATAAAAATTCCAAATTACAAGTACAAATCATTTCTTTATAGCGCATGTGAATATGTGATGCATGCACATGTGAACCACAAAACCTGGAGTTTGATTGGTCCAAGGCTTAGAGCTAGAATGATTAATTTAATGCACCAATTTGTTATTGTGAAACAATGAATAGTTTGACCCTTCTGATGTTGTATAAAATGAACAACAAATTACTCAAATTTTAACTCCGTGGCTCCACACATCACATAGGATATTGAACAAGTCAAATGGTTTGGGCTTGTTATTTCAAATTTGAACTTCAAATTGTTATGCATAACAAAAGTGAGTTCACAAACTACTTGTGAACTATTGGTATGCTAAAAGCTGGAAGAATTTGGTGTATTAAGCAGGTTATTATAAAATCTTTTTATTCAAGGAAATCATCTTTTATTTATTAAGCAGGTTATTATACAATCCTTTTATTCAAGGAAATCACCTTTCTATGCTTACCAATCAGGGACGGAGGCCAGAAAATTGACATTTGGTGTGTGTGGGGGGGGGGGGGGTGGGCCTCCCTTTCGATCTTTTCCCCTCCGCCTCTGCATATGACTGATAGTTAACAATTGTTAGATGGTCTCTTGAACTTGAGGAAATAGAATATTTGTTGTGTGCTTATGTTCAATAGCAACTGTTCGTTATTTGCTTCATCTTTAATATAATTTATGTGTTCTTGGGACTTCTTTTGTTCTCTTTTGCAGCTCCCAGCTCTTCTGAGCCCAGGAATCACACTTGTGGTTTCTCCGCTCGTTTCTCTTATCCAGGACCAAATGATGCATTTATCACAGGTAATGTAGTCAATTACATGAATTGGGCTCTTGCTCAAATTAGGGGTCCTAATGCTGGGTAGAATTCAGGCTGGTGGGATGATTGGGTTGATAAATTAAATTATGGGTTATGTATAAGAATCGAGCTCTTGTTCAAATTAGGGGTCCTAATGGTTGGGTAGAGTTTTGGCTGGTGGGGTTGTGACCTGATGATTGGGTCGACAAATTTTCAAAATTTATTGGTTTTCTGTTCTGTCATTCTTTACGTATCGCATAATGAAATATGTTAGCCTAATTGAAATATGCTCTTCGTCTTAGTCTACGACTTACCAAAATAGGTCGAATCAGACCCAACATTATATGTCAGTGGATCCAGACATCCTAATCCAATCTCACATTACTCACTGCTTTGGGTTAACAATGTCTAGCTTTGCTACAAGTACATTCATTGGTGTTTAAGTGAGTTTCTGACAGCACTTCATTCTGGTAAACAGGCCAACATACCAGCTCACTATCTGAGTGCAAATATGGAATGGTCACGTCAACATGATATACTTCGCGAGTTGACATCCCAAAACTGTAGTTACAAACTTCTCTTCGTAACTCCTGAAAAAATTGCCAAGTGAGTTTGATAGTATAACTCCATTTTAGAATGCGATGGAGTGGTAATGCCTGATATTGAACCTTCTTTTCCATGTGCAGGAGTGATGTCCTGTTGAGACACTTGGATAACTTGTATTCACAAGATTATTTGTCAAGGATAGTCATTGATGAAGCTCATTGTGTCAGCCAATGGGGCCACGATTTCAGGCCTGATTACCAGGTCAGAACCCTCTCTTTCCTTGTGTGTGTGAGTGTGCACACACACATACATGCTGGTGCTATACTGGCTTTTACCAAACCAATTTCTAAGTTACTGTTATTTTTAGCTCCATTTTCTGCATATTTCTGTTCTAGCATAGATTAATTAAGACATTATTTATATGGTGTTGTAGTGGATTAAAGGCTAAAAACCATTTGGCACCGGACCACTTTATATGGTGAAACTTCTTCCAACTTTTTCTCAGAATTCTTTTATTACATCTTATATGTCTATTTAGGGCCTTGGAATCTTGAAGCAAAAGTACCCGAATACACCGGTTCTGGCCTTAACTGCTACAGCAACAGCTAGTGTGAGAGAAGATGTTGTACAAGCACTTGGTCTCAAGAATTGCATTGTTTTCAGACAGAGCTTTAACCGGCCAAATTTGTGGTATGTGTTAAAATTTGGTTAACTTTCCACAGGTTACTCTTTTTTTTTTTTTTTTTTTTTAAATTTCAGTACTACTCAGGATCTCATCGGTGTCCTAGTGCCCTTTTCATTTCTTTTTGCAATTTGATGGCTATAAAACAAAGGTGCTTAATACACTACACAAAATTAACCTTTATTATTTTTTTTCCATGTTTTTGTTAATCATGTAAACCCACATTTATCGTAGAACTCGAGATAGCGCTATATTTTAGTTGAGTTTATTGCAAATTGAGGGTAAAATTGTCATTTTAGTTTACAATTAAACTTTCCGACAATGCCTCGTTATTTTGATGAGATGTAAATAGAATAGCACTAAGGGATGTAAATAGCAAGTTGGCAACAACCAAATTTTAAATCTGTGCACCTAAAAGTTGTGTGTTGGGGGGGGGAGGGTGGTGCTTGAGAGGGAGGTAGAGAAGGATGCAGTTGGATATATTCTTTTTATTTGACTTATTTTTGAACCTGGCTTGAGGGGGTACAAAAAATTATAACTTTTTATAGGGGTAAAACCCTCCTCTTCTCTTCCCCTCTATTCTCTACCATCTATGTTAACCTGATACTCCACCTAGAGTCCTGTACCTGCATCGGGTGTGTATCGGCTTACGTGGCGTATCTTAATCCCTTGATACGGTCTCCGATACGGATTGACTTGTCTGGATCACCGTGCACCGCACAAATACACCAGACACCGCACCGTGCATCGTGCCAAAACCAAATTTCTGTAGCTGCTGCGGAGAATCGAAGTGGGGATCTGTGGCATAACGCCCATACCCCTTTACCACTATACCACTTCACATTTGTTGTTATAAAAAGTACCTCTTATATTTAAGAGTTCGGCTAGTATGACATTAGTGTTATATGACACTAATTTCAAAATTGATTGAATAGACTTCAAACGACTAATCCAAACCGTTCAAACCAATTTACTTTATGAGTGATGCATTTACATATAAATTTTCTATATTTTCGAGTTATTTTAATATCAAATCAAGCGGTAAAAATATTGAAAAATGATTGTATGAAAATTAACTTAAAAACTCACACATTTAACCGCTTGACTTGATACTAAATAAATTTGAAAAATTATAAATTTTGCATGAAACAAAACTAATGAAGTAGATCGGTTTGAACGGTTTGGATTCACTATTTGAAGTTGATTCAATAGGTTTTGGAGTTGATGTTATATAGACTGAAATGACACTGATGTTATACTAGTCAGACTCTATATTTAATGTATTCTTGGCTTTAGTATTGTATTTTGATAATTAATTTATATAATACAAGTGTTGAATTAATAATATAATTAAAATAAAAAATATAATATATAATAGGCGATGTGCCGTATTTTGTACCCATATCCATGCAACATAGTCTACCATTCAAGATAACTAAGTCATGGAGTTATCCTACCCTTCCCGTCTCTATTCTCAATTGGAGCATAGCCTTAAAAAGTTGTTGTAAAAAATTCCCCTCGTTTTGCTCAGTTTATATTTTTTTTGAATAAAAGTGGGTATCCCCCCACCGATTTCTATTAAGAAACCACAGGTTTAGTGGATTAGTACCAGGCTGGTACCAACACACAGAGAATCTTACAAAACCTTACTGTATCACCAAAATTACCAATCTCAAAGTGTCGCCTTCTAACCTAAGATGATCTTACAAAACAACAACTAAATGAATTGAGATGCTCAGTTTATATTGTAGTTATAATTATGTTGTTTACAGGTACTCTGTAATTCCAAAAACTAAGAAGTGCATTGAAGATATGGATCAATTTATAAAAGAAACCCATAACGAAGAAACTGGCATAATTTATTGCCTCTCAAGAATAGACTGTGAGAAAGTCGCGCAGAAGTTGCAGGTTTGTTCTTTAAACTGGCTGGCCTTTTCGAGATGTTATTCAAATTATGCTTCCAAGCTTCTTTTCCTAGTTATTTCTATCTTCTTTTTCTTTATACAGGATTTAGGGCATAAGGCAGAATTTTACCATGGAAGCATGGATTCCATGCAAAGGACTTATGTGCAAAATCAATGGAGCAAAGGTGAAATCAACATAATATGTGCCACTGTGGCTTTTGGAATGGGTATGTACTCATTGTTTACTTTCAAAATCCTTATTTATATCTCGTAAGGATACGTACTAATTTAGGTAACCACAGGTATCAACAAGCCTGATGTACGTTTTGTCATCCATCATTCGCTCCCAAAATCTATTGAAGGTTATCACCAGGTGCTACTCGGTTTGACAATTTATTGATCTTCTATTATTTTCCTTCAAACTTCTTTTTACATTTGATTCTTTTTTTTTGTTTCTTGCAGGAATGTGGACGTGCTGGTCGAGATGGACAGCGTGCGTCTTGTATTTTGTATTATAACTACAGTGATTATGTAAGTGTACAAATGCTTCTATATTTTCTGTATCAATTTTGTATATTCTTCTCCAGCTAATGCTTTTTGATATTTATGAACTATTAAGATACGCGTGAAGCACATGCTTACACAAGGAGGTATGGAGCAAGGATTTACCAATGACCGAGTAAAGGAGAACAACACTGAAAATCTTTTGCGCATGGTATCTACTGAATAATTTGTTATCTTTTCTAATTAGGATTATTATTATGGACAGTACTGTACATCCTGGTAGTTACTGTGATTGTGTGAGTTTATTAAATAGAACTTAGCCGAAGAAAAGTTCATTTCTGAAGTTTTTTCCTTTCAGGTAAGTTACTCTGAAAACAATTTCGAGTGTAGGCGGTTCCTCCAACTGTTGCATCTAGGAGAGAAGTTCAACCCCACTAATTGTAATAGGACTTGCGACAACTGCTCAAAAGTGCTCAGCTTGATCGAGAAGGATGTAACTCATATCGCGAGGCATTTGGTTGGTCATATAGCTATAGTGTATCTCAATAATTATACTTTTGTATTGCATTCTGTTTTTTATGATTTTTTTTTTGTTTTGAATTTTTACTTCTTTTAGATTGAGTTGGTTATGTGCACTCACCAGCAATACTCGTCTTCTCACATTCTTGAAGTTTATAGGGGTTCTGCGAACCAAAATGTAAGTTTTCATTTATTAATTGCACTGCATATTATAAGTTCTGCTTATTTTATTTACTTATTTCGATTGTTAAAAATGGAACTAAAGGTGGTTAAATAAATTTAATTTAACCTGAACTACTGAGTCAATTTGAGTCCGGACCTGTTATTACATGTACTACTTCATCTGAACCCCACAACCGAACTTGTAAGATTGCCACAGCATGCAAAGGTAGTTAGGTTAGTAGACAGGTTGGTCACATTCTTAATTTTAGTACCTATATAATGTACAGTTTACTCATTTCCACATTAATCTCCTTTGTGTGAATCCAAACTTTTGTAGTACTTGTGTTTTGTTGTATTGAGATGTGTTTTAATTTTATTATGTAGATCAAGAAACACAAGCATGATAAGCTTGCTCTTCACGGGGCTGGTAAAACTTTTGACAAAGGAGAGATTGCACGGGTTTTAAGGCACTTAGTCATTGAAGATATTCTGGTTGAGGAGGTGAAAAAGAATGACGTTTATGGAGCTGTTTCGTCTGTCTTGAAGGTAAGTTCATGTTGTTTATCATGAATTCTTTTGTATGACCCAACATCTACCTAATTTACACCTAGAGAATCCACAGCATGCATATGTTCACAGGAAAAAGCATTCAATCAGTTTATTTATATTTATTTATTAGATGGCTATGGTGAGTTGTGAAGTTACGGCCTTGTTTTACTTCACGCCCATATCACTGTTTTCAAAGTTCAAACAATTGATCTGAACATTTCAACACGATCTCCATATTAAAATGTGTTTGGAGACCGAATTTTACATTTTTTAGAATTTTATTATTATTTAGATAGGTACAAAATCCATTGATTTAGAAGATTCTGGAATCTGGACCATAAAAAAACAGTGTTTTTTACTTCACTAAAAAAATAGTAAAAAAATTATAATATGGAGATCATGTTGAATGGTTTGGATCGACTGTTTTGGACTTTGAAATTGGAGATATGGGCGTGAAGTAAAACAAGGCCCTTCACACCTCACCATAGCCCATCTCTTTATTTATTTACATAGCAGTTAAAGAGAAACCATATCTATTTACTCTTGCTAATTGAGTTAAAAGATGGGTTCTTGTGCCACAAGTTATGGCAATCTCTCTTTTGCATTGATATTTCCAAATTCAAAATCCAAACTGTTGTCTTGATTAACTTGACAAGCAACGCATGCATGTCAAATTTTTTATAATCTTTTGAATTTATTTTGTACAAGTACATTGAGGCCGAAAATGAACAGATCAAGTCAATTGTTATAGGTGAATATTTGTGTGTTCATCTTTCGGTCCCTCGATCTCATACAGAACAAACTTGAAAATTACAAACTTTTGCATGTGCGCATCTCTTGTGAAGAATATCAAGATTAACATTCGGACTTCTGCGTTTGATTTTTATTTTTTAAGTACTAACTCAATGATAAGGTTGTCATTTCAAAAAATTATCATGCTGAAGCCTTCCTTTCGAGTTAAAAAACATATAGAGAGCAAATATTCTACAGGCGTGCTAAAATAGAAGCAAACACCAGTTTGTAAAATTTTTCTCCGAGTTTTATTCGCTTGTTCTGAACTTGCAATTTTTCATAAATGACTCCTGAACAGGTCAATAAAACTAAAGGTTCGCATTTCTACTCCAGTGGTCAACAACTTGTCTTGAGGTATGATGTTTTTCCTTTTGGCCTTGTCACCAATGAATTCTTTCAATTTATTACATTTAAAGGTTAGAGTGAGGCTATCGTACTATGCATAGCATGGATTGGTCTGTACTATGGATCAATTATCTACATTTTCAAAGTTCAAACAATTGATCTGAACTGTTTAACACGATCTCCATATGAAAATATACTTGCATACAAGAATTTACATTTTTTAGAATTTTTCTACTATTTTTTTAGATAGGTAGAAAATCACTTGATCTAAAAATTCTAGACCATTCAAAAGTAGTGATTTTCTACCTATCTAAAAAAATAGTAGAAAAATTCTAAAAAATGTAAATTCTTGTATGCAAGTATATTTTCATATGGAGATCATGTTAAACGTTCAGATTGATTGTTTGATCTTTGAAAATGGAGATATTGATCCATAGTATGGACCAATCCGCATTATGCATAGTACCATAGCCTCACTCTAAAGGTTAAATTATAAATAACACCCTTATAATTTGGGTTGATTATTGTTTTAGATTTCCTGCACAAACTAAAACATCCAGAAAGGGGAACTATGAGAATACACCTGCAAAGGGCTGCTTCCAGCCCAAACCTAGTGCCAGCACGCCAACTGAAATGACTGGTCAAGCAAAATGCAATAAGACGGTAATTATATTGATTATACTTAACTTTTAAAAAAAAAGTAAACATTCAAGTTTTCAACTATATGCCTAAAGAATCATTAGGAAATCAACTATAACCTCTGGAGGACTAGAAAGTTGTATGTGAAAAATTTAACCTTGAATAAAGTGAGTAAGTGAGTTTGATTTTTTATTTGATTTTTTTGTTCCTTTTTGTATAGGGAGCATCAGAAAAGATATATCAAGCTTTACGTAATCGCACCAAGACCCTTGCAAAAGAGAACAATCTACAACCTCATCACATTTTCCCGTGCGTATTCTTTTTTCACTTTAATAATAATTTTAGGGTAGCTTTTTACTTCTTACATATGGTACATCCATTTAATGTTTATGACATTTACTGTCATCTAACTTATCCAAACAGAAAAACTAAAGTTGTAGCGTCGTTCATATTTTAATATGGTACATGTAATTTTTGGTTCAATTAATTCAACTGTTAAATATTCCAAGTCTTTTGAATGTTAAGCTAAATGACCCAAATGATGGTGAACACATCTAAAATTTAAACTTTTTAGTTTAATAATGTTATAGAAGATGTGAAAATGTACACTACCTGTAATTTTACAGTTCAAGCTTGAATTATGTATGGCGCTGATTATTCTTGCAGTTAAGTTTTGCAAATATGGCTTTACGTTATAAGGTCGTGTGTAAGGTCAATGCTTTGTATAGAAAAGTAAAGTTGGCTCAAGGCAGATTGAGTTGAGTTAATATTTCTGCATGCTAAATTTGTGTAATATGGTTAATTTGTACTTCCTTTTACCTTTATACAATGAGACATTTCAGGCTACTTGACATATCATTTTGAATTCAGAAATGGGGTGCTCCAAAAAATCAGTGCCAAGATGCCAAAGACAAAGGAGGAGTTAATGGAGATCAATGGCGTTTCTGAGTAAGTTTTTACATTTATTAAGCCGTTTAAGGCTTAACATACAACGTCCAAGTTCAATGTATACATATGGGAAAATACAAGAGTATTTTATATGCACACGTATAAAATGGTAGGAGGAAGGCTATGTTGCTTTTCAAAGCATCGATCCTCCTGTGTTTTGTCTTGAAATCTCAACTTTTAAGATTTGAACAGTTGATCTGAGGCGCTTCATATGATCTACATATTAAATCTTGTAGAAAACCAAGCTTAATTGTTTTTACTGTGTTATCTAAATAGGGAGAAAACGTTGCTACTGGATGATCTTAGAATGTTTAGAAGCAATGATCTTTTTCTTATCCAAAATGTATTCTCGTAATGTGAATAGCCTCTGTACTCCCTCACTACATACAAAACTTGCCTAAGCTGCTGCTGCACTACTACTAACTCTTTTATCTCATGAGGGAGAAAGCAGGGTAATTTTGGTAGCAGCATAGTTGACTTTTGTGATGCTTTGTAATAGCATCTGAGGAACTCTCATTTTATTAGGGTATAAATTAAATTTGCGTCTATATTTGAAGCCCTTTTTATGTTTCCTTATTAACAAAAAATGTATTTTCTACTGACAAAATAAACAGTGTGAAGTTTGCTAAGTATGGACACGACGTGCTTGCAACAATCGAGAGTGTTGTAAGAGAGTTCTCAAATTCAAGCAGCAGGAGCACAGGCAGTGGTGACAGCTCAGACCAATCCAAGAGGCGGAGGTGGGTCCCACTGGTCAGTGGCCCTAATCCCTATGAGGATGATTTCGAGGCCGCAACTGTTCAATCCAAGAAGCGTGCCACTAAAGCTGGGACCTTGGGTTTGCAAAAGGAAGATGTCTGTATTGATCTTGATTTAGATGGGTGTGAGACGAACAGCGCAAAACCTAACCCTAAATCAGGTGGCAGGGTTTTGCCTCAGTGGAAGAATACGACTGGTACACAGGGTAAAACAGCTAGTTCTGGAGCTTATTCTTTCAAGGATTATATGTTTAGGAAATAGTTGTGTACAAAGACAACAAGTCTTCATTGTTATTTAGGGTTAACGTTTTTGGCCAGGGAGGTTCATAAAAGAGAAAAGTTTGAAGTTTTCTCGCCTCCAAAATCTAATGTAATGAGCAAAAAGACTGAATCATAAACCAAATTTGAGAATCACTGTGTGACATTAACAGAAACAAGACAGTCTTTTTTACCTGTAAATTATTCCTTTTTGTGGGAAAGTTTCTATAGTAATGAATCTAATTTTAAGGGTCGATGCTAGATAGCAATAAAGAGGTGTACCCAGTGCCAAAAGCTCCCACATGTTGTGTGGTCTGGAGAAGGAAAAATCTAGGCAGTCTTCCCCTTGCATTTTGCAAGGAGGTTGATACGAACCCAGGAGGACACAAGTGGATATACTCTACCACTGCGCCAGGCCCACCTTTAGATGCTAGATAGCAATAGCTGTCAGAATTTAAATTTTCATAACAACAAAAAAATATGTTAAAATTAGCGTTCAAGTGCATGAAGTAACTGGAAGATCAGTTCCTCTAGCACTTTTGTAAAACCATTCTTGTTATCATACAAGTGAACTGAGTAATAACACAGCTGGTTGATTGACAAGGTTCAGTGACATTAGATGGGGTTAATTCTGCGAGAGATATTGAGGTTTTTATTTGTTTTAATTAAATGATTGTGTTATTTCTTCATCCCCAAAACATTAGATTTTTATTTTCTATATACTGGTCACATCCATAAGATATGTTGCTCACTTCAGCAATAAATATGTCGGTCTCAGCAAAAGTTGTCTATATCTGCAAAAAAGACTATGTTAGCAACCCATTAGTTCTTGCGTTTGCTTCAAAGTTTCGTTACTCCATTTGTATTGGTTAGAAACAAGGTTATAAATAGCTATTATCGCGTTACCGCAGAAAGACTACAAAAAAAGTTGTAGTTAGATATTTAGAATTCTATTAAAAGGAAAGTGACAGATAGTGATATAGCTTCTATGGTCCGAAAAATTTATAGCGCAGCTATTGTGTAGCTATAATTAGAACCCTAGTAAGAAAGCATTAATTGACAATCTTGACAACATTTTTAGATGAAGGAAAAAAATAAGTGAAAATTATTGATATATAAAAAGTTGTGATGTGTCCTTTGCCCTGTAGTTTGTTGTATATATTGAATTACATATTTTTTGAGCGTTATTTGATGCGCGTCTTGGCGATCAAAGGTCATTTCTGTTGCAAATTCCAAGTCATTTATGACTTCGTTCAAAAGATGGAAAAAGACGTTGCCTTGTAGTAAGCAATGCATCGAATTTATTATCTTTCAGATGTTTGACATGTTGATTACATTTTAATGTTTAATTTCAAAATTGGAAATCGTTTTTGCCTTGTTTTTCTTTTTAAGGTTAGTGACTTTATTTACTTTTGTATGATAACGAAAAAAATACTTATAACACGTCAATTGGTTCTCTCAATTTTAATATATGGTTTTATTCCGGATATATCTTCCTATTCTTAATTCTTCTTAAAACCTAAAATAAATCATTCTATTTTCCAATTCCTACGTATGTACTCTCTGGAATGCCTACTAACACATTTGCCTTTTAGGCGATTGTTAATTTGTGAAGTTAATTTGTTGGTAATGGATGCCAATGTTTCAAAATTCATTGATATAATTTAATGCCACAGTTCTTGTAGAATGTAAAATTCATTCTTGGTCCTACTAATCAAATTGATAGAACATTATTGTATGCTCCTACAAAACAAATAAATATAAGTCGGATCGTGAAAATTCTAGAAATATTCTTAGCAACCTTTGCTTCTCCATTCCCTTTTATAGAAGCCCAAGATCATAGTTATAGTCTCAGAGTCAGGATATACAGAGAGAGAGAGAGAGAGATCGGTGAAATTTCCCATACCAGTAGATATTAGATATTGCTTAATTTTGAAATGCTAGGTGTAGGGATGTAATTTACGCCGTGCGTGTTGTAATTAAATCAAATTTTACAGTTGTGTCTAAAATAATATAAATTAGTCACAATAAGTTAGTCATATCGTGATCAAATGTGACTATATTATAATTTTAGTTAGTTACATTTGATCTTGTGTATTTAATCACGTTTAATTATTTTTTTCAAAATTTTAAGTTTGTTCAGGAAAGAAAAATCAGAAAAAATATATCAAAAATGTGAAAACATTGTAAATAATTATAAAATAAATAAAAAAATTTGCAAGAAAATAGTTGTATACAGAAATAAATTTATTGTTCAAATTATGAATATATGAAGGCATAAAATTTATGTCGTTTGGTCATGCGTAGTCTTATTGGTAGCATGTTGTGTCGTGTCGTGTTCTGTGCTTAGGGACGGATCCATGTGGAGTCAGGGGGGCAGTCGCTCTATCTGGATTTTGGGTTTTGGTAGTGATTTATCAGTTCCGATTAATTTTGTCTCTCCTGAAATTTTTTTTGCCCCGTCTGGATATTTAATTTGTAATTCAGGTTAAATTTAGAGTTAAAATTAAAATAAATGTCTTGAATTATGATTGGTAATTAGAATTATAAGTTAGAACATTAGAAATTACAAGTCAAGAGTATTGGAAAATATAAGTCAAAAAATATTTTTTTTTATCAAGTACTCAATTAGTTAATGGATTTAAACCTAATTAGCCATTTAAATATGATTCGATAATTTTTTGCCCCCCTGACGAGAATTATGGATTCACCGGCCCCTGCCTGTGCTGTGCCGTGCCGTACCTTATACCGTAATAAGATCAATTCGCAAACCGGCCATTTTTTTTCGAAAGATGATCATAAAACGCAATATATGAGTCATATTAAGTGTGCCATACCGTATTGTTTTCAGTTATGCCCTGACTTTTTGACGTCTATATTTAAATTTCTATTCTGTATGGGTGTGGACAATATTAATTTTGTACAAGGGTTCTTCTTTATACAGTTTTATTTTATTGGACTAGATTAATTAATGTTTTTATTAAACTATTGCTTTTCTCATTTTTTTTTTTTTTCTAAATCATCACCACACAGAATTGCTTTCTGTTAGGCTACCTACACAAATTTGGGTGCACTGTTCCTATAACCTACTATTCTGCTGCAGGAATATGTCAACATAAACTGAAAAGGGAAAATTTCCTAATTCATTACAGGATGATGTGCTTTGGTGAGAAATATTATTTGAAAACCTCCGTAGATTTGTCTTAGGATGATGCAATTATTCTTTTCAGTTAGTTTTCATGTATATTTGGTTGCGTCAAAGCTTTGGTTTATATTGTTTCATAAACAGGCTTTAAAAATTAAACCAAAGAATGAATTTTAGGAGAGGCTATGATAATTTGCAATGCACACATATAGTTCATACTATGAATTTATATTTTCGTTTTGATAATTCAAATAATCGATTTGAATTGTTCACATAATATTCATGTAAAAAATATACTCAGAGACTGAATTTTATAATTTTTATAATTTGTTTGTTATTTTTTTAGAGGGGTAGAATATCACATGATCTGCATATTCTATATGGCCATCCAAAAGTCATGATTTTCAACTTATCTAAAATAATAGTAAATAAAATTCTAAAAAAATAAATATAAAATTGATATGTAAGTACATTTTCATATAAAATTATATTGAACGGTTCAGATCGAATGTTTAAAATTTAAGAACATATAGATAGAGCACGTAACCTCACTCGAATTTTATAGAACTCAGCAAAACTTATATATCATTCTTCTTCTTTCTTCCTTAATTTCTCATCTCTGAATATTATGTTTTGACTTTGAATATATTGCATCCTAGTGGAGTTACTTTTATTATGTTTGGGAAATGCAATAATGCAACTTCATATTTGCAAGGAAACAAACAAAGTTGCCGACTTGTGCCAATAAAAAAGACTAAAAGAAGCAACTTTCACATAGTTGACCTTAACATGATTATTCAATGAAGCAATAAGCTATGCAAAGAATAGATCACAGATCCAACCTAATGATAGCTATCTAAGTTATTATTTTTCTAATAACACAAGTGCACATTGTCAAAGGGTTTGCAATTAGTGGGATATCAGTGCACGCAAATTAATGCTAAGTTTGTTTGGGACCAACCAACCATTCATTTCTCCAATATTCTCGGTTGGTACTTGGTACACTATGCTATTATTTGTTTTGTTTTTATCCTTTTCAAATGAATTTGTTATATAAAGTCAAATAGATTAACAATATTGTTTCATCGCCTATCAAAGTTAGTCATTAACGGTTTATTCATAGAATAATTATATAAAAAATGAGCTTTAAATGGGCTAATGTCAAATTGTGCTCAAGAGGCCTGAAGCTGGAAATTCATAAAGCTTGAGTAAAAAAAAAATGCAAACTGGCTTTATCTATTTTACTTTCTGCGATGTGGAATAATTTATAATTTAAAAAGATTTCTTTACAAAAAAAAACGCTTCCTAATTCACTCTGGAAAAATATATATTCTATTCGCTTCTGTGCCTGTTGCTCTCTCTCTCTCTCTTTTCCTAGCAGGTTCGTAACCAGAAAAGAAAAGAAAAAAATTCTTTCTATTTTTCAAATATGGTTCTAACCAGAAAAAAATTATTGTTTATTTAGTGTATGCGAAACATATTTCAACCCTAATTTGAATGATATGAAATAGTTTTTTAGTGGAGAAAATGATCTCTTCAGTATTAATAAGAATAAATAATCAGTAAGCACAAGCTTATTTTTGAACTAATACTGATTGCTTTGTAAACAACTAATCAAGCATTATATCAAATAACTAATGAAATGATGATATATATGCATGCACTTGGCATAACCATTCATCAAATTAAGGACGTAACAAATTTTCATGCAACAATATCCAAAGAAGAGTTAAAGATAATATTGCTCTACAAATTTGAACTCGAAACATTTCTAGTATTAATTAAGTAGGATGTCTTATAGCGGAGAGGAGGGGTGTCTGATGTTCGTTTTAAGTCGATCGTTTGATTCATGTCCTGACGATTTATATTCATATGGATTGTTTCAATTTGTTGGCATAAATTTTAACTCGAATCGTACGGTTTAGACCGCATATTTGACGCATTTCAGTCCAATGTATGTCCGGAAAACCCCTGCTTCCATCTCAGAGATGCATTTCTCTTTCCTCTTACCCAAGACCTATGGCGATCGATGGGAGTTGGAGGTGGTCCGATCGGATCCGTTCAATCTACGTCAAATTGTACACATACTTGATATATACGAATCTCAAAGATGTTTGTGAATATTCATACGGATCGAACGGCTCCAACTAAACATTGGACCGCCTCCAATTTCATGGAGATGACTTTATCCAGACAACGAGTAAAATGAAGGGTTGGGATTGAATTCAAAATTTCTCTACCATATTGAAGAGCTGCTCTGTGCTGCATCAGATAAATTTATTTTTATTTTGTCAAATACGTAGAAGACGTATGGCGATGGGAGTAAGAGGCGGTCCGACTGAAGCCATTGAATCTACATCAAAATTTATACGTACTTGATTCATACAAATTTCAAAACTATTTGCAAATTTTGATTCAGATCAAACGGTTTAGAACGAGCATTACATGGGAATGACTTTGTCCAGACAACGGGTAAAATGGAGAGCTGGGATTGAATTCAAATTTTCTCTAACATATTGAGGAGCTGCTCTGTGCTGCATGCATCAGATAATTTACTTAATTTCATTTTGTTAAACATAAGACATATATACAAATGCTTCTGCAAAAATAATTGAACACATAAAACGAAATGTACCAAAAGAATAGTATAATGTGGTGCAATTATACAAAGAAATTAATACCTGGCGGCATTCTAGAAGCTAATTGAACTCCTAATTTTTTTTATGATTATAATGAGGATTGATTTTAATAAAATTACAGACGAAGGAATCTTACAATTGTATAGCGTGTCATTGCCGCCATCCATACATCAATGTGTTGACAAATTATTCAATTAATTTATGGTGCGACGTCGTCTGATTAAAAAAAAAAAAAAAAAAATTAAAAATAGAAATAATCTGTGGAGGATTTATTTATTGAATCTAATTTAATTCCTAATTGAATTTATAAAAAGGAAAAAAAATAAGCAATGTCTTTGAATAGTGATAGTGGCCCCGAAATTAAAAAAATTTGGAAAATATAAAAGGTGATGTGAGATTGTCATCATCCATACATCAACAAGTTGACAAATTATGTATAATTGAATGAAGATTTAGTGTTCATTCTTCATGGTTTAATTTAGTTGTATTTTTCTCCTTTTTTGTTTTTGAAAATTATATTTGATTTTGTGGAAGGATATTGATTTTATTTACTTTTTTTGTTGCTTCTACGACATTGAAGAGAAAGGAGAAAGAAAAAAAAAATAATGTCAAAATATAATTTTGATAAAATTATTTTATTTATATTTTTATAAAGGAGGTGTACTCACACTTAATATTTCATATATAATATTTTTTATATATAATTTACAGTTAATGTTTATATAATATTCAACTTGACATAAATAAAGTTGTAGAGTTGATATTTGCAGATAACATTGCGCTTTTCATTATTAAACCAATCGGAGAGCAAATTATTCTCAATCATCAAACTATTTTTCGTTTATACCTTTGTTTTTTTTTAATATATTTACTATGCGAGGTTTTGAAACTATATCAGGTTTATGAGTAATTATAAGGCCAAATGCAATAAAGCAAATAATAAGTTCAAATAAATAATGTTAGCTGTAAAAATACGTATTGATCGACTTGATTAAAATGATGGAAGCGTCTAATTATTCAGAGACATTTGTTTACCATTTGTTCACAAAAAATTGTGATTTGACCTGCGCTAATCCTGTAAATTTAATAATTCAATTCTGTAACTTGTATAATAAATCTTACAAAAAACACACTTTAAGTTTCTAACATTCAGCAGGACCACTTTGTGTACTTGCAACTTGCACAACTTATCAAACTAACTGTACTTGATGCGGGACCACTTGATGTACTTCTCTAACTTACAATTAATGACAGTTTTAAAACCTTCTAGAATATTTTAAAATTGAACAACTTATCAAACTTACAGTATTTTTTTAAAATAATCTCGAAAATTATACAAAATTATTATTTTTGAATCAAATTTTCTTTTTCAAAATTAAAATTAATTTTAATTTCTTTAAAAAAATTCATAATTTTTTTCTTCAATTATTAATATTTATATATGCATCTATATCTTATAAATTAAAACTACACATACTGTAAAACATAAAGATGCAAATTATAGAACTTCAATACTGTAAAATTTTCAAATGTAAACTATAAAACTAATAGATGCAAATTATAAAACTGTAAATCTGAAACCTAAAACACTATAAAACTGAGATAAACACACTGCAGAATTCAATACTATAAATTTAAAAGATGTAAACAGTAAAACTAACAGATGCAAACTATAAATCATCAATACATTAAATATTCACAACTACATTGTTAAACATTAGTAACTGTTCACAAGATAAATACTGTAAAATCACAAGATGAATACTATAAAATTAATAGGTGAATACTGTAAACTGACAAGATCAATACTCCATATCGTCTCTCTATCATCTCTCTTCTCCAGATTTTCACAAGATGAATACTGTAAAATTACAAGATGAATACTGTAAAATTAACATGGTGAATATTTTAAAATGACAAGATCACTACATTTCACCTCTCTATCATCTCTTTCCTCCATATTTCCACAAGATGAATACTGTAAAATTACAAGATAGATACTGTAAAATTAACAGGGAGAATACTGTAAAATTAACAGATCAATACTCCATATCGCCTCTCTATCATCTCTTTTCTCCAGATTTTCATAAGATGAATACTGTAAAATTAACAGGGGAAATACTGTAAAATTAATAGATCAATACTCCATTTCGCCTCTCTATCATCTCTTTCTTCCAGATTTTCACAAGATGAATACTGTAAAATCACAAGATGAATACTGTAAAATTAACAGGAAAAAAACTGTAAAATTAATAGATCAATAATCCATATCACCTCTCTATCATCTCTCATTCATGCCGCCTCTCTTAGATCATCTCCTCATATCTCCTCCATATCAAAATTCAACAGAAATACAGAAATAATTACGAGATCCCTTACTGCATCAAATCAAACAACAATTTCAAATAAAAGTTAAAATAAAAGTTCAAAACAATGCTAGATCCATTACTGCATCAAATCAAACAACAAATTCAACAAAAATAAAGAAATAACTTATTAGATTTAAATTTCGCCATGTTCTTCAACTTGATCTACCGATCGAAATCCACTCTTGAATGTTCTGTCGTGATTATGTTTACAATTTGAATGAACTCGCAACGAACTAGGGAAGAGAAATCTGAAAGAATAAAGAAATTGCGACTACGTTTGAATTAGATCCACGCCTCTAGGATTCTGTCGTGATGAAAGAGGAAGGAAATCGCCTCAGATGCGGAGCAAATCTGATCGGAAATGAAAGTTTTGAAAATGAACCGTCGCAACGAAAGCGGAAGAAAATCACCAGATGCGGAGCAAATCTGATCGGAAGGAAATTGCCTTAAATAGGTGGGGACCGGAGGTAGTTGAAGACAGTTAAACCGAGAGTGGATAACATTATGGACAGATGGTGAATAAAACAGTGTGGATGGAAATCTTTTCTCTAAAAGGATACCTATTGCAGCTGCTTTAATTCAAATATGAAAGTTTGCATATTGCAATAGTCAAGTCTACATTATGTAATAGCTAAATATACACCCCAAAAGTTGCCTGAGGAATCATATGAAAGATATTTAATGAATGAGGTTATAGAGATAGTTTTTGACTATAGATTAATTATTTGAAATTTAATGTAGTTATTGACTATATACTAATTTTGGGGCCAAATGCTACCAAAATTCTAAATAAATGTATATTGAATATACATTAATTATAGGGGCAAATGCAAAGAAAAAATAATGTATATTGACTATACAATAATTTTAGAGCCAAACGCAAAGAAAAATAATGTAATACTGACTATACAATAATTTTAGCTCCAAATGCTCATGAAGAAAATTTCAATTAGCAATTGCTCACTGTAAAAAAAAAGTTTTGACTTGATTAAAATGACAACTATTGTATATGCTTTAAATTCAAATATATAAGTTTTCATATTATAATAATTAAACCTGCATATATAATGCAATAAGTAAATATGCATCTTTATGAAAAATCACGTGAAAAATATTTGAGAAATGATGTTATAGAAATAGTTATATGAACTTGAATTTAAATTTCTCACGAAGTATACTCAACAAAAAAAATTTGTAAGCTCAATATAAGCTGTTTTTTTTATAGGCTCAATATATTATTCAACACAAACTATATGCATATTTAATTTTACACTTAGTAGAATAAAAAAAACTGTATTAATGTTACAAGAAAAAAAAACAAATATTAGGAAGGATAATATATTAATGAAGATGCATGCTCCAAAAAATTAATTAAGCATGTTGAAACAAAAAATATAACCTACTTCAGAATAAAAAAGATAGCCAATTCATAAGTTCCCACTGTCATTAATATATCAGTTCAATATAAGGTGGATACTTGGATCAGACAATTACGTGGAGAACTGTTAATCTAACACTTAGTATTTTTCCTTTTTCAAGTTGACAAAAATATAAAAGTAAATCCTTCGACGTGTTAGAAGTCAAATACCTTAATTTGTTGATTGGGGTAAAAGATATTACCAAAACGCGTTTGAAAATTAATTAGCTACATAAATGACATTATCCATTAGACCATTAACACTTCAACAGGCACTAGCAAGCATTTCAGATTTCTTTTTTATTATTATTACTGTCATTGTCAGGGCAAAGCCTAGACTTTCAAAAGGGACAAAAATGTACAAGACATAATTTTATAATTATTTTGAGTAAGTATATATTTTTAAAATTTTAAGAGAAATTTTTTTGTAGAAATAGAAGCATATTTTTAAGAAATTTTTTTAAGATGACGCGTGATTTTATAATTTTTTTGATAAAAGTGTAGAAATAAAACATATTGTTCAATTTGTTTTAGGCGGTGGGTGAGAGATAAGTTATTCTTTTTGGTGTTATTCTTTTTGTTATTTTGAAAAAAAAAAATTCCTACTTACTGTTGTAGCTATGATATCTCTCTCTTGAGAGGAAGATATATTTTAAAAAAGTTAGTATCAACTTGCATTTAAACGGGAACTATGTGACATGTTGGATATTGAATCAGAGATATATGGATGCTGATACTAATACAAATAATTTTTCATTAACAAAACAACTTTAGATATTTCAGTTGTATGGACAATTTTGTCCCTACTTAGATATCTCCCTAGCCACATCCTTTAAATTATTTGCTTTCTTTATGTCGATTATCTCTTATTGTTTATTTTTATTTCCATAACATAAACGTCTCTCTCAATCACTTCTTTTCTAAAGATCTGCAAACTTTAATATCTCAATTATACAAACAACGGACTTGTAAAATTTAAAAAAATCTAAGATGATTGTGGGGGCCATCAAAAGCTTAATTCAATAATAATAAAATGTCCAAAGATATGATGATGATGATCTAAGTAAAAGAATCATACAAAATAATTGCTTAATTTATAAACCAACTTTTTAAGAATATGAAGATTGACATTAATGTAAGAGAGGAACAAATTTTCAAAGGAATAAGTAATAAAGGTTAAATTATCTATAACTAGAAAAAAAGTTGTGTCATCCAAATCTTCATCTCCGGATCGGTCCTCCAACTAAACTCCTAATTTTTTTCCTCCAAGTTAATAAAAAAAAATATTTCTTTCACCAATTTTTATTTCTTTTTCTTCTGATAATTCCCTTCTATTTTTCCGATGAAATGTGATGAATTCTGCGAATATAAAAATACGAATGTCTTCTACTCGATTTTAACTTTCAAATGAGATCCATAATGATATACTTTTGAATTTTACTCGTATTGTTTTTTTTTTCTTGGAGACATACTACGTATAAAAACTCAATATGCTTGGTTTAAAGGCTTCATATGCTATATATAGAGACAACACTTTGATAAGTTACGTGTAAGATTTAAAGACTTTACACAAGTACTTAAAAAAAATGTAGACAAATGCTTAAATATGAAACAAAATTTAAAACACCTATGAGTTTTTACTGTCAATATTTTTTTTAGCAAGTTACATGTTAAGTTTGAAGGATTGACACAATTATTTTGAAGAGTTATAGATAAAGATTTAAAAGCTTGAGAAAGAAAATTTAAAGTGTCTATGGGCTTTTATCGTAAAAATAAAATTGAAATGTTACATGTAACGTAAAAGGCTTGACACAAATATTTTAAAGGATTATAGACTGAGGTTTAAAAGTTTGAAAAATAAAATTTAAAGAGCCTACGAACTTTTAACCATAAAAATAAGAACGACACAACTATAACTCAAAATTACTTCATCATGCATCTTATTTGAAAGAAAAAATCAAGTAGAAGATGTCCGTAGTTTTATATTCAAAAAATTAATCACTGATCGTCAGAAAAATAGATGGAAATTATCGAATAAAAAAAGTGGGTGAAATAATTTTTTTTTTTTTGATTTAAAGACAAAATTAAATTAGGAGTTGAACCAGTTAGATTTTAGAGTCTAAAAACTCACAGGTGGATGTTTAAAAACTTGCTAGCAGTACTTTAAATAGTTGTAAACAAAATTTGAAAGAGCTGGACAGAGATGCTGGACACGAGATAGTTCGAAAACGTTTTTAGAAATTGAGTTTGGAGAACCCCAAAGTTCTTAGGTACCCAATAAGAAATTTCAAATCAAATCAAAAAGTATCATGAAAATAAAAACAAGACGTTAAGCGGTATCTTAAGGGTACGTTTGGATGATATGAAAATAGTTATAATAGAGAACTATTTTAAAATAGAGACTATTCGGAATAGCAATGTGCAATTGTGCATTCAAACAACATTTTTGCTATTCGGAATAGTTAGAATAGCTGCTATTCTCTATTCCTTGTAAATGTTGGAACTATTCGAAAGTGTGAAGAAAGAGAAAATATATATATTTACTTCTTGGATTTTCATTAATACAATTCTGAAATTAAAATTGACACTATTTCTGTTATCTCTACGTCGTGACAATTCTTTTGAGACCCCACTTACCTATCTTTCATTTTAATTAGCACCTTGTTAACACTATTTTTTATTGGTTACAGCTATTCACTATTTCAAATATACAATCCAAACAATTGTCTTTTTTTTTCCTTTGTGTATGTGGAGGGAGGAGGGGCAACCTAGGTGATGATATTAAAATAACAAAAAAAATTATTAACACAATACTGTCAAAATATTTTACGATATAGACGATTTTATCCTTCATTAAGTATTTTCATTCAAAACTGATTCTCTCTCTTATTACCACATAACATTTTTTCTTAAAAATTATATTTTATAAGGTAAGTTATTTTGTTAAAAATCTCTCTCTCATATGTTATTATATAATTTATTTCCTTATAGTTAGATTAACAAAATAAATATTCTTTATTTAATTTTATTAATTGAATCTTTAAGATTATTTAAGAAAACTACAACAGTGAATAATTTTTCTTTTTTAAAAATCTTCTAGAAGCTACGAAGTCATGAGGGGAATCAAACTCTTGACCTTTGAGTACAACAACTCTAGGACTTTTTTTCTAGCCAACTGTGCTATCTCCCTTTTCACAACAGTGAATAGTTGTATTATATTATTAAAATCTATCATTATTGTATATATCGATTTTTTTATAACTTCACAATTTTTTTAAAAATCTACTCTAAAAAAAAATTGTTTTGTCACTTAACATTTTATCCATTTTTTGCGTAAAAATCACTAAAAAATGACATGATTACTTACATAAAAAAATTGAATTTAAATTATCATAATTAGTTTTAACATTCAACTTATAATTAAAATAATAAATTCAACTTATGATTAAAATAATAAATTCAACTTATGATTAAAATAATAAATTATTTGCATTAAACTTAAATTGATAAAATATTTTAAAAATTCTCAATATCATATTGAATAAAAGTCCATCCAAATTGATGATAGCTCATTAATTTGTTTTCTCCATTAATGCTACGAACATGATAACCTACAAAGAAAAAGGCCCGTCAATAAATAACTAACTCATTATATTATTTTCAATCAAAATACTATAAGAATAAATTAACTGTTACACCAAAAGGTAGCACAAAGTTTCAGTACAGCAAGCTGTACCTTTTAAACCTTGACCTTACTTTCGATTCAGACTGCAAGTGCACAGTCCTATCGTGTAGTATAATTAGGTATCGATCCAGAGAACAGTTCAATTCTTTACTGGACTCTACTTAAATTAATTAAAAATTAGAAGTTGAAAAATATTTGTTTTGGGTATTTATGATCCTAACAATTCAATGACAATAATTAATTGCAAGAAAGTAAATAAACTGGGTTTAAATCAATAATAAAAAAATATTTCCAGGGTTATGACTTTATCTCAGTTCTGCCTTGAGGAACTCGGTTCACGTAGTGTCATATGCGGGCTGTATCCAGTGTATGCGGGCCGAGTACTGTTGTACACTGTCCGAGTAGCCCTCGAGTGAATGCAGTAGTTACTGTTTATTTGTGTCGTTCTTTTGTGTAGAGTTCTACTGACCAGACCTAATGTTCCTAAACCTCAACTATCATTTATTGGTTCATTAACTTAGTATGGAATTACAATATGTGTCCTCATCGGGTTTTAGACCTCAACTGTCGTATGTTAGTCTTAATTACCTAGTTGCTTGTTTGGTATACTAAAGGTAACTCCTTATCCGTCGATAAGAGAAAATGTTCACCTTTCGGCTACTACTTGGTTTCACCTTTTGGATCACTAAACCTACCTCATGCACTTAGTTTGATTGAGAGATAGTAAAGGTTGAAATGCACTCTAGACGTGAGCATTCATCTAGTGGCAAACCAATAAAAGAAAATAATTTAATCTAAGCAATTAAAATCAAACTAAAAAGTCTACTCTAACATGATTGAAAAGCAAATAAAACAAGTAAATATAAGATAGTTCATGACAAATCTCAAAGAATGAAGAAGAATCGTCGCAAAACTCGCGTTTTCCTCCTCTCTTCTTCTTCTCCAAGCCAAGCCGTCTTTCCCAAATCCTAGAAATATTCTTTAGCTCCAGAATATGCAGAATGAGGTCTATGTAGCAAGGAATCCTGTATTATAGCCTTTCTTGGCCGACCTTCCATTAATTAGTCTATGTTTCCAATTCTGTTCTGTTTCCAAAAAAGATTGACGCAGCCCGTGTTCCTGTGTCTCTCAAGTGACCGATGGGAGGTCGCATCAGGGGTCGGGTCATGTGTTCTATTTCCTGATTTCGCCCGTTTTATGCAAAATAAGAATAAAAGCACAGCAGTACCAAATTCTATAGATATTTAATAAAATAGACATAATTTGGTGGTATAAGACACAAGTTTTGGTATAAATTTTGGTCGGAATATAAGTTAAATAATGAGACATCACTAACCTTAATCATTTGTGATGTCAGGCAATATATTCAGATCAATGATATTATATGAGATGCTTCTATTATTAGGTCCGCCTTGATGTGAAGACTCGACAATCTCAAAATACGATGGATATTGTCAAGTTGAGCTTAAATTAATTTTCTTTTTTGACTTTAATATCTTAGATCTATTTAGTCATACAATTGGTTCAGAAATAATTGGAGAAGACCTAACAAGCTCCTTAATTTTTTCTCTAGCAATTTTTTTTTTTTATTAATGGGCCATGCCATGTACTCATCTTGGAACTCTTTTATTAGTTCTTGTATTTCATCATAGTCGCCATAGATCATGTTATCGGTAGGAAGTGACCTTAAATCTATCCTCTATTGCTCGTTTATCATTTCTAGAGCTATCATCTTTTGCTTCATCAGTTGATGTGCACATGGAAGATCCATGGTAGCCATAAAGGTTCCACTGCATGTTGTCTTAAAGGTTCCTGCGAAAAATGGAATGCATATATATAGTAATTAACAAAAGCCATATTGACATTCTCTCCTAGATTGTTTATAATTGATCATCTTTCATTTATTTTATTCATGTCAACCACTTTCAAACGCCTGACTTCTTCTAAGTCGAGCCCTATAATTATGTTATTTAGATGCCTAGATTAGTATATAGAGCTACATACTTGCGATTTGCAACCCTGTTCATTTTTGTGTGTGTAGAGACTGTAGGCAATTTTATTTATCTAAAGAGTTACAAGGTAGCTATTACATGGCATGTTACATGGCCACAATGAAAAACAAAATATGCTACAATTGAGAACAGCCAACAGTGACCTGAATAGCAAGGAAAGAGAGCTCTATTATTCATTGCAAAATGCTAAGATGTGAAGCCTTTGAAAATAACATAATTATATTCCAGGCAAAACAGAGTATGTTCCTGGCCGAAACACATGTGTTCCTGGGGATGCATAAAAAGTGTCTTGTTTTGGAAAGGCCAAAACAGAACATTCTTGGCAGTAACAAGGACCGAAGCCTCTTATTTATGGCCAAAACATAGCTGTTGCTAGTTGTTCCTGGGAATGCAGAAAAAGTGTCGGTTATGGAAAGGCCAAAATAGAATGGTCCTAGCAGAAATAGGGCCAAAACATCCTATTTTTGGCCAAAACATATATGTTCCTGGTTGTTTCTGGGAATGCAGAAAAAATGCCGGTTCTGGAAAGGCCAAAACAGAATGGTCCTGGCAGAAATAGGGGTCGAAACATCCTTTTTTACAACCTTGTTCATGGTGATTGTCAGCCTGTACATTTATTGGCTTGTACTTTTGCATCAGTGTATGGACCTTGTATTTTTAATTTTGAATTAACTACAATTGTGCTTTCATAAATAAAATTTAATATATATTTGTTTTAGGTGTACCTTGCTTGATTTTTTTTCATATTGCTTCATCAGTTCCTTCAATGCATACTCTGACACATGATGTATTATGTTCTTGAATGCAAAAATATTGCATTGGTGTGGAACTTGTATCTTTTCAGCAGCTAGTTTCATTATTATCTCTTGAAATTCATTCTCGATAGCTAAGCAAATGTTCTTCTTCACTTCATAAAGGTCACCTGTGGACACCTGTAAATAATTCTTTAGTTTTGTATGTGCCGCTTTAGCTCTTGACGAAACTCGATTACCAAAATATAAATGTTTGTCAGTCCATGCAGCAACGAACTTCTCTTTATAAGGTAGCCATGTCTGTAAAAAAAAAATGAATATTTTGAGATTTGATAAAGTACATACATATTTTTGGGAGAAGTATTAATTAATGAAATATAGTAAAGAGAAGCAATAAAAAAATGATAAATAATATATATAGAGTACCTTTTTGATATAAGTAATGTCATCTTTCTTCACTTCATAAGCAATCTCCAAGTCAGACCATAACTTCTCAATAATAACTTCGTCTGTGGAGGCCACCACATCACACCAATAGGATATAAATGTATTCCAAGCTTCATGCGTATCAAAATAACCTTTACATTTACCTTGGATATTCTTGTTAATATGGCAGACACACAAAATATTAATAGTTTTTGGAAACACAATCGCTATGGCGTTCATTAGTGCTAAAGCTCTATCAGACATGATGACAGAAGGTTGCTTATCAGCACCTATAATATTGCTAAACATTTTGAGTGCCCAGATGTAATCTTCTTCTGCTTCCCTTTCAAGGAAGACAAAGCAAGAATAAAATGAACTATTGAAGCTTGAAACTCTGACAATATCAAGTAAGGGCATTTTATATCGGTTTGTTTTGTAGGTGCAATCCATTATAAAGATATTAGAGAAGTTTTTGGTTAGTTCTATTGATAAAGGATGAGCAAAAAAAAGGTGTGTGAGTTGTCCATCTTGGTTTTGTAGATAATTATAAATGAAACCACCTTTTTCAAGTTCCTCAAACAATGCTTGAATCAAAGTTCGACCTTCAAGGTTGTCTCGTCTAATCTTTGTTTTAGCATTGTAAATTGTTCTTGATATAGCTCGAAGTGTAGAATTCTGTTGTCGAAGTGAGGTTAAAATTTGCCTTGGTGGTGCTTCCGATTGGCTCATCTGTTTAACGCTTGTCAATTCATTGAGCGACAACCAACGAGAAATGAATGCCTAGAAATATTACTCGACGACTCATGGTTGTGTGATAATT
This sequence comes from Carex sylvatica, assembly GCA_964058845.1. Classification (NCBI taxonomy): domain Eukaryota; kingdom Viridiplantae; phylum Streptophyta; class Magnoliopsida; order Poales; family Cyperaceae; genus Carex; species Carex sylvatica. Next base: position 490,753 of record CAXKVR010000028.1, read on the forward strand.
TTTTTATCTCCACCATCCGAAACCATCATCTTGTTTTTTTCCTTTGATTTCGAAAGCACAACCAATGAGACGATTGCTGGTGCTTCTTTTTCGTAGTTCAGAAGGAACTTTTCGGGTGTCTCGATATACACCGCCTCTGTCGCAACGCAAAATCACAAATTTATTTGATCGCGAGCTACGAGTTGTTAGCACATAACCTTTAGTACCATAGAATTCACAAATGACACGAAGCAAATCATCACGGTTTTCAAACTTCAAACTAAGAAGTTGATTGCTTTCATTTGCACCATTCAAAGCTTAATTATCTAGATTTTCTTTCGGTTGGTTAGGAGATTAATCCATCTATTCAATTAATAAATATAAATTAGTTACAAAATATTAATAAACAAAAGAGGAGGGTTCAAATGCACCCAAATTTTTGTGCACTCAAATGCACCCTATCTTTCAAATCCTTTTTCTTTGTTTTCAAAGTCCGAATAGTCAATCAGAACCGTTAAATGCAATCTATATATTAAGATGTACTTGGAGACTAAATTTTACATTTTTTGGAATTTATTTACTATTTATTAAGCCACTTTGAAAATCACTGATTTTATATTTTCTGGACCATTGGATCAGTGATTTTCAAAGTGATTTAATAAATAGTAAAAAAATTTCAAAAAATGTAAAATTTGGTCCCCAAGCACATCTTAATATATAGATCGCATCTAACGGTTTGAATTGACTGTTTTGACTTTGAAAACGAAAATAAAAGATATAAAAGATAGAGTGCATTTAAATGCACAAAAATTTGAGTGCATTTGAACCCTATAAACTATAGGAGGTTGGCTACTATGCTTATATAAGCATATCCCCACATATGCTTATAACTCATTTTTGTGTTTTCAATGTCCAAATGGTCGATCAGAACCGTTCATCTTGTTCTCCATATTAATATGTCCTTGGAGACTGAATTTTATATTTTTCTGAATTTTTTTACTATTTATTAAGCCACTTTGAAAATCGCTGATCCAACGGTGACTTAACAAAACAGTAAAATCAGAAGCCACCGTTGGATCAGCGATTTTCAAAGTGGCTTAATAAATAGTAAAAAAAAATCAGAAAAATGTAAAATTTAGTCTCCAAGAACATATTAATATGGAGAACAAGATGAACGGTTCCGATCGACCATTTGGACATTGAAAACACAAAAATGAGTTATAAGCATAGTAGCCAACCTCAAACTATAGATAATAAGTATCAAACAACAGATTCATGCATCCACTGGAATAATGCACTTAGCAGCCGGAACGACGATCGATGCTTCAAAATAATATCAATTCGTGGTTTCCGAGAAGCTAAGAATTTTTTCATAAAGTTTACAAATTAAAGCAAGTTTACAATTTTTTTAGCAGCCGTCTTTTTTTCGTAAATAAAAGTATCAAAATTAAAGAAAGTTCATCATAATATAAAAAAATTACAAAAAAAAGTTAAATACATACCATGAATTAATCTGGTTTGAGTGGAAATTAATTGATGGCTCAGTGCTTAAAATTTCAATTCAATTGTTAGTTTTCGTGTAAAGTTTGTAGTTATATATATTTCTATGAGAATGATTACCTCAATGTAAATAAAAAAGAAAAAAAATATCTTGCAAGTATGGAAATCAAATAATTTAATAAATGATCACTACATTAATTATATTATGGAAAAATATGGTAATCAGCAAAATATTTAAAGAGGGCTAAAATTGTCCATACATTAAATTTTATTAAAGATGTTGTGTTAATATAAATATGTGTGGTGCCAGTGAATGCTCTATTATCTTGTCATTTAGAGACACTACTAGAGTAATCCAAATACCTTCAATTGGAGTATAACTGTAAATGCCATATTGTCTTGCCATATAGAGACACTACTAAAGTGCTTTAAGCACCTTCAATTGAAGTGTTGTATTTTTATTATAAATACCCTATTATATTGTCATCTATAGATACTATCAAAGTGTGCTCCAAACACCTTCAATTTGAGTATAATAATAGGGTTGTAAATGTCATATTATCTTGTCATACAGACACTACTAGAGTGCTCCAAACGCTATTAATTGAAGTATTGTATTAGGGATGTAAATGCCAAATTATCTTGCCAATATAGAAACACTACTAGGGTGCTCCAAACACCATCAATTAGATTGTTGTATTAGGGTTGTAAATACGCTATTATTTTGCCGTATGGAGACACTACTAGAGTCCCCAAAACACATTCAATTGGAGTGCATCATTAGGGTTGTAAATTCCCTATTATCTTACCATCTGGAGACACTACTAGTGTGCTCCAAACAATTTGAGTGTTAGTATTTGGGTTGTAAATGCCCTATTATCTTGCCATGTAAAGACACTACTAGAATGCTCCAAACACCATCAATTGAAGTGTTATATTAGGGTTGTAAATGCCCTATTATCTTGCCATCTGGAGACCCTACTAGAGTGCTACAAACACCTTTAATTAGAGTGTAGTATTTTGATTGTAAATGCCATATTATCTTGCCATATAGGGACACTACTAGAGTGCTCCAAACACCTTCAATTGGAGTGTTTTATTAGGGTTGTAAATGCCTTATTATATTGCCATATAGAGACACTACTAGAATGCCCCAAACACCATCAATTGAACTATTGTATTAGGGTTGTAAATGCCCTTATTATCTTGCAATATAGAGACACTACAAGAGTGCTCAAAACACCTTCAATTGGAGTGTTATATTAGGACTGTAAATGCCCTATTATCTTGCCATATAGAGACACAACTAGAGTGCTCCAAACGCCATCAATTGGAGTGTTGTATTAGGGTTGTAAATGCCCTATTATCTTGCTATATAAGGACAATACTAGAGTGCTCCAAACACCTTCAATTAATGTATTGTATTAGAGTTTTAAATGCCCTATTATCTTGACATATAGAGACACTACAAGAGTGCTCCAAGCACCATCAATTTGAGTGTTGTATTAGGATTGTAAAAGCCCTATTATCTTGCCATATGAAGACACTACCAGAGTGCTCCAAACACATTCAATTCGAGTATTGTATTATGGTTGTAAATGCCATATTATCTTGCCATACACTACAAGAGTGCTCCAAACACCATCAATTGGAGTATTGTATTAGAGTTATAAAAGCCATATTATTTTGCCATCTTGAGACACTACTAGAGTGCTCCAAACACCTTCAATTGGAGTGTTGTATTAGGGTTGTAAATGCCATATTATCTTGTCATATAGAGACACTACTAGAGTGCTGGAGTGTTATATTAGGGTTGTAAATGCCCTATTATCTTGCCATATGGAGACACTACTAGAGTGCTCCAAACACCATCAATTAGAGTGCTATATTAGGGCTGTAAATGCCCTATTATCTTTCTATATAGGGACACTACTAGGGTGCCCTAAACACCATCAATTGGACTGTTGTATTTGGGTTGTAAATGCCCTATTATCTTGCCATATAGGGACACTACTAGAGTGCCCCAAACACCATCAATTGGACTGTTGTATTATGGTTGTAAATGCTCTATTATCTTGCCATATAGAGACACTACAAGAGTACTCCAAACACCATCAATTGGAGTGTTGTTTTAGGGTTGTAAAAGCCCTAATATCTTGCCATCTGGAGACACTAGTAGAGTGCTCCAAACACCTTCAATTTGAGTTTTGTATTAGGGTTATAAATGCTATATTATCTTGCCATATAGCGACACTACAAGAGTGCTGAAAACACAATCAATTGGAGTGTTGTATTAGGATTGTAAAAGCCCTATTTTCTTGCCATCTGGAGACATTACTAGATTGCTCAAAACACCTTCAATTCGAGTGTTGTATTAGGGTTGTAAATGCCCACAATATTGCCATATAGAGACACTACTAAAGTGATTGAAGCACCTTCAATTCGAGTGTTGTATTAGGGTTGTAAATGCCTTATTATCTTGTGATATCTCGCAAACATATCTATATTCCGACCCATATTTTGTATCAAAAACTGTGTTTAGAACCATTAAATCGGTTGTATTTCATTGAATATCTATAAAATATGGTACTGCTGCAAGTTTGTTCTTACTTTGCAGGAATCAAATGAAATCGAGGAGAAATATGGATTTGAGAAGTTCTGACACGGGCCATACAACATCTTGTCCGGGCCATATCAGCCTCGACCCGACCAGAACAATGCTAAAATTTCAGCATCCGAAATTAAAACAGTCATAGATTTTGACTCGTAGCTCCTTTTTGAGTGTATGACCACTTTTCAGAAAGTTTGCGAGAAGATCTACAATCTGCACAAAAGACAGGCATTTTCAGAAATTCTGACACGGACCGTGTCAATTCCGACACGGGTTGTGTTAGACAAAATATGACAGGAAATCTAGAATTTTGGAAAGAAGTCTGGAGGAAGGAAAGTCAGTCTTGAGACCATATAAGTGGGATTTATTGCTTCAGGAGAGGTATCTGAGCATACATGAGCTAACCCTAGGTGACTTCTTGGCAGCTGACTTGGAGGCGAAGTAGAGAGGAGGAAAACGCAAGATTTCCGACGATTCTTCTTTGTATTTTTGGGTTTTGTAATGAATTGTCTTTCTTACTCTTGTTTTGTTATTTCTAGAATGATGTTTGAGTAGATTTTTAGTTTCTAGGGTTATGATGTAGTCAAATATTTTGTTTACTTGCTAGTTATTTGATTATGTGTTGATTCTTGTATTTGCTTGCTTGAGTATTATTTTAATTGCTTTTCTGAAATTGATTGATTATTATTTGGTTTGACCACTAGATGAGGCATCATCTATAAGGTACTGTGTCCAATTTGATCTTTCAACCAGACTAGTATTTGAGGTAGGTTCACAAACCGAGAGGTAGAACCAATTAGTAGCCGAGAGGTGAACTTTCCATATATTGAGAGATAATGGATACATTTAGTAAACCAAACAAGTGACTTAGGTAATTCAAATCAATAAATGAGAGTTGAGGTTAGAACCCCGAGAGGACTAAATTGCAATTCCATTATCGAGTTTATTAAGCCAACAAACGAGAGTTGAGGTTTAGAAACATCAGGTATATGGTCAATTTACCCTACACAAGTCAATCGACGCAGAAATTAGATAACAACTGTATTTACCCAAAGCTGACATGGACCGTGTCAATTCCAAGACGGGTCGTGTCAGCCGAGAGACATAGTTGCAGATGAGTCAGAAATCCTGGAAACCCTTTTAAACCAATTTAAAAATCCAATTTAAATTACCAGTTATTTCTTATTACTGTTGTAAGGATATTAAATAACCAAATCAACTTTTCACACACTTCTAGTCTTTTAATTAATTTAGGTTAAGTCTAGTTTAAATTTGAACTGTCCCTTGGATCGATATCTTATCATACTACTCAATAGAATTGTGCACTTACAATCCGATTCAAAAAGTGTACCAAGGTTTAAAAGGTACAGTTTACTGTACTGAAACTTTGTTATATACTTTTGGTGTAACATCTTATCATAAAGAGACACTACTAGAGTGCTCCGAACATCTTCAATTAGAGTGTTGCATTAAGGTTGTAAATGTCATATCATCCCGCCATTTGGAGACACTGCTAGAGTACTACAAACACCTTCAATTGGAGTGTTGTATTAGGGTTGTAAATGCCCTATTATCTTGCCATACAGGGACACTACTAGAGTGCTCCAAACACCTTCAATTGGAGTGTTGTATTAGGGTTGTAAATGCCCTATTATCTTGCTATAGAGATACACTACTAGCCCTATTATCTTGCCATCTGGATACACTACCAGAGTGCTCCACATACCTTCAATTCAAGTGTTGTATTAGGATTGTAAATGCCCTATTATCTCGCCTTATAGGGACTAGTAGAGTGCTCCAAAAACTTCAATTGGAGTTTTGTATTAGGGTTGAAAATTGGCTATTATCTTGCCATCCGGAGATACCACTAGATTGCTCCAAACACCTTCAATTGGAGTGTTATATTAGGGTTGTAAATGTCCTATTATCTTGGCATCTGGAGACACTACTAGAGTGCTGCAAACACCTTCAATTTGAGTGTTGTATTAGGGTCATTAATACTCTATTATCTTGCCATACAGAGCCACTACAAGAGTACTCTAAACACCATCAATTGGAGTGTTGTATTAGGGTTGTAAAAGTATCTTGCCATCTGGAGACACTACCAGAGTGCTCCACAGACCTTCAATTCAAGTGTTGTATTAGGGTTGTAAATGCCCTATTATCTTGCCATACAGATACACTACTAGAGTGCTCCAAACACCATGAATTGAAGTGTTATATTAGAGTTTTAAATACCCTACTATCTTGCCATCTGGACACACTACTAGAGTACCCCATATACCTCCAACTGGAGTGCTGTATTAGTGTTGTAAATGCCCTATTATCTTGCCATTTGGAGACAGTACTGGTGTGCTCCAAACACCTTCAATTGGAGTGTTGTATTGGGGTTGTAAATGACCTATTATCTTACCATCTGGAGACATTACTAGAGTGCTCCAAACACCATCAATTGGAGTGTTATATTAGGGTTATAAATTCCCTATTATATTGTCATCTAGAGACACTATTAGAGTCCTCGAAACACCTTCAATTCGAGTGTTGTATTACAGTTGTAAATGCCCTATTATCTTGCCATACATGGACACTACTAGAGTGCCCCAAACACCTTCAATTGGACTGTTGAATTAGAGTTGTAAATGACCTACTATCTGGCCATATAAAGACACTACAAGAGTTCCACAAGCAACAACAATTGGAGTATTAGGGTTGTAAATGTCCTATCATCCCGCTATTTGGAGACACTACTAGAGTGCCACAAACAAACACCTTCAATTGGTGTGTTGTATTAGGGTTGTAAATGCCCTATTATCTTGTCATATATGGACACTACAAGAGTGCTCCAAACACCATCAATTGGAGTGTTGTATTAAGGTTGTAAATGCCATATTATCTTGACATCTGGAGACACTACTAGAGTGCTGCAAACACCTTCAATTTAAGTGTTGTATTAGGGTCTTAAATACTCTATTATCTTGCCATATAGAGCCACTACTAGAGTGCTCCAAACACCATGAATTGGATTGTTATATTAGGGTTATAAATACCCTATTATCTTGTAATATGGAGACACGACTAGAGTGCTCCAAACACCTTCAATTAGAGTGCTTTATTAGGATTGTAAATGCCCTATTATCTCGCCTTATAGGGACTAGTACAGTGCTCCAAAAACTTCAATTGGAGTTTTGGATTAGGGCTGAAAATTGGCTATTATCTTGCCATCTGGAGATACTACTAGATTGCTCCAAACACCCTCAATTGGAGTGTTGTATTAGGGTTGTAAATGCCCTATTATCTTGCCATATGGAGACACTACTAGAGTGCTGCAAACACCTTCAATTTGAGTGTTGTATTAGGGTCAGAAATACTCTATTATCTTGCCATATAAAGCCACTACAAGAGTACTCTAAAACACCATCAATTGGAGTGTTGTATTATGGTTGTAAAAGCCCTATTATCTTGCCATCTGAGACACTACCAGAGTGCTCCACAGACCTTCAATTCAAATGTTGTATTAGGAATGTAAATGCCCTATTATCTTGCCATATAGATACACTACTAGAGTGTTCCAAACACCATGAATTGGAGTGTTATATTAGGGTTGTAAATACCCTATTATCTTGCCATATGGAGATGCAACTAGAGTGCCCCACATACCTTCAATTGGAGTGATGTATTAGGATTTTAAAAGCCCTATTATCTTGCCATATGGAGACAGTACTGGTGTGCTCCAAACACCTTCAATTGGAGTGTTGTATTAGGGTTGTAAATACCCTATTACCTTGCCATCTGGAGACACTACTAGAGTGCCCCACATACCTTCAATTGGAATGTTGTATTAGTGTTGCAAAAGCCCTATTATCTTGCCATCTGGAGACAATACTGGTGTGTTTCAAACACCTTAAATTGGAGTGTTGTATTAGGGTCATAAATACTCTATTATCTTGTCATATAGAGCCACTACAAGAGTACTCTAAACACCATCCATTGGAGTGTTGTATTAGGGTTGTAAGAGCCATATTAACTTGCCATCTGGAGACACTACCAGAGTGCTCCACAGACCTTCAATTGGAGTGCTCGACAGACCTTCAATTGGAGTGTTGTATTAGGGTGGTAAATGCCCTATTATCTTGCCATATATATATACTGCTAGAGTGCTCCAAACACCATGAATTACAGTGTTCTATTAGGGTTATAAATACCCTATTATCTTGTCATCTGGAGACACTACTAGAGTGCTCCAAACACCTTCAAATGGAGTGCTGTATTAGGGTTGTAAATGCCCTATTATATTGCAATCTGGAGACTGTACTGATCTGCTCCAAACCCCTTCAATTGTAGTGTTGTATTAGGGTTGTAATTGCCCTATTATCTTGTTATATGGAGACACTACTAGAGTGCTCCCAACCCTATCAATTGGAGTGTTATATTAGCGTTGTAAATTCCCTATTATATTTTCATCTAGAGACACGACTAGAGTGCTCCAAACACCTTCAATTCAAGTGTTGTATTACGGTTGTGAATGCCCTATTATCTTTCCATACAGGGACACTACTAGAGTGCCCCAAACACCATCAATTGGACTGTTGTAATAGGGTTGTAAATTCCCTATTACCTTGCCATATAAATACACTACAAGAGTTCCACAAGCAACATCAATTGGAGTATTTATTAGGGTTGTAAATGTCCTATCGTCCCGCTATTTGGAGACACTGCTAGAGTGCTACAAACACCTTTTATTGGTGTGTTGTATTAGGTTTGCAAATGCCCTATTATCTTGCCATCTGGAGACACTACTAGAGTGCTCCAAACCCCATCAATTAGAGTGTTATATTAGGGTTGTAAATTCCGTATTATATTGTCATCTAGGACACTACTAGAGTGCGCCAAACACCTTCAATTCAAGTGTTGTATTACGGTTGTAAATGCCCTATTATTTTGCCATACAGGGACACTACTAGAGTGCCCGAAATACCATCAATTGGACTGTTGTATTAGGGTTGTAAATGCCCTATTATCTTGCCATATAAAGACACTACAAGAGTTCCATAAGCAACATCAATTGGAGTATTTATTAGGGTTGTAAATGTCCTATCATCCCGCTATTTGGAGACACTACTAGAGTGATCCAGAAAACTTCAATTGGACTGTTGTATCAGGGTTGAAAATTGGCTATTATCCTGCCTTCTGGAGATACTACTAGATTGCTCAAAACACCTTCAATTGGAGTGTTGTATTAGGGTTGAAAATTCCCTATTATCTTACCATCTGGAGACACTACTAGAGTGCTGGAGACACCTTCAATTTGAGTGTTGTATTAGGGTCATAAATACTCTATTATCTTGCCATATTTGGAGACACTACTAGAGTTCTCCAGAAAACTTCAATTGGAGTGTTGTATTAGGGTTGAAAATTGGCTATTATCCTGCCATCTGGAGATACTACTAGATTGCTCCAAACACCTTCAATTGGAGGATTGTATTAGGGTTGTAAATGCCCTATTATCTTGCCATCTGGAGACACGACTAGAGTGCTACAAACACCTTTAATTTGAGTGTTGTATTAGGGTCATAAATAATCTATTATCTTGCCATATTGAGCCACTACAAGAGTACTCTAAACACCATCAATTGGAGGGTTGTATTCGGGTTGTAAAAGCCCTATTATCTTGCCATATGGAGACACTACCAGAGTGCTCAACAGACCTTCAATTCAAGTGTTGTAAATGCCATATTATCTTTCCATTTATATACACAACTAGAGTACTCCGAACACCATGAATTAGAGTGTTATATTAGGGTTGTAAATACCCTGTTACCTTGCCATCTGGAGACACTACTAGAGTGCCCCACATACAATCAATTGGAATGCTGTATTAGTGTTGTAAAAGCCCTATTATCTTGCCATCTGGAGACAGTACTGGTGTTCTCCAAACACCTTCAATTGGAGTGTTGTATTAGGGTCATAAATACTCTATTATCTTGCCATATAGAGCCACTACAAGAGTACTCTAAACACCATCAATTGGAGTGTTGTATTAGGGTTGTAAGAGCCATATTAACTTGCCATCTGGAGACACTACCAGAGTGCTCCACAGACCTTCAATTGGAGTGTTGTATTAGGGTGGTAAATGCCCTATTATCTTGCCATATATATATACTGCTAGAGTGCTCCAAACACCATGAATTGCAGTGTTATATTAGGGTTATAAATACCCTATTATCTTGTCATCTGGAGACACTACTAGAGTGCTCCAAACACCTTCAAATGGAGTGCTGTATTAGGGTTGTAAATGCCCTATTATATTGCAATCTGGAGACTGTACTGGTCTGCTCCAAACACCTTCAATTGTAGTGTTGTATTAGGGTTGTAATTGCCCTATTATCTTGTTATATGGAGACACTACTAGAGTGCTCAAACCCTATCAATTGGAGTGTTATATTAGCGTTGTAAATTCCCTATTATCTTGCCAAACAGGAACACTACTAGAGTGCCCCAGACACCATCAATTGGACTATTGTATTAGGGTTGTAAATGACCTATTATCTGGCCATATAAAGACACTACAAGAGTTCCGCAGGCAACAACAATAGGAGTATTAGGGTTGTAAATGTCCTATCATCCCGCTATTTGGAGACACTACTAGAGTGCCACAAACAAACACCTTCAATTGGTGTGTTGTATTAGGTTGTAAATGCCCTATTATCTTACCATATATGGACACTACAAGAGTGCTCCAAACACCATCAATTGGAGTGTTGTATTAAGGTTGTAAATGCCATATTATCTTGACATCTGGAGACACTACTAGAGTGCTGCAAACACCTTCAATTTAAGTGTTGTATTAGGGTCTTAAATACTTTATTATCATGCCAAATAGAGCCACTACTAGAGTGCACCAAACACCATGAATTGGAGTGTTATATTAGGGTTGTAAATACCCTATTATCTTGTAATCGGGAGACACTACTAGAGTGCTCCAAACAACTTTTTTATTGGTGTGTTGTATTAGGGTTGTAAATGCCCTATTATCTTGCCATCTGAAGACATTTCTAGAGTGCTCCAAACACCATCAATTTGAGTGTTGTATGAGGGTTGTAAATTCCCTATTATATTGTCATTTAGAGACACTCCTAGAGTGCTCCAAACACCTTTAATTCGAGTATTGTATTATGGTTGTAAATTCCCTATTATATTGTCATCTAGAGACACAACTAGAGTGCTCCAAACACCTTCAATTCAAGTATTGTATTACGGTTGTAAATGCCCTATTATCTTACCATACAGGGACACTACTAGAGTGCCCCAAACACCATCAATTGGACTGTTGTATTTGGGTTGTAAATGCCCTATTATCTTGCCTTATAGATACACTACTAGAGTGCTCCAAACACCATGAATTAGAGTGTTATATTAGGGTTGTACATACCCAATTATCTTGCCATCTGGAGACACCACAAGAGTGCTCCAAACACCTTCAATTGGAGTGCTGTATTAGGGTTGTAAATGCCCTATTATATTGCAATTTGGAGACAGTACTGGTGTGCTCCAAACACCTTCAATTGGAGTGTTATATTAGGGTGGTAAATGTCCTATTATCTTGCCATATAGATACACTACTGGATGGCTCCAAACAACATGAATTGGAGTAATGTATTAGGGTTATAAATACCCTATTATCTTGTCATCTGGAGACACTACTAGAGTGCTCCAAACACCTTCAATTGGAGTGCTGTATTAGGGTTGTAAATGCCCTATTATATTGCAATATGGAGACAGTACTGGTGTGCTCCAAACACCTTCAATTGGAGTGTTGTATTAGGGTTGTAAATGCCCTATTATCTTGTTATATGGAGACACTACTAGAGTGCTCCAAATTCCATCAATTGGAGTGTTAAATTAGGGTTGTAAATTCCCTATTATATTGTCATCTAGAGACACTACTAGAGTGCTCCAAACACCTTCAATTCGAGTGTTGTATTACGATTGTAAATGCCCTATTATCTTGCCAAACAGGAACACTACTAGAGTGCCCCAGACACCATCAATTGGACTGTTGTATTAGGGTTGTAAATGACCTATTATCTAGCCATATAAAGACAGTACAAGAGTTCCACAAGCAACAACAATAGGAGTATTAGGGTTGTAAATGTCCTATCATCCCGCTATTTGGAGACACTACTAGAGTGCCACAAACAAACACCTTCAATTGGTGTGTTGTATTAGGTTGTAAATGCCCTATTATCTTACCATATATGGACACTACAAGAGTGCTCCAAACACCATCAATTGGAGTGTTGTATTAAGGTTGTAAATGCCATATTATCTTGACATCTGGAGACACTACTAGAGTGCTGCAAACACCTTCAATTTAAGTGTTGTATTAGGGTCTTAAATACTCTATTATCTTGCCATATAGAGCCACTACTAGAGTGCACCAAACACCATGAATTGGAGTGTTATATTAGGGTTGTAAATACCCTATTATCTTGTAATCGGGAGACACTACTAGAGTGCTCCAAACAACTTCAATTGGAGTGCTGTATTAGGATTGTAAATGCCCTATTATCTCGCCTTATATGGACTAGTAGAGTGCCCCAAAAACTTCAATTGGAGTGTTGTAATAGGGTTGTAAATTCCCTATTATCTTGCCATATAAAGACACTACAAGAGTTCCACAAGCAACATCAATTGGAGTATTTATTAGGGTTGTAAATGTACTATCATCCCGCTATTTGGTGACACTACTAGAGTGCTACAAACACCTTTTATTGGTGTGTTGTATTAGGGTTGTAAATGCCCTATTATCTTGCCATCTGAAGACATTTCTAGAGTGCTCCAAACACCATCAATTTGAGTGTTGTATGAGGGTTGTAAATTCCCTATTATATTGTCATTTAGAGACACTCCTAGAGTGCTCCAAACACCTTTAATTCGAGTATTGTATTATGGTTGTAAATTCCCTATTATATTGTCATCTAGAGACACAACTAGAGTGCTCCAAACACCTTCAATTCAAGTATTGTATTACGGTTGTAAATGCCCTATTATCTTACCATACAGGGACACTACTAGAGTGCCCCAAACACCATCAATTGGACTGTTGTATTTGGGTTGTAAATGCCCTATTATCTTGCCTTATAGATACACTACTAGAGTGCTCCAAACACCATGAATTAGAGTGTTATATTAGGGTTGTACATACCCAATTATCTTGCCATCTGGAGACACCACAAGAGTGCTCCAAACACCTTCAATTGGAGTGCTGTATTAGGGTTGTAAATGCCCTATTATATTGCAATTTGGAGACAGTACTGGTGTGCTCCAAACACCTTCAATTGGAGTGTTATATTAGGGTGGTAAATGTCCTATTATCTTGCCATATAGATACACTACTGGATGGCTCCAAACAACATGAATTGGAGTAATGTATTAGGGTTATAAATACCCTATTATCTTGTCATCTGGAGACACTACTAGAGTGCTCCAAACACCTTCAATTGGAGTGCTGTATTAGGGTTGTAAATGCCCTATTATATTGCAATATGGAGACAGTACTGGTGTGCTCCAAACACCTTCAATTGGAGTGTTGTATTAGGGTTGTAAATGCCCTATTATCTTGTTATATGGAGACACTACTAGAGTGCTCCAAATTCCATCAATTGGAGTGTTAAATTAGGGTTGTAAATTCCCTATTATATTGTCATCTAGAGACACTACTAGAGTGCTCCAAACACCTTCAATTCGAGTGTTGTATTACGATTGTAAATGCCCTATTATCTTGCCAAACAGGAACACTACTAGAGTGCCCCAGACACCATCAATTGGACTGTTGTATTAGGGTTGTAAATGACCTATTATCTAGCCATATAAAGACAGTACAAGAGTTCCACAAGCAACAACAATAGGAGTATTAGGGTTGTAAATGTCCTATCATCCCGCTATTTGGAGACACTACTAGAGTGCCACAAACAAACACCTTCAATTGGTGTGTTGTATTAGGTTGTAAATGCCCTATTATCTTACCATATATGGACACTACAAGAGTGCTCCAAACACCATCAATTGGAGTGTTGTATTAAGGTTGTAAATGCCATATTATCTTGACATCTGGAGACACTACTAGAGTGCTGCAAACACCTTCAATTTAAGTGTTGTATTAGGGTCTTAAATACTCTATTATCTTGCCATATAGAGCCACTACTAGAGTGCACCAAACACCATGAATTGGAGTGTTATATTAGGGTTGTAAATACCCTATTATCTTGTAATCGGGAGACACTACTAGAGTGCTCCAAACAACTTCAATTGGAGTGCTGTATTAGGATTGTAAATGCCCTATTATCTCGCCTTATATGGACTAGTAGAGTGCCCCAAAAACTTCAATTGGAGTGTTGTAATAGGGTTGTAAATTCCCTATTATCTTGCCATATAAAGACACTACAAGAGTTCCACAAGCAACATCAATTGGAGTATTTATTAGGGTTGTAAATGTACTATCATCCCGCTATTTGGTGACACTACTAGAGTGCTACAAACACCTTTTATTGGTGTGTTGTATTAGGGTTGTAAATGCCCTATTATCTTGCCATCTGAAGACATTTCTAGAGTGCTCCAAACACCATCAATTTGAGTGTTGTATGAGGGTTGTAAATTCCCTATTATATTGTCATTTAGAGACACTCCTAGAGTGCTCCAAACACCTTTAATTCGAGTATTGTATTATGGTTGTAAATTCCCTATTATATTGTCATCTAGAGACACAACTAGAGTGCTCCAAACACCTTCAATTCAAGTATTGTATTACGGTTGTAAATGCCCTATTATCTTACCATACAGGGACACTACTAGAGTGCCCCAAACACCATCAATTGGACTGTTGTATTTGGGTTGTAAATGCCCTATTATCTTGCCTTATAGATACACTACTAGAGTGCTCCAAACACCATGAATTAGAGTGTTATATTAGGGTTGTACATACCCAATTATCTTGCCATCTGGAGACACCACAAGAGTGCTCCAAACACCTTCAATTGGAGTGCTGTATTAGGGTTGTAAATGCCCTATTATATTGCAATTTGGAGACAGTACTGGTGTGCTCCAAACACCTTCAATTGGAGTGTTATATTAGGGTGGTAAATGTCCTATTATCTTGCCATATAGATACACTACTGGATGGCTCCAAACAACATGAATTGGAGTAATGTATTAGGGTTATAAATACCCTATTATCTTGTCATCTGGAGACACTACTAGAGTGCTCCAAACACCTTCAATTGGAGTGCTGTATTAGGGTTGTAAATGCCCTATTATATTGCAATATGGAGACAGTACTGGTGTGCTCCAAACACCTTCAATTGGAGTGTTGTATTAGGGTTGTAAATGCCCTATTATCTTGTTATATGGAGACACTACTAGAGTGCTCCAAATTCCATCAATTGGAGTGTTAAATTAGGGTTGTAAATTCCCTATTATATTGTCATCTAGAGACACTACTAGAGTGCTCCAAACACCTTCAATTCGAGTGTTGTATTACGATTGTAAATGCCCTATTATCTTGCCAAACAGGAACACTACTAGAGTGCCCCAGACACCATCAATTGGACTGTTGTATTAGGGTTGTAAATGACCTATTATCTAGCCATATAAAGACAGTACAAGAGTTCCACAAGCAACAACAATAGGAGTATTAGGGTTGTAAATGTCCTATCATCCCGCTATTTGGAGACACTACTAGAGTGCCACAAACAAACACCTTCAATTGGTGTGTTGTATTAGGTTGTAAATGCCCTATTATCTTACCATATATGGACACTACAAGAGTGCTCCAAACACCATCAATTGGAGTGTTGTATTAAGGTTGTAAATGCCATATTATCTTGACATCTGGAGACACTACTAGAGTGCTGCAAACACCTTCAATTTAAGTGTTGTATTAGGGTCTTAAATACTCTATTATCTTGCCATATAGAGCCACTACTAGAGTGCACCAAACACCATGAATTGGAGTGTTATATTAGGGTTGTAAATACCCTATTATCTTGTAATCGGGAGACACTACTAGAGTGCTCCAAACAACTTCAATTGGAGTGCTGTATTAGGATTGTAAATGCCCTATTATCTCGCCTTATATGGACTAGTAGAGTGCCCCAAAAACTTCAATTGGAGTGTTGTAATAGGGTTGTAAATTCCCTATTATCTTGCCATATAAAGACACTACAAGAGTTCCACAAGCAACATCAATTGGAGTATTTATTAGGGTTGTAAATGTACTATCATCCCGCTATTTGGTGACACTACTAGAGTGCTACAAACACCTTTTATTGGTGTGTTGTATTAGGGTTGTAAATGCCCTATTATCTTGCCATCTGAAGACATTTCTAGAGTGCTCCAAACACCATCAATTTGAGTGTTGTATGAGGGTTGTAAATTCCCTATTATATTGTCATTTAGAGACACTCCTAGAGTGCTCCAAACACCTTTAATTCGAGTATTGTATTATGGTTGTAAATTCCCTATTATATTGTCATCTAGAGACACAACTAGAGTGCTCCAAACACCTTCAATTCAAGTATTGTATTACGGTTGTAAATGCCCTATTATCTTACCATACAGGGACACTACTAGAGTGCCCCAAACACCATCAATTGGACTGTTGTATTTGGGTTGTAAATGCCCTATTATCTTGCCTTATAGATACACTACTAGAGTGCTCCAAACACCATGAATTAGAGTGTTATATTAGGGTTGTACATACCCAATTATCTTGCCATCTGGAGACACCACAAGAGTGCTCCAAACACCTTCAATTGGAGTGCTGTATTAGGGTTGTAAATGCCCTATTATATTGCAATTTGGAGACAGTACTGGTGTGCTCCAAACACCTTCAATTGGAGTGTTATATTAGGGTGGTAAATGTCCTATTATCTTGCCATATAGATACACTACTGGATGGCTCCAAACAACATGAATTGGAGTAATGTATTAGGGTTATAAATACCCTATTATCTTGTCATCTGGAGACACTACTAGAGTGCTCCAAACACCTTCAATTGGAGTGCTGTATTAGGGTTGTAAATGCCCTATTATATTGCAATATGGAGACAGTACTGGTGTGCTCCAAACACCTTCAATTGGAGTGTTGTATTAGGGTTGTAAATGCCCTATTATCTTGTTATATGGAGACACTACTAGAGTGCTCCAAATTCCATCAATTGGAGTGTTAAATTAGGGTTGTAAATTCCCTATTATATTGTCATCTAGAGACACTACTAGAGTGCTCCAAACACCTTCAATTCGAGTGTTGTATTACGATTGTAAATGCCCTATTATCTTGCCAAACAGGAACACTACTAGAGTGCCCCAGACACCATCAATTGGACTGTTGTATTAGGGTTGTAAATGACCTATTATCTAGCCATATAAAGACAGTACAAGAGTTCCACAAGCAACAACAATAGGAGTATTAGGGTTGTAAATGTCCTATCATCCCGCTATTTGGAGACACTACTAGAGTGCCACAAACAAACACCTTCAATTGGTGTGTTGTATTAGGTTGTAAATGCCCTATTATCTTACCATATATGGACACTACAAGAGTGCTCCAAACACCATCAATTGGAGTGTTGTATTAAGGTTGTAAATGCCATATTATCTTGACATCTGGAGACACTACTAGAGTGCTGCAAACACCTTCAATTTAAGTGTTGTATTAGGGTCTTAAATACTCTATTATCTTGCCATATAGAGCCACTACTAGAGTGCACCAAACACCATGAATTGGAGTGTTATATTAGGGTTGTAAATACCCTATTATCTTGTAATCGGGAGACACTACTAGAGTGCTCCAAACAACTTCAATTGGAGTGCTGTATTAGGATTGTAAATGCCCTATTATCTCGCCTTATATGGACTAGTAGAGTGCCCCAAAAACTTCAATTGGAGTGTTGTAATAGGGTTGTAAATTCCCTATTATCTTGCCATATAAAGACACTACAAGAGTTCCACAAGCAACATCAATTGGAGTATTTATTAGGGTTGTAAATGTACTATCATCCCGCTATTTGGTGACACTACTAGAGTGCTACAAACACCTTTTATTGGTGTGTTGTATTAGGGTTGTAAATGCCCTATTATCTTGCCATCTGAAGACATTTCTAGAGTGCTCCAAACACCATCAATTTGAGTGTTGTATGAGGGTTGTAAATTCCCTATTATATTGTCATTTAGAGACACTCCTAGAGTGCTCCAAACACCTTTAATTCGAGTATTGTATTATGGTTGTAAATTCCCTATTATATTGTCATCTAGAGACACAACTAGAGTGCTCCAAACACCTTCAATTCAAGTATTGTATTACGGTTGTAAATGCCCTATTATCTTACCATACAGGGACACTACTAGAGTGCCCCAAACACCATCAATTGGACTGTTGTATTTGGGTTGTAAATGCCCTATTATCTTGCCTTATAGATACACTACTAGAGTGCTCCAAACACCATGAATTAGAGTGTTATATTAGGGTTGTACATACCCAATTATCTTGCCATCTGGAGACACCACAAGAGTGCTCCAAACACCTTCAATTGGAGTGCTGTATTAGGGTTGTAAATGCCCTATTATATTGCAATTTGGAGACAGTACTGGTGTGCTCCAAACACCTTCAATTGGAGTGTTATATTAGGGTGGTAAATGTCCTATTATCTTGCCATATAGATACACTACTGGATGGCTCCAAACAACATGAATTGGAGTAATGTATTAGGGTTATAAATACCCTATTATCTTGTCATCTGGAGACACTACTAGAGTGCTCCAAACACCTTCAATTGGAGTGCTGTATTAGGGTTGTAAATGCCCTATTATATTGCAATATGGAGACAGTACTGGTGTGCTCCAAACACCTTCAATTGGAGTGTTGTATTAGGGTTGTAAATGCCCTATTATCTTGTTATATGGAGACACTACTAGAGTGCTCCAAATTCCATCAATTGGAGTGTTAAATTAGGGTTGTAAATTCCCTATTATATTGTCATCTAGAGACACTACTAGAGTGCTCCAAACACCTTCAATTCGAGTGTTGTATTACGATTGTAAATGCCCTATTATCTTGCCAGACAGGAACACTACTAGAGTGCCCCAGACACCATCAATTGGACTGTTGTATTAGGGTTGTAAATGACCTATTATCTAGCCATATAAAGACAGTACAAGAGTTCCACAAGCAACAACAATAGGAGTATTAGGGTTGTAAATGTCCTATCATCCCGCTATTTGGAGACACTACTAGAGTGCCACAAACAAACACCTTCAATTGGTTTGTTGT